>CM055755.1:1582429-1787429 GCA_029465975.1 Dallia pectoralis | reverse complement strand
ACAGAGGCGGTGTTGGACGGTAGCCAGGCTATGAGAGACCCAGTAGGGGGCAGCGTAGAGTTCCACTTCGTTCCCATCCTGAAACTCATCAGTACCCTCCTCATCATGGGCATCTTCAACGACGAAGACGTCAAACACATCCTTAAGATGATCGACCCGAACGTGTTTTCCGGAAGAAAGGACGAGGAGGAGGTAGAGAAGGAGGAGAAGGAGGAGGTTACCAAGAAAGAGGAGGGGGAGGAGGTGAAAGAAAAGGAAGATGGGGAAGAGGCAGATGACGAAGGGGTAGGGGAGGAGGAAGAAGAGGACGAGGAACTGAAAGACCTGGAGAAAGAACAGGGGGAGGAGGAAGAGGGGGAGAAGGAACACATGGAGGAAGAGAAAGAGAAAGAGGACAAAACGGATGAGGCAAAGGAGGCTGAGGAGTCGGAGTTAGAGAAGGAGGAGGAAGACGCCTTGGAGGAGGGACTTCTTCAGATGAAGCTTCCAGAGTCTGTCAAACTGCAGGTCGGTGACGTTTTACTGCCCCCCTGAGGACATTAGTGGAAACACAAGCACTCATTTCTCAACATACCCATATCTTAATAAAGCGTCTTGAATACAGAGAAAAAATACATCAACTAGATTTTTCGTAAAAACTATCTCAGAGAAGACTTGCTTCAAATTCCAAAGAATCGACCTAAATTGTGCTTTGGACTTCCCATAAACCCCTTCCATCGACTATATATTGTGTACCGGATTATTGTATATATCACACATGCATAAGTTTAACTACCAATTAAAAACATTGTCTGTTGTTAGTGCTATTTTGTGTGAGTTGTCCCCAAGCATTTCTCCCTTTCCTGACCTCTGACCTCTCTCAGATGTGCACCCTGCTGCAGTACTTCTGTGACTGTGAGCTCAGGCACAGGGTGGAGGCCATTCTGGCGTTCTCCGACCAGTTCGTCAACTCCATTCAGACCAATCAGAGGTTTCGTTACAACCAGCTGATGCTGGCCTTCAGTATGACCGCAGCTGAGACCGCACGCAAGACAAGGGAGTTCCGCTCCCCGCCCCAGGACCAGGTACCAGAAGTGTTGTCCTAGTACCAGGTACCAGTAGTGTTGTCCTAGTACCAGGTACCAGTAGTGTTGTCCTAGTACCAGGTACCAGTAGTGTTGTCCTAGTACCAGGTACCAGTAGTGTTTTCCTAGTACCAGGTACCAGTAGTGTTGTCCTAGTACCAGGTACCAGTAGTGTTGTCCTAGTACCAGGTACCAGAAGTGTTTTCCTAGTCAGAACGGCCCGTGGGGCTTTGACCAGGTACCACTAGTCCTCTCCTAGTGTAGTTCCTTCCTGTCCGGTGATGTTGATATGTAATACTGTTCCCTCCTTTCAGGTGGTCCTGTTGACCAATTTCAAGCACTGTCCAGAGGAGGAGGACTGTCCTGTTCCAGATGAGACCAGAGAAACACTTAGCAAATTCCACAATGACCTCCTGTTACATTGTGGTCAGTCACCATAACTACAACTGTCACCATAACTACATCTGTCACCATAACTACATCTGTCACCATAACTACATCTGTCACCATAACTACATCTGTCACCATAACTACATCTGTCACCATAACTACATCAGTCACCATAACTACATCAGTCACCATAACTACATCTGTCACCATAACTACATCTGTCACCATAACTACATCAGTCACCATAACTACATCTGTCACCATAACTACATCTGTCACCATAACTACATCAGTCACCATAACTACATCAGTCACCATAACTACAACTGTCACCATAACTACATCTGTCACCATAACTACATCTGTCACCATAACTACATCTGTCACCATAACTACATCTGTCACCATAACTTGTTATTTTCACCCCTGAGAAAATTATAACTATTAATTATGGGGACTTTTTTATTTTTATTGTCGGAATTAATGATTTTGCTATTTTCCCGTCTTAATCTTTTGGATCAGTACTAATGTTGAACGAAATCTGAGTTTTATCTTGTCATTTGTGACTTGCGTTATAAACTTGCGTTATTCATATTGTCTTTAACATCTCACAGTCAAACATATCGATTCTACATTTTGGGATTTGCATAATTGGATAGTGCTTTGGCTTCGACCAGACTCATTTAGCATCATGACAAATTCAGTATCTGGTCT
This sequence comes from Dallia pectoralis, assembly GCA_029465975.1. Taxonomy (NCBI): domain Eukaryota; kingdom Metazoa; phylum Chordata; class Actinopteri; order Esociformes; family Umbridae; genus Dallia; species Dallia pectoralis. The sequence continues at coordinate 1,785,261 of CM055755.1, read as the reverse complement.
AAGCAACGTTCACACACGATCTTTGAAGTGCTTTAAGTAGGCTACTTGAGTAGGCTATATGAGTCCCTGTGGTCAAATTCTTTAAATAGTAATTTTCATTATGTGGATATTGCTGTATTTTTATCTGACGTGGGTGTGATTTTATAGAAAAATGTCTGAGTGTTTGGGCTTAGTCAGGTTACCAGGTGTTGTCCCAACTCACACAGAGAGAGTAAACGTGGGTGACTGACAGGTGACTAATCCTCAACTCCCATCCAGGTGTTCGCATCGATGAGGAAGAGGAAGAAGAGGAGGTGGATGACTCTGTGAGAGGTCGGCTGGGACGGTAGGTAGCCCAGCAGATGAGGAGACGTATTGGATAGCATGTGTTAGAACATACAGACAGCAACATTGTAATGTGTTAATTATACTCCTCAGGATTCTGGGAAAGTTGAAGAGCTTGAGGAAGAAGGAGGTGGTGGAGGAGCCCCAGGAGGAGGAGGAGGTCAAGCCCAGTAGGTTAACTTTAATGCTAGCCCCGCCCCGGCCTTAACCTAACCCATAGGTATATATGGGGGCTCCACCCACCCCCGCTTTAACTCCACCCATAGGTATATATGTGGACTCCACCCACCCCCACTTGAACCCCACCCATAGGTATATATGTGGACTCCACCCACCCCCGCTTTAACTCCACCCATAGGTATATATGGGGGCTCCACCCACCCCCGCTTTAACTCCACCCATAGGTATATATGTGGACTCCACCCACTCCCGCTTTAACCTCCACCCATAGGTATATATGTGGACTCCACCCACCCCCACTTTAACCCCACCCATAGGTATATATGTGGACTCCACCCACCCCTGCTTTAACTCCACCCATATATTGAATTGGCTGTGACTGTGGCCTGCTGCAATAATAGTTGAGTCACATCATAACTCAGGAATGCAAATGGTTTTATTAGCCCTGTTTGTTTTATCCCTGCATTTGCCCAAAAAGTATTTTTTCATCCCTTTATGGGCTTTTTTTAATATATATTTTTTTAATAATTCAGCTTTTTTGGCCGTTGCTCATTAGCTGATGAACTATGAATATCAATGTGACCTCAAGTTAAATAAGGGGAAAATACCTCCAGTTTATATGAAGACTGAATGACTACACATAAATACATGTCTCTCTTCCCCAGGCACTCTGCAGGAGCTCATATCTCACACTATGATCCACTGGGCCCAGGAATCGTTCATCCAGAACCCAGAGCTGGTACGCCTGATGTTCAGCCTGCTTCACCGGCAGTATGACGGCCTGGGGGAGCTGACCAGAGCCCTGCCCAAAGCCTACGCCATCAACGCTGTGTCAGTCCAGGACACCATGGACCTGCTGGAGTGTCTGGGGCAGATCAGGTCCCTGCTCATCGTTCAGATGGGCCCAGAGGAAGAAAGACTCATGATCCAGAGCATTGGGTGAGTTGAGGGAGCTGAGAGGGAGTTGAGAGGGTGCTGAGAGGGAGCTGAGAGGGAACTGAGAGGGAACTGAGAGAGAACTGAGAAGGAGCTGAGAGGGAGCTGAGAGGGAGCTGAGAGGGAACGGAGAGGGAACTGAGAGGGAACGGAGAGGAAACTGAGAGGGAGCTGAGAGGGAACGGAGAGAGAACTGAGAGGGAGCTGAGAGAGAACTGAGAGAGAACTGAGAGGGAACGGAGAGGGAGCTGAGAGGGTGCTGAGAGGGAGCTGAGAGGGAACGGAGAGGGAACGGAGAGGGAACGGAGAGGAAACTGAGAGGGAACGGAGAAGAAACTGAGAGGGAGCTGAGAGGGAACGGAGAGAGAACTGAGAGGGAGCTGAGAGAGAACTGAGAGAGAACTGAGAGGGAGCTGAGAGGGAGCTGAGAGGGTGCTGCGAGGGAACGGAGAGGGAGCTGAGAGGGAACGGAGAGGGCGCTGAGAGCGAACAGAGAGGGAGCTGAGAGCGAACTGACCGGACTAGAAAATCTTGTTCTTTTACCACATTTGCCATCCGTTTGATAAGAATTCAAATTTATTTTAAGTATTGGATTTGCTTCCTGAATTGCCTGTAATGGAATGGACCCCAAAGCTGTTATAGGAACCCATTTGTTTGTTTTCAGGAACATCATGAACAACAAGGTGTTCTACCAGCACCCCAACCTGATGAGGGCCCTGGGGATGCATGAGACCGTCATGGAGGTGATGGTGAACGTTCTGGGTGGAGGAGGAGACTCCAAGGAGATCCGCTTCCCTCAGATGGTGACCAACTGCTGTCGCTTCCTGTGTTACTTCTGTCGTATCAGCCGTCAGAACCAGAGGTCCATGTTCGACCACCTCAGCTACCTGCTGCAGAACAGCGGCATTGGCCTGGGTGGGTAAAGGGATTGGGGTGAGGGGGTGAGGGGGTGAGGGTCCTGATCTGTGTGTTTTATTTATGTTCACCTGTCCTCCTTACAGGTATGCGTGGCTCCACCCCTCTGGACGTGGCGGCTGCTTCCTGTATTGACAACAACGAGCTGGCCTTGGCTCTGCAGGAGCAGGATCTGGAGAAGGTAACTCCTTAACCTCCTCACCATGTCACCCTAAACTTACTCTAACATAATGCTAAACTAACTCTAACCTTATTCCAATCTAACCCTAACCGGTCCTACTGTAAACACATTGTTAACCCCACTGGTTTTAGGGCTATTTTATTTTCCCTGCTCTTCCTGTTCCCCATCCCAGGTGGTAACCTACCTGGCGGGCTGTGGACTACAGAGCTGCCCCATGCTTTTGTCTAAAGGTTACCCTGACATTGGTTGGAACCCATGTGGAGGAGAAAGATATCTGGACTTCCTTCGATTTGCTGTCTTTGTCAACGGTCAGTCAGTTCCCCACAACAGGACCACAGACAGAAATAAATGTTTACAATAAATGAAATATTTACATTAAACTGAATGTTTACAATAAATGAAATATTTACATTAAACTAAATGTTTACAATAAATGAAATATTTACATAAAAATTAAATGTTTAGATTAAACTAAATGTGTCTGTCTTCTACTCCCACTGTCTGTCTGCTTGTCATCGTCTGTCTGTCTTCTCCTTCCCAGGTGAGAGTGTGGAGGAGAATGCTAACGTGGTGGTGCGCCTGCTGATTCGCCGGCCGGAGTGTTTTGGCCCCGCCCTGAGAGGTGAGGGGGGTGCAGGTCTACTGGCGGCCATAGAGGAGGCCATCAAGATCTCAGAGGACCCGGCTCGGGACGGACCTACCGTCAAAAAGGACAGACGGTTCCCCATGTAAGAGCGCTGTAAAATGGAGACGTGTGAATAGTCGTTATTTCAGATTGAACCTGATGAAGATGGAAGTTAAACTGATAATAGATCAGTTATTATTATTATTATAATTGTTCAGTACCTTATATCGCACAACTAGCTAAAATGTAAACTTAATGAGTACTCTGTCTCTCTGTCTGCCTGCCTGTCTGCCTGCCTGTCTGCCTGCCTGCCTGTCTGCCTGCCTGCCTGCCTGCCTGTCTGCCTGTCTGTCTGCCTGTCTGTCTGCCTGTCTGTCTGTCTGTCTGCCTGTCTGCCTGTCTGCCTGTCTGCCTGTCTGTCTGTCTGCCTGTCTGTCTGCCTGTATGCCTGTCTGTCAGGTTTGGTGGTGAGGGCCAACACGAAGAGAATCGAGTACATCTTGGTAATGCCATCATGTCTTTCTACTCTGCCCTTATTGACCTGTTGGGACGATGTGCTCCTGAGATGCACGTAAGTCTTCAAATCCCAGTATGAATGTATGTTACCAATGCACCCATTTATATTATAACCAGTTAAATATATTAGCACCATTTCTCTACATCATTGCCATTTGTCTCCATTTATATACGTAATCAGCATTTTTCGTCCCCAGTTGATCCAGGCAGGTAAAGGTGAGGCACTGAGGATCCGAGCCATCCTGAGATCTCTGGTTCCGATAGAAGACCTGGTCGGGGTTATCAGTCTTTCTGTGCAGATCCCTGCTTATGGGAAAGGTACACCAAAATGCAGCGTCTCTCCATGAAAACACAGACATGTTTCTCTTGATGCAATATTAAGATCGTCTGTTCTGATGTTGATCACAGTCTTCCAATATTAATCTGTTCATTTGGACCTCCATCTCACTTTCTTTCCCGGCTTTCTTTCTTACTCTCTTCACGTTTGCTTCTAATTCCCCTCTTTCCTATCTTCTTCCCAGATGGTCACGTCATTGAGCCTAAGATGTCAGCCAGTTTTGTTCCTGACCACAAGGCCTCCATGGTGCTGTTCCTGGATCGTGTGTATGGTATCGACAATCAGGACTTCCTGCTTCATGTTCTGGAGGTCGGCTTCCTGCCAGACATGAGGGCCGCAGCCTCCCTGGACACAGTAAGTACCACCCATAAACTGTGGACCCAGGTGTTCAGCCAATCAGACCCCACCATGGTGTTCAGCCAATCAGATGCCAACATGGAGTTCAGCCAATCAGACCCCACCATGGAGTTCAGCCAATCAGACCCCACCATGGAGTCCAGCCAATCAGACCCCACCATAGAGTTCAGCCAATCAGACCCCACCATGGAGTTCAGCCAATTAGACCCCACCATGGGGTTCAGCCAATCAGACCCCACCATGGTGTTCAGCCAATCAGACCCCACCATGGTGTTCAGCCAATCAGACCCCACCATGGAGTTCAGCCAATCAGACCCCACCATGGAGTTCAGCCAATCAGACCCCACCATAGAGTTCAGCCAATCAGACCCCACCATGGAGTTCAGCCAATCAGACCCCACCATAGATTTCAGCCAATCAGACCCCACCATGGAGTTCAGCCAATCAGACCCCATCATAGAGTTCAGCCAATCAGACCCCACCATGGAGTTCAGCCAATCAGTTCTCCCAACTAAATCAAACCCAGCCGGGTCAGACCAGTACTTCTCCCAACCAGGTGAGTCTATAATTTCCCACCTGACCTCCACCCCTGTCTGTCCCTAGCTGGCGTTCAGCACTACAGAAATGGCCCTGGCACTGAATCGCTACCTGTGCTCCGCTGTGCTGCCTCTAATCACAAAGTGTGCCCCTCTGTTCGCTGGCACCGACCATCGTGCCATCATGATCGACTCCATGCTCCACACCATCTATGGGCTGTCCAGGGGGCGTGCCCTCACCAAGGCACAGAGAGATGTCATTGAGGAGTGCCTTATGTCCCTCGTCAAGTATGTCACAGCGCTTTAAAATATTATACCATTTAACTAAAATATACGTTACACTACTTTACAGTTCAATTCTTAATGTAACTACACTAAACTATACTTTACACTACTTTACAGTTCAATTCTTAATGTAACTATACTAAACTATATTTTACACTCTTAGATACCTCAGGCCCTCCATGCTGCAGCACCTGCTGCGGAAGCTGGTATTTGATGTGCCAATCCTCAACGAGTTTGCCAAAATGCCTCTGAAGCTCCTGACCAATCACTATGAACGCTGTTGGAAGTACTACTGCTTGCCCAATGGCTGGGCTAACTTCGGCTCATCATCAGAGGAAGAGCTGCATCTGTCACGGAAACTCTTCTGGGGGATTTTTGAGTCTCTGGCCCACAAGGTCAGCATTATATGAACTATAAATCGCCGAATTGGAATTGAATCTGTTTTTCTGTACGTTAGTACGTTAGTACGCCATTTTATCATTCTCGTTTCTTTAATCGCCATCTCCATTTCTGTATCTCTGTCTCTCTGTGTATTTTAGAAATTTGATGCTGAGCTGTTTAAGATAGCCATGCCATGTATCTGTGCAATCGCCGGTGCAATCCCCCCAGACTACGTGGACGCTAGCTACTCCTCCAACACAGAGAAGAAGGCCTCAGTAGATGCTGAGGGGAACTTTGACCCCAAACCCGTGGAGACCACAAAGTATGGATGCAAGTTGGAACTGCAACAATAATTAGAAAGCATGGTCTGGAGTCCAGGTCTTATTTAAGACTAGAGATAAATGTACTGTGGTTAGATTACATTATGCATAATGTAGCGTAACCAAGCAACAACGTGTTGAGATGAGTCTAAATGCGGTAATAAATCTGCTATTTTTTTAAAGCACCATCATCCCAGAAAAGCTGGACGCCTTCATCAACAAGTTTGCTGAACACACTCATGACAAATGGGCCTTTGAGAAGGTAATTCCCATGTCCCTAATCTGGCTGCTTTCACACATTAAATAAACCCGTCGGGATTGAGACGGAGGCCTCAGATTACTTTTAATATATTCGATTGTTCCCTCAGATCCAGAACAACTGGTCGTACGGCGAGGTTCTGGACGAGAACGCCAAGACACACCCGATGCTGCGTCCGTACAAAACCTTCTCTGAGAAGGACAAGGAGATCTACCGCTGGCCGATCAAGGAGTCCATCAAAGCCATGCTGGCCTGGGAGTGGACCTTGGAGAAGGCCCGGGACGGAGAGGGAGAGAAGGTGGAGACAAAGGCCAGCACGCGGAAGATCTCCCAGACTGCTCAGGCGACCTATGACCCCAGCCATGGATACAGCCCTCAGCCAGTGGACATTACTGCCATGGCACTGTCCAGAGAACTGCAGGTACAATATAATACACACTCAACAGCTTCAATGCTGATTGGCTGAAAGCCGTGGTATATCAGACCGTATATCAGACTGTATTATCACACTGTATATTCTCTCCTTGTAGTCAATGGCCGAGCAGTTGGCTGAGAACTACCACAACACCTGGGGCCGGAAGAAGAAGCAAGAGCTTATGGGAAAAGGTGAGACAGAAAGCCAAACTCAAAATGTAAAAAAGGTACCATGATAATGTGTATGTTATGTTTGGGGCCGGTGCCCATTCCCTGATAATGTGTATGTTTTGTTTAGGGGGCGGTGCCCATCCTCTGTTGGTTCCCTATGACACCTTGACGGCCAAGGAGAAAGCCAGAGACCGAGAGAAGGCCCAGGACCTGCTTAAGTTCCTACAGCTCAATGGCTACGCTGTAACCAGGTACTGGAAAACACGGTCTGCAGAAACCTGCCAGATGTTAATTACTACCTACCATGTGACCTGCCAGCTGTTAGATTACTACCTACCATGTGACCTGCCAGCTGTTAGATTACTACCTACCATGTGACCTGCCAGCTGTTAGATTACTACCTACCATGTGACCTGCCAGCTGTTATATTACTACCTACCCTGTGACCTGCCAGCTGTTATATTACTACCTACCATGTGACCTGCCAGCTGTTAGATTACTACCTACCATGTGACCTGCCAGCTGTTAGATTACTACCTACCCTGTGACCTGCCAGCTGTTAGATTACTACCTACCCTGTGACCTGCCAGCTGTTAGATTACTACCTACCATGTGACCTGCCAGCTGTTAGATTACTACCTACCATGTGACCTGCCAGCTGTTATATTACTTCCTACCATGTGACCTGCCAGCTGTTATATTACTTCCTACCATGTGACCTGCCAGCTGTTATATTACTACCTACCATGTGACCTGCCAGCTGTTAGATTACTACCTACCATGTGACCTGCCAGCTGTTAGATTACTACCTACCATGTGACCTGCCAGCTGTTAGATTACTACCTACCCTGTGACCTGCCAGCTGTTAGATTACTACCTACCATGTGACCTGCCAGCTGTTAGATTACTACCTACCATGTGACCTGCCAGCTGTTATATTACTTCCTACCATGTGACCTGCCAGCTGTTATATTACTTCCTACAATGTGACCTGCCAGCTGTTATATTACTACCTACCATGTGACCTGCCAGCTGTTAGATTACTACCTACCATGTGACCTGCCAGCTGTTATATTACTTCCTACCATGTGACCTGCCAGTTGTTATATTACTTCCTACCATGTGACCTGCCAGCTGTTATATTACTTCCTACCATGTGACCATGTGTACTTACCGTCTCTGTTTATCCAGCAAAGCCACTCTATCCCTCCTCTTTTTCATCCTTGCTGTTGCTCTCGATTCCTCCTCTTCTGTCAGTCCGTCCTGTTCTCATTCTATTCCTCTCGCTGTACTTTCCTCTGTTCTTCATCCCCCTCTCTCTCCCTCTTTCAGAGGTTTGAAGGACATGGAGCAGGACATCTCCTCCATAGAGAAGCGGTTTGCGTACGGTTTCCTCCAGAAGCTTCTGAAGTGGATGGATATTGCCCAGGAATTCATTGCCCATCTAGGTATGGTGTCAAAGGGGGGTACAGAGGGGGGTACCGAGGGGGTACAGAGGGGGTACCAAGGGGGTACCGAGGGGGTACAGAGGGGGTACAGAGGGGGGTACCAAGGGGGTACAGACGGGGTACAGAGGGGGGTACAGAGGGGGGTACAGAGGGGGTACAGAGGGGGGTACAGAGGGGGGTACCAAGGGGGTACAGAGAGGGGGTACAGAGGGGGGTACAGAGGGGGTACAGAGGGGGTACAGAGGGGGTACAGAGGGGGGTACAGAGGGGGGTACCAAGGGGGTACAGAGGGGAAAGGATCCACATCCATTTTGTGTACATCCATTACTAAGACCACTGTCTTGCTCTTGCTATTTCTCAATCTTTCTATTTGTTTATCGATCTATCTATTTTTCAATCTCTCGATTTCTCAATCTCTCTGTCTCCATCTTTACAGAGGCTGTGGTTAGCAGTGGCAGAGTGGAGAAGTCTCCACACGAGCAGGAGATCAAGTTTTTTGCCAAGGTGAGACAAGGACTAATTATCCCAGCTAGCTGTTAGCTAATCTTCCTGTATGGTCATTAGCCTTGACATTACATTTTTAAAATAGGGACATTCACAAAACTTCCACAAAATAAAAAAACATATTGGCAGAAGTGGACACCGCACTCTTCAGCTTTTGGTTATTTAGTTATTTTAAATGTTAGTTATTTTAGCTTTAAGTTATTTTAGCTGTTTATTAGTTTAGCTGTTAGCTAGCCCTTCTGTTAGTTAGTTTAGTTGTTAGTTAGCCCTTCTGTTAGTTAGTTTAGCTGTTAGCTAGCCCTTCTGTTAGTTAGTTTAGTTGTTAGTTAGCCCTTCTGTTAGTTAGTTTAGTTGTTAGTTAGCCCTTCTGTTAGTTAGTTTAGTTGTTAGTTAGCCCTTCTGTTAGTTAGTTTAGTTGTTAGTTAGCCCTTCTGTTAGTTAGTTTAGTTGTTAGTTAGCCCTTCTGTTAGTTAGTTTAGTTGTTAGTTAGCCCTTCTGTTAGTTAGTTTAGTTGTTAGTTAGCCCTTCTGTTAGTTAGTTTAGCTGTTAGCTAGCCCTTCTGTTAGTTAGTTTAGTTGTTAGTTAGCCCTTCTGTTAGTTAGTTTAGTTGTTAGTTAGCCCTTCTGTTAGTTAGTTTAGTTGTTAGTTAGCCCTTCTGTTAGTTAGTTTAGTTGTTAGTTAGCCCTTCTGTTAGTTAGTTTAGTTGTTAGCTAGCCCTTCTGTTAGTTAGTTTAGTTGTTAGTTAGCCCTTCTGTTAGTTAGTTTAGTTGTTAGTTAGCCCTTCTGTTAGTTAGTTTAGCTGTTAGCTAGCCCTTCTGTTAGTTAGTTTAGTTGTTAGCTAGCCCTTCTGTTAGTTAGTTTAGTTGTTAGCTAGCTGTTTAGCTGTTTTGCCTCACTGCTGTCCTTGCATACATAGCCAACTTTAATTTGTGTCAGTTCTGCCTCTTTTCCATTGAACACATTCTTCTCCTATGCTAGGATTTTGAGCGTGTAAACTCATCTGTGTTGTAGATCCTCCTGCCGCTGGTCAACCAGTACTTTAAGAACCACTGCTTGTACTTCCTCTCCACGCCGGCCAAGTTGCTTGGCAGTGGAGGACATTCATCCAACAAGGAGAAGGAGATGATTGCCAGGTACGTTGATCCTCAGAGGCTTTGAGATCAACACCAGAGATGCACTCGTCCCAGCTCTCCAGGACAATGTCACATGTTAAAGCTCTGGATGAATTCTTGGCCACACACCTTTTGAACTATACTTTGCGTGTGTTATGTGTCTGCCATACGCCCTATATCCTTATCTCCTTTCCGTATCACTCCATCTCCTCTTATCTGGAGTCCACTTAATTTCCTTGAGTCTCCTTTTGTTTTTGACCTCAACCTACTTTTTCATTTCTGTCTCCTTTTTCCTCACATCCGGTCCTCTCAACACTTTTTTCCCTAATATCCCCTTCACCTCCTCCCTCTCTTGTGTCTCGTCTGCCTTGATTTTTTTTCCATTGTCTTCATCAACCTCTACCTCCTTCTCCTCAACCTCCCCCTGCTCCTCCTCATCTTTTCTCCTCCTCCCTCAGTATCTTCTGTAAGTTGGCAGCTCTAGTGAGACACAGAGTATCTCTCTTTGGTAAGCACCCTATTCCTGCACCCTATTCCTGCACCCTATTCCTGCATGGTGAACTGATGCCTGTGTGTCTGTCAGCATCTGCCTGTTTCGCTCTGTCCATTTCCCTCTCAGTTGCTCTCTCTCATTTCCCCCTTCTCTCTCTCTCTCTCTCTCTCTCTCTCTCTCATTCCCTCCTTTCTCTCTCTCACATCCCCCACTCTCTCTCTATCAATCTCCCCCTAGATACGGGCTAATTCCTGTGTGTACTAAACCAAGCCCTCACCATAGTCTCAATCTTTCTCTAGTTACGGGCTAATTCCTTCTCTCCACAGCTATGCTTCTGCTTCGCACGTCTCCTCAGCTAGCTGCCTTCTCTTGTGTGTGTTAGTATAGGTGTGTCTGGTCTGGGGCCATGTCTGCCTGGTCTGGGGCCATGTCTGCCTGGTCTGGGGCCATGTCTGCCTGGTCTGGGGCCATGTCTGCCTGGTCTGGGGCCATGTCTGCCTGGTCTGAGGTCATGTCTGCCTGGTCTGGGGCCATGTCTGCCTGGTCTGAGGTCATGTCTGCCTGGTCTGGGGCCATGTCTGCATGGTCTGAGGTCATGTCTGCCTGGTCTGGGGCCATGTCTGCCTGGTCTGAGGTCATGTCTGCCCCAGACCAGTCAACATTTTCTGACTACATTTGACAATTGTGATTGATGAATTGTTTGGTTGAGTGTTGTTTTATTGACTAATTATTCGATTTATAACGTGAAAACACATCCATCATAACGTGATGACACATCCAGTTAATAACGAAGTGTGTGTGTTGGCAGGAACGGATGCTAGTGCCGTGGTTAACTGCCTGCACATCCTGTCACGATCACTGGATGCCAGGTGACACATCCACATCCAGCAACACTCAAATCCACACTCACATCCAGCAACAGTGAAATCCACACTCACATCCAGCAACACTCAAATCCACACTCACATCCAGCAACAGTGAAATCCACACTCACATCCAGCAACACTCAAATCCACACTCACATCCAGCAACACTCAAATCCACACTCACATCCAGCAACACTCAAATCCACACTCACATCCAGCAACACTCAAATCCACACTCACATCCAGCAACACTCAAATCCACACTCACATCCAGCAACACTCAAATCCATATTATACTTATATTGACTCATATCTCTTTTTCTCTCCAGGACAGTGATGAAGTCCGGTCCAGAGATTGTGAAGGCAGGACTGCGTCAGTTCTTTGAGAGTGCAGCAGATGACATTGAGAAGATGGTGGAGAACCTGAAGCTGGGCAAAGTGTCCAGCAGGAACCAGGTCAGAAGTCATGATGATGTCATACTATTACTGTCTGGCCCCACACCTGTCCGTCTTTGTTAACTCTAGTTCTCTTACTTTAAACCTCCCCCTCTCTCCACCTCCCTCTCTCTAACTCCCCCTCTCTCCACCTCCCTCTCTCTCCACCTCCCTCTCTCTCCACCTCCCTCTCTCTCCACCTCCCTCAATCTACCTCCCCCTCTCTCTACCTCCCCCTCTCTCCACCTCCCTCTCTATCTACCTCCCCCTCTCTCCACCTCCCCCTCTCTCCACCTCCCTCTCTATCTACCTCCCCCTCTCTCCACCTCCCTCTCTCTCCACCTCCCCCTCTCTCCACCTCCCTCTCTCTCCACCCCTCTCTCTCTCTACCTCTTTCCCTCTCTCTATCCATTTCTCTCCCACTCCATTCGTCGATGCAGGTGAAGGGCGTGTCCCAGAACATCAACTACACCACCATGGCCCTGCTTCCTGTCCTTACCACTCTGTTTGACCACATCGCCCAGCACCAGTTTGGGGATGATGTCATCTGTGAGTCTGACACTCCTTTATCCTGGAGGTCACAGCAACCATATGCATCAAAATATGATTTCCTGTATGTCTCTCTCTGACTCCTGTATGTCTCTCTGTGACTCCTGTATGTCTCTCTGTGACTCCTGTATGTCTCTCTCTGACTCCTGTATGTCTCTCTCTGACTCCTGTATGTCTCTCTCTGACTCCAGTATGTCTCTCTCTGACTCCTGTATGTCTCTCTCTGACTCCTGTATGTCTCTCTCTGACTCCAGTATGTCTCTCTCTGACTCCTGTATGTCTCTCTCTGACTCCTGTATGTCTCTCTCTGACTCCTGTATGTCTCTTTGTAACTGTTGTCTTTCTCTCCTTTCCAGTGGACGACCTCCAGATCTCGTGTTACAGGATCATGTGTTCTATCTATTCATTGGGAACGGTGAAGACACCACATGCTGAGAAGTAATTAGGGAGAACGCATGAGATTTACGTACATGGTCACAGCTCATCAGATTATCCAGAGCCAAACGAGGACCTAATGTCGTCTTGCGTCCCCAGACAGAGGCCTGCACTGGGGGAGTGTCTGGCCAACCTGGCTGCTGCCATGCCTGTGGCCTTCCTGGAGCCTGGCCTGAACGAATTCAATGCCTATTCTGTTTACACCACCAAGACGCCCAGAGAGAGAGGCAGTGAGTCACTGATTCACATATATATACTGTATATTATGTCCTGTGTCTATCTACAAATACACATATATATACTGTATATTATGTTCTGTGTCTATATACAAATACACATATATATACTGTATATTATGTCCTGTGTCTATCTACAAATACACATATATATACTGTATATTATGTCCTGTGTCTATCTACAAATACACATTTATATACTGTATATTATGTCCTGTGTCTATATACAAATACACATATATATACTGTATATTATGTCCTGTGTCTATATACAAATACACATATATATACTGTATATTATGTCCTGTGTCTATCTACAAATACACATATATATACTGTATATTATGTCCTGTGTCTATCTACAAATACACATATATATACTGTATATTATGTCCTGTGTCTTTCTACAAATACACATATATATACTGTATATTATGTCCTGTGTCTATATACAAATACACATATATATACTGTATATTATGTCCTGTGTCTATATACAAATACACATATATATACTGTATATTATGTCCTGTGTCTATCTACAAATACACATATGAGAGAGATGGGGTAATCCTTTTTAGTTCATATTTTTTAATTACTTGCAGACTTTGTCTGTGCATCTTGTTTGATTATATTTTTAACCCTTTGATGACGGTGCTCGTTTATATGCATATTGATGGCAAAAGAGTATTATTTAGTGTAATTTGTTGAATTAGCTGACCTCTATCTTTTATCCTCTCTTTTCCTCTCCTCTTCTCTCCTCTGTTCTCTACCCCTGTCAGTCCTGGGCCTGCCCAACCAGGTGGAGGAGTTATGCACGGACATCCCTGAGCTGGACATCCTGATGAAGGAGATCGGGCACCTGGCCGAGTCCGGGGCCCGATACACCGAGATGCCCCACGTCATCGAGATCACCCTGCCCATGCTGTGCAGCTACCTGCCCCGCTGGTGGGAGAGGGGCCCGGAGAACCAACCCGAGATGGAGGGTCAGGTCTGCACTGACGTCACCTCAGAACATCTCAACCAGCTGCTTGGCAGCATCATGAAGATAGTGGTCAACAATCTGGGAATCGACGAGGCCTCCTGGATGAAGAGGCTGGCAGGTTGGTGAGGGAACGGGCGGGGCTTATGGGCGGGGCCAGTGAGTGGGGGGAGGAGCCCGGGGCGGGGCTCCAGGAGGTCCCAGGGGGTCATGGTCTGCTCTGTCCACAGTGTTTGCCCAGCCCATCGTGAGCAGAGCTCGGCCGGATATGTTGAAGTCCCACTTCATCCCGACCATGGAGAAGCTGAAGAAGCGCAGTGGGAAGGTGGTGGCAGAAGAGGAGCAGCTCCGGATGGAGGGGAAGTCGGAAGTGGACAGTGAAGAGGGAACCATCAGGGACGAGTTTGCTGTTCTCTGTAGAGACCTGTACGCCCTCTACCCCCTGCTGATCAGATACGTGGACAACAACAGGTACTGTGGACTCACACACACACGTTCAGACAGTCACATCACACACACACACACAAACACTCACTTACCTAAACACACAAATCTTCTCATGCAATCTTACACACACTCCTATCCCCCAGAGCTCGATGGTTGACCTGTCCCGACCCCGATGCTGAGGAGCTCTTCAGGATGGTGGGAGAAGTGTTCATCTTCTGGTCCAAGTCTCATGTGAGTCTGTTGTTCACTTCCTCCCTCTATTGGAGGCTCACATCACTCTGACTGCTGGATTCAAACATTTAATTATGATCAGATATAAAATACAATTTTTCTTTATTCATGTCTTCTTTTCTCTCTATCTCTCATTTTCTCTCTATCTCTCCTTTTCTCTCTATCTCTCCTTTTCTCTCTCTATACCCCCTATTCTCTCATTTCTTCTTTTATTATTATTATAATATTATTATCTCATTCTCCCTCTCTCTTTGCACGCTGTGTTACAGAACTTCAAGCGTGAGGAGCAGAACTTTGTGGTGATGAATGAGATCAACAACATGTCTTTCCTGACAGCCGACAGCAAAAGCAAAATGAGCAAGGTTAGAGTGGTAACATCAGCTGGCATCAGCTGGCATCAGCTAGCATCAACTAGAATCAGCTAGCATCAGCTGGCATCAGCTGGCATCAGCTAGCATCAACTAGAATCAGCTAGCATCAGCTGGCATCAGCTAGCATCAGCTGGCATCTGCTGGCATCAGCTAGCATCAACTAGAATCAGCTAGCATCAGCTGGCATCAGCTAGCATCAACTAGAATCAGCTAGCATCAACTAGAATCAGCTAGCATCAACTAGAATCAGCTAGCACCAGCTAGCATCAGGTAGCATCAGGTAGCATCAGCTAGCATCAGCTAGCATCAACTAGCTTCAACTAGCTCCAACTAGCATCAGCTAGCATTAACCAGCATCAACTAGCTTCAACTAGCACTATTCAGCCCTGCCTGGCTGTCGAGTCGTGGGAATGGTTTGTTTTGGAGCTAAGAAACCCCGGCTTTGACAGATCAATTTGGCTGTATTCTTGAAGAACAAGATTGCCCATGCTTGTTCACAACAGCCACTCTATGTCACTCTATGCCGCTCTATGCCACTCTATGCCATGTGACATCTGGACATGGAGGACGACCAGACGTGTTGATTCGGCAGGATTCTAACGATGTTCTTTCTCTGTGTTTTGTGTCTCTGTGGATGCGGGGGCCACTAGTCCGGAGGGGATGAGGTTAGACCACGTTTGTGCACGTCGACCGTAATGCGAGCGCTGTGCTGGCGTGACCGCAACGCATGGCACCTGAGTATGGGGAGGCTATTCATCAAGCTCTCCTAGTGACCAGAAACACACAGACCCTACATGGTCACACACACTCTTACACACATACACACACACTCTTACACACATACACACACACTCTTACACACATATACACACACACACTCTTACACTAATACACAACACAAAACACCTCCTTTATTACACAATATTCATGACCTCCTTTAATACACGACCCTGATGACCTCCTTTAACACACTACCCTGATGACCTCCTTTAACACACAACGCTGATATCTTTAATGCTCTTGGTGCACCTACACAATAACGATGATGAACATCTAGTCTAGAGATGTCACACACATCCTGTGGAGCGCCTAATGTCTGCTGGATGATAATTCCCCTTTCAAATGGTGTCTAATTAAGACCTCCGGCCGAGATAAGCTCCTGTTAAACGAGCAGCCTTTAATCAATCAACTACCAAGGAGGTGTCTATACCAGCAGACAGTCTGCGTTCCATGGGGTTGAGTTTGCCACCTCCAATTTGGCCAGGAGAGGCACATCCGGAAGCACAGAAGCAAAACATGGACAGCAAACGGGGGTCTTCTAGTGAGACGTAACTGTGGTGTGTGTGTGTCTGTGTGTGTTCGTGTGTGTGTCTTATGTGTGTGGCGGGGGTCTGGAAGGGCTTGATGAACGCACTCTGCCGTTGGTTTTGTGCTGGGCTCCATGGCACTCAGCTCAGCAGTGGCGCTCACATCTTGGACTGGTCCTCCGCTGTTGAAGCTGAGTCCCATGAGTCGACTTTGGTTTCGTGATCACTTGAGTTTGCCGTCATTTGGTTCCACTCTTGACGTTGTGGATGTTACTTCTGTGTTCTTAATGTCGTTTTGTGTTGTTGACGTTTGGTTGTTCCTTTTGCAGCTTTGATGATGATGATGTTCCCTGGTCAGGGTGCTTACATTCCCTGTCTCTTTGATTAATATCATAATGAAGTAAAATTACTTGTTTGAAAGATTAGGAACAGCTGTGACTGTAGTTAGGGTTAGGTTTATGGTTTTGCGTTCACATTATGTGTCTTAATTACCATTGAATTTCTTATCAGACCATAAGTCAATTAATTCACCGTTTACATGTTATATACAGTTCTGGTATCATTCATATCATTCACCTATAAGATTATCAATAAACAAAAGTAAGCCCTATTGGAGAATTGTAGGTTCACTCTAATAGACCACAATGCTTTCCTCTTAGCACAATTTTTTCGTAGTAAATGTAATTAAATATATAAAATTACATATATACATATATATATATGTATATATGAAATACTGATAAGACAAAACATTAAGACTATTATGCTGTTGGTCCTCCACGCGCTGCTAAAACAGCACCGGCCCACCGAAGCATGGACTCTACCAGAACCCTGAAGGTGTCCTGAGCTAACTGGTACCAAGACATTAGTAACAGACCCCTAAAGGTGTCCTGTGGTATCTAAAACTAAGACATTAGCAGCAGATCCCTGAAGATGTCCTGTGGTATCTGGCACCAAGACATTAGCAGCAGATCCCTGAAGGTGTGCTGTGGTTTCTGGCACCAAGACATTAGCAGCAGATCCCTGAAGGTGTTCTGTGGTATCTGGCACCAAGACATTAGCAGCAGATCCCTGAAGATGTCCTGTGGTATCTGGCACCAAGACATTAGCAGCAGATCCCTGAAGGTGTGCTGTGGTATCTGGCACCAAGACATTAGCAGAAGATCCCTGAAGGTGTCCTGTGGTATCTGGCACCAAGACATTAGCAGCAGATCCCTGAAGGTGTGCTGTGGTATCTGGCACCAAGACATTAGCAGAAGATCCCTGAAGGTGTCCTGTGGTATCTGGCACCAAGACATTAGCAGCAGATCCTTCACATCCTGTAAATTGTAAGGTGGAGCCGCCGTGGATCAGCAGATCCCGCTCATTAACGTCCACATGAAGGCCCGGTTCCAGAACACTCCTGTGTATTGTGACCATTCAATAAGCCTTGGGCGCCCAAACCCCTGTTACCGGTTTCTCCCACCTTGGAGCACGTTTCATAGGTACTCCCCACAGCTGACCGGGAGCACCCCTAAAGCCTTGGGGTTTCAGAGATGTGTTGACCCAGTCGTCTGGCCATAACAAAACCCACTTTATAAGTTGCTCAAGTCTTTACGTCTTCATGTTTCTCGTGCATCCACCATCTTAACATTGAGAACTGATATTTTTGCCTACCATCTAATATACGATATAATCAATGTTATTTGCCTTACCTGTGAGTGGTCATAATATTTTGGCACATCAGTGCTTATGTATATATCAACGCAAACGCACACACAAACGCACACACACTCACTTTAAGGTGTGCAGTCAGTATGGACTGCAATCAACAAACAGAGGTCAGGGGTCATGAACTGCTGATGTATCTGGTGTGGTGTGACGAGACGCTAGTTCAATACTCACCCAGGCTTCGATGTGTGACTAGATAGAAGAACTCTGCTGCGAACAGGCACACAATACTAACAAACTCCACACACACACACACACACACACACTCACATGCTTTTGAAACCCAAAGACGTGGCAATGGAGAGGTAATGAATTCCATGATTTAGTATTGCTTATAGTTGCTAAGTTCTGGTACTTCATCCAAACATATTATATTAATGTTTTCCCAAAACGTTGGCTATTTCCGGAATCAGACGAGAATAAGCATCAAATCAAAGTTTTCTGGTTTTTGGGAAGTTACTTGAATTTTGCAAACCTAGTACTGCAGTTTTTGTAGATTTGGTGTTTGACCTTATGAGTGGTTTTCTAGCATGTTGCTGTTTTCTTTATTTTCTTTATACTTACTCCTTTAATAGAAATGTCCCCAATTCTTTACCACTTTTGTTTCCTGATTTCTGTAAACAGTCATACATCAAGGATCTAGCATGTTGTTACTTGATATTAACCTAGTTACTGCTTACATTATTGTGAAAAAAATGTATTTCCCTTTGTAGCAAATGCCTACGTCAGACAGAAATGAAGATAGTGGGGTACCTTGTCGAGTACCTTAATACAACATACATGGGGATGTTAGGCAGTCCTGTCTTCCTTGTTCCTTAAGTAGAACCTAGATTAAATAAAGAGGGGTGTGTATATTACTGTCTGACCCCACCCTCTCCTCCTATAGGCTTGATATAGTACCGTCTGTCCCCACCCTCTCCTCCTATAGGCTAGATATAGTACAGTCTGACCCCACCCTTTCCTCCTATAGGCTAGATATAGTACAATCTGACCCCACCCTCTCCTTGTATAGGCTAGATATAGTACAGTCTGACCCCACCCTCTCCTCCTATAGGCTGGAGGTTCTGATGTGGAACGTACCAAGAAAAAGAGAAGGGGTGATCGGTACTCAGTGCAGACGTCGCTAATAGTAGCAGCACTGAAGAAACTGCTTCCTATTGGCCTCAACATGTGTTCACCTGCTGACCAGGAACTGATTAATCTGGCCAAGATACGATACAGCCTGGTAATGTAATACACACACACACATACACTCAGACGTCATGCATGTGTTGTTTTTAACCCTTTAATCTTTTACTCCTGGTCTTTCTGACTGGTCCTCTTCCAGAAAGACACAGATGAGGAGGTGAGAGAATATCTACAGAACAACATGTACCAACAGGGAAAGGTGAGTCCTGTGATGAGTCCAAGAGTTTAACTAAAGGCAGCCGTTGGGACAGTGTAGTAATTACTGACAACACTGTAGAAAAAAACAGTGCAGACTGAACCGTGTTCCCGGTGTTTTACCGTGTTCCCGGTGTTTTCCGGTGTTCCCGGTGTTTTACTGTGTTTCCTGTGTTTCCGGTGTTTTACCGTGTTTCCGGTGTTTTCCGGTGTTCCCGGTGTGTGCAGGTGGACGACCCATCAATGCGCTGGCAGATGGCGCTCTATAAGGAGACGTCAGGGAAGGCGGAAGATGCTGAGAACCCAGAGAAGGTGGTCAAGAGGGTTCAGGAGGTCTCAGCTGTCCTCTACCACATAGAGGTGGTAAGTGTACACACATACACACACACACAGAGAGACACACACAGACAAACATACAGAAGCGTTGTGTTTACTGACCGGGGACATTGTTGGTAACATTTACATCTGCCTCCAGACGGAACACCCCTACAAGTCCAAAAAGTTGGTTTGGCACAAGCTGCTGTCCAAACAACGACGTAAAGCGGTGGTGGCTTGCTTCAGAATGAGTCCTCTGTACAACATCCCCAGGTGAATGTCCACCTCAATACCAACCTGCATTAACCAAATGATTGATGAAAACAGCTAACGTGCTAAGGGTTGCGCTAATGCTAGTTAGCTATAAAAATGGTATCCTTAAGTTGATCTAACACCGGGAAAGTCATTCAAGGGCTTGTTTTGCTAAATCTCCAACGATCCAATTAAGGACATTATCACTAGTTTCTATACGTGTTCTTTCCAACAGGCACCGAGGATCCAACATGTTTTTGAACGGCTACAAGAGGAACTGGTTGCAGAATGAAGGATACCAGTTTGAGGACCGCATGATTGATGACTTGTCTGTAAGGATATATTTACCTGGGATGTGTGGTATATTAGCCATGGTCTTTATCCATGAACTTTGGACAGTTATATGAGACAGTCATGTAAAAACAGGTGACTAGATAGAAGAGCGCTGCTCAATACGCACCCTTAGAACATTCACCTTTCATTTATTTGGATATCTAAGCAAAATTGATTGATTAAAGTTTACATGGTTGCTCAAAACAATTCTAGTGCAAATAAACCGCAATGCATTTTCCTCATCTATCTATCTACCTATGAATCAATCTATCAATCAATCTATCTGTGTGCGTAGAAAGCAATGGAGGAGGAGGAGCTTGGAGAGGAAGGAGAGGAGGAGAAGGAAACCAAACCTGACCCTCTTCATCAGCTCATCCTCCACTTCAGCCGGACTGCACTCACAGAAAAGAGGTTAAACCAGTTTATGTCCTGTAGCATTACAGTTACAGCATTACCCTAAACCATTAAGTTAAACCTAACTGTTTATGCCTCCAGATAAACAAGAGTCCAGACAGTTAATTCTTGACTTATTCACTTTTTTTCGTTGTTTAATCTCAACCTTTTTTCTGTGTTGCAGTAAACTGGAGGTCGACTACTTATACATGGCGTATGCAGACATTATGGCCAAGGTACCTTTGTTTGTTCCCTACTGAAACAGTTGACATCAGATGGTCTCATGTGAGGTGTTGTGCTAAATCACTCCCGTTGTACTACACTTCACTACACTTCACAACACTTTACTACACTTTACTACACTTTACTACACTTTCTCTCCACCAACTTCAGAGTTGCCACATCGGGGAGGAGGACGAGGGAGACGAGGAGGGCGAGGAGCAGGCCGTTGAGGTGACCCAAACTGAGATGGTAAGAGACAACCCCTGTGCTCCTCTGTGATGCCCCCCCTTCTGTCCCTCTCTCTCTCTCTCTCTCTCTCTCTCTCTCTCTCTCTGTCTATCTGTCCCTATTAGTCTTTATCTGCGTCTGTCTATACCTGCTTCTTTATCTGTCCTTGTCTGTCCCTATTTGTCCCTATTAGTCTTTATCTGCGTCTGTCCATACCTGCTTGTTCTTGTGTCGCCCGCAGGAGAAGGAGATGGAGAAGCAGAGGCTGTTATACCAGCAGTCCCGTCTTCACAACAGAGGAGCTGCAGAGATGGTGCTGCAGATGATTAGTGCCTGCAAAGGTGCTGTGTCCAGACCCAGACTAGATCCGGACCAGACCCAAACTAGACCCAGACTAGACCCAGACTAGACCCGGACCAGACCCAGACTAGACCCAGACTAGACCCGGACCAGACCCAGACTAGACCCAGACTAGACCCGGACCAGACCCAGACTAGACCCAGACCCAGTCTAGAACTGGACCAGACCTAGTCTACTCCCACACATGACCCAGACTTGAGACCTTTATTTCCAAGAGCAGACACTGTTCCTGAGTGCTACACCGTAATATGTTGATATCCACCCGTAACGTGATAAATATATGTGTGCGGTTGTATTTGTGTGTGGTTGTGTGTGGTTGTGTATGATTGTGTGCGGTTGTTTGTGTCTCAGGTGAGACAGGTGCCATGGTCTCATCCACCCTGAAGCTGGGCATCTCCATCCTTAACACAGGAAACTGTGATGTACAGCAGGTGAGTTCTGATAGGACCCTGTTGAATTACCCAGACGTGTTCAGGACCCTGTTGAATTAGACAGATGTGTTCAGGACCCTGTTGAATTACCCAGATGTGTTCAGGACCCTGTTGAATTAGACAGATGTGTTCAGGACCCTGTTGAATTAGACTGATGTGTTCAGGACCCTGTTGAATTAGACTGATGTGTTCAGGACCCTGTTGAATTAGACTGATGTGTTCAGGACCCTGTTGAATTAGACTGATGTGTTCAGGACCCTGTTGAATTAGACTGATGTGTTCAGGACCCTGTTGAATTACCCAGATGTGTTCAGGACCCTGTTGAATTACCCAGATGTGTTCAGCACCCTGTTGAATTAGACTGATGTGTTCAGGACCCTGTTGAATTAGACTGATGTGTTCAGGACCCTGTTGAATTAGACTGATGTGTTCAGGACCCTGTTGAATTACCCAGATGTGTTCAGGACCCTGTTGAATTAGACTGATGTGTTCAGGACCCTGTTGAATTAGACTGATGTGTTCAGCACCCTGTTGAATTAGACTGATGTGTTCAGGACCCTGTTGAATTAGACTGATGTGTTCAGGACCCTGTTGAATTAGACTGATGTGTTCAGGACCCTGTTGAATTACCCAGATGTGTTCAGGACCCTGTTGAATTACCCAGATGTGTTCAGGACCCTGTTGAATTAGACTGATGTGTTCAGGACCCTGTTGAATTAGACTGATGTGTTCAGGACCCTGTTGAATTACCCAGATGTGTTCAGGACCCTGTTGAATTACCCAGATGTGTTCAGGACCCTGTTGAATTAGACTGATGTGTTCAGGACCCTGTTGAATTAGACTGATGTGTTCAGGACCCTGTTGAATTACCCAGATGTGTTCAGGACCCTGTTGAATTAGACTGATGTGTTCAGGACCCTGTTGAATTAGACTGATGTGTTCAGCACCCTGTTGAATTAGACTGATGTGTTCAGCACCCTGTTGAATTAGACTGATGTGTTCAGCACCCTGTTGAATTAGACTGATGTGTTCAGGACCCTGTTGAATTAGACTGATGTGTTCAGGACCCTGTTGAATTAGACTGATGTGTTCAGCACCCTGTTGAATTAGACTGATGTGTTCAGGACCCTGTTGAATTAGACTGATGTGTTCAGGACCCTGTTGAATTAGACTGATGTGTTCAGGACCCTGTTGAATTAGACTGATGTGTTCAGGACCCTGTTGAATTACCCAGATGTGTTCAGGACCCTGTTGAATTAGACTGATGTGTTCAGGACCCTGTTGAATTAGACTGATGTGTTCAGGACCCTGTTGAATTACCCAGATGTGTTCAGGACCCTGTAGAATTAGACTGATGTGTTCAGGACCCTGTTGAATTAGACTGATGTGTTCAGGACCCTGTTGAATTAGACTGATGTTTTCTGGACCTTGTTCTTTTGTCTTGTAGAGGATGCTGGACTACCTGAAGGATAAGAAGGATGTTGGCTTTTTCCTGAGTATTCAGGCTCTGATGCAAACTTGCAGGTATGATTCTCTGTTTGTATTCCTGTAGGAACTCGACCCAGCGTACCTCATTCATCCGAAAAGTTTGAATGTGTTTATGGTTATGACTGTAATGGATTATGGTAATGACTGTAATGTGTTTATTGTAATGACTGTAATGTGTTTATGGTAATGACTGTAATGTGTTTATGGTAATGACTGTAATGTGTTTATGGTAATGACTGTAATGTGTTTATTGTATGACTGTAATGTGTTTATGGTAATGACTGTAATGTGTTTATGGTAATGACTGTAATGTGTTTATGGTAATGACTGTAATGTGTTTATTGTAATGACTGTAATGTGTTTATGGTAATGACTGTAATGTGTTTATGGTAATGACTGTAATTTGTTTATTGTAATGACTGTAATGTGTTTATGGTAATGACTGTAATGTGTTTATGGTAATGACTGTAATGGATTATGGTAATGACTGTAATGTGTTTATGGTAATGACTGTATTGGATTATGGTAATGACTGTAATGTGTTTATGGTAATGACTGTAATGTGTTTATTGTAATGACTGTATTGGATTATGGTAATGACTGTGTGCTCTCCATAGTGTTCTGGACCTGAATGCCTTTGAGAGGCAGAACAAGGCAGAGGGGCTTGGCATGGTGTCTGAGGAGGGATCAAGTGAGTAGCACACACACACACACACACACACACACACACACAGTATAATAGTTAGGTAGTTTTGTGTGCATTTGTGTGTGTGTTTGTATGCATTCATATGGACGCAGTCCTAAAACATTGAGATTATAAATATGTTGTTGTATAAATCACTATTCCTAAACTTTAACTTCACCATGACAATGGTTTTCATTGGTCTAGCAACTGGAGTCACACCTCTGTTTGCCTCTCTCTCTCTCTCTCTCTCTCTCTCTGGACTCACACCTCTGCTTTATTACCTTCCTCTTCCCATCCAACTTTTTGGTGATCACGGTTCTCAGATATGAAGCTTGAACGTGGTAAACAAAGTGTCTCTCTTTGGCATTTCTGTCTCTCTCTCTCTCTCTCTCTCCTGTTTGTTTCTTTCTATCTTTTCTAATCTTTTGGCTTTCCGTTTTTAACCTGACTATTTCCTTTATCTCTGTGTCATTGTGTTTCTATTTCCTTTATCTCTCTGTCATTGTGTTTTTATTTCCTTTATCTCTGTGTCATTGTGTTTGTATTTCCTTTATCTCTGTGTCATTGTGTTTCTATTTCCTTTATCTCTGTGTCATTGTGTTTCTATTTCCTTTATCTCTGTGTCATTGTATTTCTATTTCCTTTATCTCTGTGTCATTGTGTTTCTATTTCCTTTATCTCTGTGTCATTGTGTTTCTATTTCCTTTATCTCTGTGTCATTGTGTTTCTATTTCCTTTATCTCTGTGTCATTGTGTTTCTATTTTATTGTGTCATTGTGTTTCTAATGGATGATTGCTGGCTGATGAGGGCATTGATTGTATTTCTCTGTAATACCATATATATCACACAGACAGAGGCATACGCTTGCGGATATAAACAGCATTTCCTAATCTTGTATTTTGACCACTGTTCCTCCTTCTAAACAACAGTAGACATGTCATCAACTAACATCTGGTTGTTGGGTTGTCCTCCTGTTAACTCCTCCTCCTGTTAACTCCTCCTGTTAACTCCTCCTCCTGCGCTCTGTTGTCGGGTCAGATGAGAAGGTCATGGCAGACGATGAGTTCACCTGTGACCTGTTCCGGTTCCTGCAGCTGCTCTGTGAAGGACACAACAATGGTGAGTCACATGTCTCAAACCGGCCAATAAGGAAGGGATGGGTACACTGGCCAATTAGGGACGAGGACCAGTTCAGGGAACAGAACAAATGCAGTTAAACAGCATAATTAACCTGTGTCTATATCATTAAACAACATTGTACATTTTAAAATGATGACATTTTATAGGATTTATTCCACCAAATAGCATCTAAATCCACAACTGGTGTCTATGTTATACAATAAACAACATAAATACTATTAATCACCATCTAAATAAACAAACAATGTATATACCATCAAAAAATATACTTACCAACAACCAGCCTTAATACCATCAGATGTCTTCTAAACCATTAAAAACCATTAAACACCAATAAACACAATTAAACACCATTAAACACCAATAAACACCATTAAACACCAATAAACACCATTAAACACCAATAAACACCAATAAACACCAATAAACACCAATAAACACCATTAAACACCAATAAACACCATTAAACACCATTAAACACCAATAAACACCATTAAACACCATTAAACACCATTAAACACCATTAAACACCAATAAACACCATCAAACACCATCAAACACCAATAAACACCAATAAACACCAATAAACACCATTAAACACCAATAAACACCATTAAACACCATTAAACACCATTAAACACCAATAAACACCATTAAACACCATTAAACACCAATAAACACCATTAAACACCATTAAACACCAATAAACACCATTAAACACCATTAAACACCATTAAACACCAATAAACACCATTAAACACCATTAAAACCATTAAACACCATTAAACACCAATAAACACGATTAAACACCAATAAACACCATTAAAAACCATTAAACACCATTAAACACCATTAAACACCAATAAACACCATTAAACACCATTAAACACCAATAAACACCATTAAACACCAATAAACACCAATAAACACCATTAAACACCATTAAACACCATTAAAAACCATTAAACACCATTAAACACCATTAAACACCAATAAACACCAATAAACACCAATAAACACCATTAAACACCATTAAACACCAATAAACACCATTAAACACCAATAAACACCATTAAACACCATTAAACACCAATAAACACCAATAAACACCATTAAACACCATTAAACACCAATAAACACCATTAAACACCATCCATACCATCACACAGCATGTAGACCAACACAAAAACAAGATCCTGTTCACATGCACAGTGTTTCGGTGTGTTTGACTGGAGCTCTTCGCCATGTCATCCTGTTGTCTCTGTGTTCGTGCAGATTTCCAGAACTACCTGAGAACCCAGACGGGCAGCACCACCACCATCAATGTCATCATCTGCACTGTGGATTACCTGCTCAGACTGCAGGTAACACAGCTGTTATTGTTCTGTACCAGCTGTCTATTATGTTTCACTGCTCAGACTGCAGGTAACACAGCTGTTACTGTACCAGCTGTCTATTATGTTTCACTGATTAGACTGCAGGTAATACAGCTGTTACTGTTCTGTACCAGCTGTTTATTATGTTTCACTAAGAGATGCATTTCTGCTGTTCATTATGTTTGTCCTGACTCTCCATCTTCCCTCTCTGACTCTCCATCTTCCCTTTCTGACTCTCCATCTTCCCTCTCTGACTCTCCATCTTCTCTCTCTGACTCTCCATCTTCCCTCTCCGACTCTCCATCTTCCCTCTCTGACTCTCCATCTTCCCTCTCTGACTCTCCATCTTCCCTCTCTGACTCTCCATCTTCTCTCTCTGACTCTCCATCTTCCCTCTCTGACTCTCCATCTTCCCTCTCTGACTCTCCATCTTCCCTCTCTGACTCTCCATCTTCCCTCTCTGACTCTCCATCTTCCCTTTCTGACTCTCCATCTTCCCTCTCTGACTCTCCATCTTCCCTCTCTGACTCTCCATCTTTCCTCTCTGACTCTCCATCTTTCCTCTCTGACTCTCTCTTCTGACTTTTACTGGTTCTCCCTGTGTCTTTAGGAGTCCATTAGTGACTTCTACTGGTACTACTCTGGAAAGGACATCATTGACGAGCCAGGCAAGAGGAACTTCTCCAAGGCTATGACTGTGGCTAAGCAGGTCTTCAACAGTCTGACTGAGTACATCCAGGTGAGCAGGAAGTACTTTGGTGTTTTTTAATCAGGCCCCAACTGGCCTCGAGGCCTATCAGTACTACATCAGATGGACTGGTTAATTTGTCTGAGAAGAACTGGTCCTATGTGGTAACCTCTGATCTCTGGTTACAATCTGCCTCTGAATTCCATCTCGGAATTCCATCTCTGAATTCCATCTAGGAATTCCATCTCTTATGGGCAGATACTGATTCTTCCTAGAACATACAACATACAAATCTGCAAAAATTAATGCATTGAAATAACATCTGTCTCGCTCTGATTTGCTCTTCAAATATCTCTTCCTCTCTCTCTTTCCTCTGTTTTTAACCCTTGCTATCTCTCTCTCTCTCCCTCTCTCTCCCTCTCTGTCTCTCCCTCTCGGTTTTTAACCCTTCCCCCACCTCTCAGGGCCCATGCACAGGGAACCAGCAGTCCCTAGCCCACAGCAGGTTGTGGGATGCCGTAGTGGGTTTCCTGCACGTCTTTGCTCACATGATGATGAAGCTGGCTCAGGTAAATACACAAATGTCCCAGTATAGTTTAACCCTATGATTGCACTATTGAACACCACACAGTGTTTATTGTGTTTGTGTCAACGCCAAGAGGGGTCAAGAGGAAGTAATTTGCATCTTATTAGGAGGCCTAGACTAGATGCATGTCTCGCTTTTGTTTGTAGATTAATACTGTTTCATCCTGATAATCTTTAACATTTGCTGATTCTGTTTTCTGCGTGTTGTCATGTGCACTAATAGTTTCATTACTACTAGTGAATGAATCACTGGTGTACAAGAAATGGGATTGCTGTTCTCCATTCATCAGAGGATTTAACTCTCTTCATATCTACATGTTGGGTTTATTACTGCAATGATGTCTGCACTTTCAATTAATCCTGTGATTTTTTTTTCTCTGGTGGTCTCTGCAGAGTTGTAAAGTATGTATTAAGTTGTTTGTATGTCATTTTTATTTGATGAAATTATATTGGTGTTTGATGGCTGGTTTTCCACCTCGCGTGGTCCCTGTTCTGTAGAACAACATAGTCAGCTAACGCATACAGTAAGCTACAATAAAGGTAGCAAGCTACAATAAAGGTAGTTAGCTACAGTAAAATCTGCAAAAGACAGAAAGGCAACCTTTTTTACATTTTCTTCAGGGATCCCAGATGTTTCAGGTTTTTGTTTCAATCCTAAAATGGCACAACTGATTTAATTAATGAAGCTGTTCATTAACTGAAGTGGGGGGTGCCATTTCAATTGAAACATCTGAGGTACCCGATGGGAGGATCGGAAAACTGCTCCATACACTTTAACAAGTTGGGTTAAAATCCTAATGGTTGAAATGTAAAGGGTTACTTCTACCCAGAATTTGGCACATTCCGTTGAGTTATTGAGTTATATAAGGATATTTTGGAACAGGCTTGGGAACCTTTTGGTACATTGATGAAAATAGATTTAATGTATATATATATTTGTACAGAGGTCTGGACAAAATAACTGAAACACCACATGGAAATCCGGAATGTTTCTTTGCAGTTGTTTTTAATATATCACATTTTTAGTGCAGCCAAGCCATACTACGTACACACACTTGCACAAAGCCTGTGCTGAAACCAATTACTCTATCTCGTCTTCCTCGTCACCTGTGGATTGTGAAACATCTGAATGATGCTGGACCCGTGCAGAAGCGCCAGGATCTGGAGAGAAAGGAGTGACCCCTGAAAATGAATAATAAATTAACAAACATGTTGACAGATAACACCTTTACTCTGATTTATTAAAACCCTGTCAGATGCCAGCTGACCCCGGACTGCGACTTGGCGTAAGAAAACGTGTTTTATACGCCATTGCTCTACCCTCCATTGCAATTTTAAAAATAGCATTTATACTGTATCCATCGCAAACCATTACCATCTTAACTATAGCTATTAAAGTGTTACCATCTCTAGACTACTACATGGAGAGCTGCGGCACGGCTAAATGTTGCTTTAACAACCTCATCAGGGCTCTGTAGATCCCCCAGCTTCCATAGTTATCCGATTGTTGTCATAGCCGCCGTAACCAAAGCAATGTTTCTGTGACGGTCACATAGTGATCTCAGACATGTCTATCTTCAGCAAATCCCCTGCTTGGTCTTCCCGGATCTCCCCCGAATCTTCCATCACATTGTCCTTTCTCATTTATTGCCTTTTCAACCCGCACTCCTTTCCTCAGATCGCGTTTCTCTGCCTTCTCCCAGGTGTGCACTGTTCTAAAAGTCAATCCTCATCAGCAGCTTTAGTGTCTCTCAGATGGACATCTGGCAAATTTTACCAGCTGTGGTTACCTCCATTGACAAGATTATTTAGTCCTCAAAAGTCCCAGTTCAACAGCGGTGGTTTTCTAACCTTTCCTCTGGGAATCCCAGACGTTCCATCTTTTAGGTGTAGCCCTGAACTAGCACAGCGGATTCGCTAACTAGCACAGCGGATTCGCTAACTAGCACAGCGGATTCGCTAACTAGCACAGCGGATTCGCTAACTAGCACAGCGGATTCGCTAACTAGTACAGCGGATTCGCTAACTAGCACAGCGGATTCGCTAACTAGCACAGCGGATTCGCTAACTAGCACAGCAGATTCGCTAACTAGCACAGCAGATTCGCTAACTAGCACAGCAGATTCGCTAATCAGGTGTGTTAGCAAAGGAAGAGTTCAAAAACCCAGACTGGCTGGGGACCCCATGGAGAAGTTTGTAAACTCCTGGTCTGGAAGCGACACTAGTCTCTTTTGAACTCAAAACTGAGTGCATCGATAGTGATCTGTAGAGGCTGTGGAGGGAGGGGGCCTCAGACTGGCGCTTCCCACGGGTAACAGTACCCTACGCTTTATGGTCTCTGGTCGCCACGTCTTCTCACTCACAGCATACAGTATACTGCCACTCCGGTAAGATAAGGCCATCATGTGGAATACGGGATTAGCATTTGCGCAGATTTAGCCTAGCTGCATTGTCACTAAGATTAAAACCAAAAGTCTGCTATCCTGGAGTGTTTCCGGTGAACGCCGGCCGTTTTCATTTTTGCTGTGTGTCCGGAGTGGGCCCAGAGACCAGCGCATGTACCTCTTCTGTGATGAGACCAGAGTGGGGCCCAGAGACCAGCGCATGTACCTCTTTGCTAGCCAGTGTTGGACATATGAGGTCTTTGCAACCCAGCGGTCGTACAGAGGTGAACCTGTGATGGCTAATGCAGTGGTGTGCCTCTCCTCTGTTCGTCTGCCTGGTCACCAGTCCATGTCTACATACTGTGTCTGTGAGTGTGATAGCTTGTGATGTTTCAAGGACAAACAAAGACACGCCTGTATTATCTGTTAAAATGCACACCAAGGACCGATTCTGGAGTAGAACCCACTATGAGGTAAGAGGATCTTAGTCTCACGTTCATCCTCCTCATCCTCACTAGTTTGTTTCTCAGAGAACATCTGAAACCGGCCCATGTTCCCTAAACCTAGTCCAACACTTTATAATGACAGTAATAGTTGTAAACAATTAGGGGTTTGGGTGCCATTGTGAGATTCCAGATATCCCAGGGTGCATCTCTCGATGATTAGTGATAACTAGTCATGGACAGTGACACACACAAATGGTTGGTGCTGTCAGTTGATTCTTATTTTTTCTTTGTCTTATCTGACAAATGTTTAAAAAAAATGCTTGTCCCTATACACGTGTGTGTTGTTGTGTTTGCGTGTGTGTGTGTGTGTGTGTGTGTGTGTGTGCGCGTTTGCACCCTGCATTGTAGGACTCGAGTCAGATTGGTTTATTGAAGGAGCTCCTGGACCTACAGAAAGACATGGTCGTGATGCTGCTGTCGTTGTTGGAAGGTAAGAGATGGCGGGCTTGTCTTTTCCCATTGCCATCCAGCAATTTAATCTATTCTAAATGCTTTTGGTCTGTTTTTGTTTGATTTTGCCAATATCGTTTTCGCTAGGCAACGTGGTGAACGGCACCATCGCCCGTCAGATGGTTGACATGCTGGTGGAGTCCTCAAGCAATGTGGAGATGATCCTCAAGTTCTTTGACATGTTCCTCAAGCTGAAGGACATTACTGGGTCGGACGCCTTCCGAGACTATGTGACGGATCCCCGAGGCCTCATCTCCAAGAAGGACTTCTACAAGGTACAGAATATCAGATACACGTGTCTGTTAAGGACGTCTCCAGCAGGTCGGGAGGTTGTATCATGGACCCCTAAACGTTCTTAGGACAACAATAGAAACACATCGGCTATATGATGTTCTAAATATGTTCTATGTGTGTCGTCTTAACTGTCATACGGCCAACCTGAATGGATTTAATCGAGTGATCACCTTCTTCCAGGCCATGGACAGCCAAAAACAGTATTCCCCGTCCGAGATCCAGTTCCTGCTGTCGTGCTCAGAGGCCGACGAGAACGAGATGATAAACTACGAGGAGTTCGCTGACCGCTTCCAGGAGCCGGCCAAAGACATCGGCTTCAACATCGCCGTGCTCCTTACCAACCTGTCCGAGCACGTCCCCCACGACACGCGACTGCAGAACTTCCTGGGGCAGGCTGAGAGTGTGCTCAACTATTTCAGGCCCTTCCTCGGCCGGATAGAGATCATGGGGGCCAGCAGGAAGATCGAGAGGATCTACTTTGAGATCAGCGAGGCCAATAGAAACCAATGGGAGATGCCCCAAGTCCGGGAGTCCAAGAGGCAGTTCATCTTCGACGTGGTCAATGAGGGAGGGGAGAGCGAGAAGATGGAGCTGTTTGTCAACTTCTGCGAGGACACCATTTTTGAGATGAACATTGCCTCGCAGATCTCTGAGGTGGAGGAGGGGGAGCCGGTGGAATCGGAGGACGAGGAGGAAGCAGCAGTCGAAGAGGGAGGTGGAGAGCTTGACGAAAACGGGGAGGAGATTCCAGCCGAGTCGAGCTCCATCTTCGCCGACTTCCTGACCAGCGTGGTGAACTTCTTCAGCATGTTCACCTTCAAGAACCTGCGGAGGCGCTACCGCAAGCTGAGGAAGATGACCCTGAAGGAGATGGTGGTGGGCCTGGCCACGTTCATCTACACCATCTTGTTTGGCATCCTCACCTTCATTTACGGCTTATGTAAGGGCTTCTTCATGCTGATCTGGAGCACCCTGTTCGGAGGGGAACTGGTGGAGGGAGCCAAGAAGATCACGGTGACCGAGCTACTGGCCAGCATGCCTGACCCAACCCAGGACGAAGTCCACGACGAACTGCCACCTGAGCTAGGTGCGGAGGAGGGCCATCAGAGAGAAGATGGAGGGGAAAATCTGGATGTGGGTGGAGGAGAGGAAGGAGAGGAGGGAGTGGACGGTGAGGAAAAGGAGGGAGGAAGGATGCCTGGGTTCGACACCCCAGGGGGTCTGGGAGACTTCGGAGAGACGGCCACTGTAGAACCACCCACTCCAGAAGGAACACCGCTGCTAAAGAGAAAACTGGTTCGTTTGGATCCATGGTGTTTGTAAAAACTAGTTTAATGTGTGTGTTTTGTGTGGTAGTTGACTGTGTGTGTTTTGTGTGGTAGTTGGAAGCAACGTTCGGAGAGGGGGAGCAAGAGGTAGCAAGACCAGAGGCCCAGCCAGAACCACTAGCTCCCCAAGTGGAGGAGAAGGCTGAGTGAGTCATCTGTCTCATATTTTCTTATATTTAACTATGAGATGGCTTGATTAATTACTGATTCATTGTTTGGTTTATACATTAAGTATGTGTTAAAGTGTTTATTGATTCATTCATTTTTTATTGATTAATTAATTGAATGTACACCAGCACTGAGAATGGAGAGAAGGGAGAGAAAGAAGCTGAGCCGGAAAAGGAAGAACCAGAAGTGAAGGAAGAGAAAGTGAAAACCAAAGTGAAGAAGGACAAGAAATCTGCAGAGGAAGGATATGAACTGTGGAACGAGCTGGAGGTCCAGAGGATCAAATTTATGGTGACTATTACCTATTTTTTGTAATGAACCCTTTATTTAACCAGTTTGGCCGATTGAGAACAGATTCTCATTTGGAACAGCGACCTGGAAATACTTGTACTTTTAATCTACTATCCTGTAAATGAACATCTTGTCAGGATGGTGATTGATAATTTACGGATTGGTAAATAAATCAATGTCAACAAACATGTGTCCCATAAATTACAACCGGTTCCTCTTCCTCCATCCAGAACTATCTTTCTCGTAACTTCTACAACCTGCGCTTTCTGGCTCTATTCATAGCCTTCGCCCTCAACTTCATCCTGCTCTTCTACAAGGTAAAATCTCCACTGTTTTGACATGTAATGGAGAACATCATTAAACGATGATATTATGATCTACTGACACAGGACTTCTTTATACCAGGTTGGATATGACGTCGAGGAGGGGTCAGAGGACATGGAGGGCTCCGCCCTGTTTGAGGGTTCCGGGATGTTCGAGGGTTCCGGGATGTTCGAGGGTTCCGGGTTGTTCGAGGGTTCCGGGTTGTTCGAGGGTTCCGGAGCCGTAGACGAGGGTGGTTCCGGGATGGATCCGTTCGACGACGGCGGTGACGATGACGGCGGTGACGATGACGGTGGTGACGACGAAGGCACGTTTTTCTTCTACCTGGAGGAGAGCACGGGATACATGCAGCCATGCCTGTCCGTACTGGCCATCATACACACACTCATTTCCTTCCTGTGTATCATCGGATACAACTGCCTCAAGGTACTGAGCTCTACACACACACACACACACACACACACACACACATGGAGAGGAAGGAGAGTGATGTGTGTGTGTGTCTGTGTGTGTGTGTGTGTACATTCAGGTACCCCTGGTGATCTTTAAGAGGGAGAAGGAGCTGGCCAGGAAGATGGAGTTCGATGGTCTCTATGTCACCGAGCAACCAGAAGAAGATGACATCAAAGGACAGTGGGACCGATTGGTGCTCAACACCCCGTAAGGTTTATCTGACCTCTGACCCTGAGACATCCTTCCATCAGTCGTTGGTAGCCGGGTTTAGGAGTATGTTTCTTTCCCACACAGGTCATTCCCTAATAACTACTGGGACAAGTTTGTGAAAACAAAGGTGCTGGCTAAGTACGGTGACATCTACGGCAGGGAGAGAATTGCCGAGCTTCTTGGCATGGACCTGGCCTCTTTGGACGTCAGCGTCATGACCCACGAAAAGAAACCGGAACCAGAGAGCGGCGTGTTAAGCTGGTACTTATACAAACATCCGCTAATCTGTAATCTGTGAATATCTGTAGCGTAGCACTGTATACCAGTGAATATCTGTAGCGTAGCACTGTATACCAGTGAATATCTGTAGCACTGTATACCAGTGAATATCTGTAGCACTGTATACCAGTGAATATCTGTAGCGCTGTATACCAGTGAATATCTGTAGCGCTGTATACCAGTGAATATCTGTAGCACTGTATACCAGTGAATATCTGTAGCACTGTATACCAGTGAATATCTGTAGCACTGTATACCAGTGAATATCTGTAGCACTGTATACCAGTGAATATCTGTAGCACTGTATACCAGTGAATATCTGTAGCACTGTATACCAGTG
Source organism: Dallia pectoralis (assembly GCA_029465975.1). Classification (NCBI taxonomy): domain Eukaryota; kingdom Metazoa; phylum Chordata; class Actinopteri; order Esociformes; family Umbridae; genus Dallia; species Dallia pectoralis. The sequence continues at coordinate 1,750,491 of CM055755.1, read as the reverse complement.
AATATCTGTAGCACTGTATACCAGTGAATATCTGTAGCGCTGTATACCAGTGACTAGTTCTGGTACGTGTGTGTTTGCTGGGATGTAAACTTGTTGTTTTTCTCCACAGGATGTTCTCCATCGACATCAAGTACCAGATATGGAAGTTCGGGGTGGTCTTTACCGACAATGTAAGTTGTTGTTGGCTGAACTGTACTTGCTCTCGGTCCTGCAGGATAATAATGTTTAGTTACTGTATTTATTTTCACCTGGTGTATTTTCTAAATGTATTTATAAAGCCCTACATAAACCACCAGCCTGAAACCTGACAGAGCCCGCATCAACTGATTTATAAACAGCGTATCGGAAACTCTCCATCATGGGTACAATTTAGGAAGAAACCTAGATAGGAATCAGGCTCTGGGGGGTATCCTGTCCTCTTTTGTTCAATAACTTTTTATAAAACTGTCCCCTGTTGTAGACAGACCTGTCTGATCATTGGTCATAGAGTAATGTTTCCTTCTGTTGTTCTAGACCTTTCTGTATCTGGTGTGGTACATGGTCATGTCTTTTCTGGGACACTTCAACAACTTCTTCTACGCCGCCCACTTGATGGACATCGCCGTTGGTGTGAAGGATCTGCGTACCATCCTGTCCTCAGTCACACACAACGGAAAACAGGTACCAACACAATGAGGTTCCTATATAATATGTTAACTAGATCTCCTGCTCTATACACACCTCATCTCTCCTCCGTCTCTCTCTCTCTCTCTTCCTCTAGCTTATGATGACAGTGGGCTTACTAGCTGTGGTCGTGTATCTCTACACCGTTGTGGCTTTCAACTTCTTCAGAAAGTTCTATAATATGAGCGAGGACGAGGATGAGCCGGACATGAAGTGTGATGACATGATGACTGTAAGTCATGGACCTTCTTCTCAGCAGGAGTCCAAATGCAAATACTTTAAGATTTGAATGGAAAGTGAGGAAATCTGTAAAGCTTGAGTTACTGACCTTTACTTCGACTCCCACTGTCGCTCTTCCTGTCACTTCCTCTCCTTTCTCCCCCTCTGCACTCTCCCCCTCTCCCCTATCTCCTCCCCATCCCTCTCACCCCTCTTCCCCCATCCCTCTCACCCCTCCTCCCCCATCCCTCTCTCCCCTCCTCCTCTGTTTTCCAGTGTTATCTATTCCATATGTACGTGGGGGTCCGTGCGGGTGGGGGTATTGGAGATGAGATCGAGGACCCGGCAGGTGACGAATACGAGCTCTACCGTGTCGTCTTCGACATCACCTTCTTCTTCTTTGTCATCGTCATCCTGCTGGCTATCATCCAGGGTAATTATTCCGTCGCTCCTCTCTGGCGCTGTTCATGGATAAAAGTCTTCACAGCTGTCAACACCTTTCTAAAGTTCCCAGGGTTCCCTGGGTTTTCAGTAGGTTGTAAACGAGGAAGATTTGTCAAATCCGGGATTCCCGAGAGATGTGTTGCATTAGAAACGTTTCCAGTATCTGAATCCTGTTCCCCTTCTACTACTAGAACCATATGAAGTTCTGTCACAGTATTCTGGGCTAATGTGTTCCATGTGGATGATGCATTTGTTCTGCAGGTCTGATCATTGATGCGTTTGGAGAACTGAGAGACCAACAGGAGCAGGTCAGAGAGAACATGGAGGTGAGATCCAATAGCTGTACAGCACACTGTGAGATCTGATTGGTCGTAATCCCATCTGTCAGATCCAATAGCTGTACAGCACACTGTGAGATCTGATTGGTCGTAATCCCATCTGTCAGATCCAATAGCTGTACAGCACACTGTGAGATCTGATTGGTCGTAATCCCATCTGTCAGATCCAATAGCTGGACAGCACACTGTGAGATCTGATTGGTCGTAATCCCATCTGTCAGATCCAATAGCTGTACAGCACACTGTGAGATCTGTTAGGTCGTAATCCCATCTGTCAGATCCAATAGCTGGACAGCACACTGTGAGATCTGTTAGGTCGTAATCCCATCTGTCAGATCCAATAGCTGGACAGCACACTGAGAGATCTGATAGGTCATAATCCCATCTGAGAGATTAGAATATTGGTTATACATTTTAGAGGAAACATAAGTTAATATGAATTTCTTTAATAATTTCCTTCCTCCAGACCCAGTGCTTCATCTGTGGAATTGGCAGTGACTACTTTGATACAACTCCACACGGCTTTGAGACGCACACATTAGAAGAACATAACTTGGCCAACTACATGTAAGTAAAGATGGGAGAGTTAAAATACTAGTTAAATACATGTATGTTACCAACACAGTGTTAAGTTCTGACACACCCACACTCTCCTTACAGGTTCTTCCTGATGTACCTAATTAATAAAGATGAAACGGAGCACACAGGACAGGTCTGTCTGGGTGTCTGTCTGGGTGTCTGTCTGGATGTCTGTCTGTCTTGGTGTCTGTCTGGATGTCTGTCTGGGTGTCTGTCTGGATGTCTGTCTGTCTGGGTGTCTGTCTGGATGTCTGTCTGGGTGTCTGGATGTCTGTCTGGGTGTCTGTCTGAGTGTCTGTCTGGATGTCTGTCTGGATGTCTGTCTGGGTTTCTGTCTGGGTGTCTGTCTGGGTGTCTGTCTGGGTGTCTGTCTGGGTGTCTGGATGTCTGTCTGGGTGTCTGTCTGGGTGTCTGTCTGGATGTCTGTCTGGGTGTCTGTCTGTCTGGGTGTCTGTCTGTCTGGGTGTCTGTCTGTCTGGATGTCTGTCTGGATGTCTGTCTGTCTGGGTGCCTGTCTGGATGTCTGTCTGTCTGGATGTCTGTCTGTGTGTCTGTCTGGATCTCTGTCTGACTGACTGATGGTCCTACTTAACATCTGTCTGTCTGATTATATCTGTTTGACAGTCTAACCTGGAATATGTCTGACTTTGAACCTCTCCTCGTTCATCTTCTTCTACTTCATCTTCTCCTTCCCATATCAGGAGTCGTATGTCTGGAAGATGTACCAGGAGCGTTGCTGGGACTTCTTCCCTGCTGGAGACTGTTTCAGGAAGCAGTATGAAGACCAGCTGGGGTAGTGGGATACTTCCTGTTTGTCTGAGAGAGGGTGGAGGGCGAGTTTGAAGAGCAAGAGAGAGATAGAGAGGGGGGGAGTGAGAGAGGCACAATACTAAGGTTTGTTAAGGTTGTCGCTGGTCACATTTCTGTGGGATCTGCTGTCTTGACTTTCCTGCATCAATATTCTGAGAGACTGAACACATGTTAGATTGAAAGGGACAGTATGACCAGAGGAAAAGGACTGCCTGTAAATACACGATATGGCCTTGTTCCGTGTCAAATATCGGTTGACACGTGATGTGTTCAATTAAAGGACACATTCATCATTTATTACATTAAAACACACACACACACACAAATCATGTTTTACATTCAAACACACACACACAGCCCTGCCTCTTACTGTCACTGTGTTTTGCCATCGAGCCAAACACATGTTAGTGCCGAACACTGATCGTAAACAAACCTGCTTCAATGTCTTAACATGTCTTAACTGTTTCCCCTGTCCACATTTATCATCACTCTGGTTGGGTTATGTATTAGTATTAATGCCATACATGTTCTTTTAATGCCATTCATGTTTTTTTATTAGCCTATTTTGCTATTTCTGCAATAAGAACTTTGTTTTCCTCTCTAGTTAATGATGATCAGTAAGGGAATGGCATTTTCTGTCAGTGCCTCGTCTGTCCATGAGGGGGCAGTCACACACCCCATGTCTATATCTCTCGCCTTCTCCTTCTTCTATAATTCTGTGGAGATTTTTGAACTATTGTTGACGTGAACACTCTGTCTGAAACAGTGAGGTGCATGCTGGGTAGGTAAAGGCAGATTGTCTGTCTTTTTTACAATTTAATGTCTTACTCTCACATTGTCTTTCATCCTATGTGTGATTTGACAGTGTTTCTATTGGCTACCACAGATCACACAGTGTTCCTATTGGCTACCACAGACCACACAGTGTTCTTATTGGCTACCATTGATCACACAGTGTTCCTATTGGCTACCAAATTGTTCCTAGTGGCTTCCACCATCACACCCGTGTGCTTATTGGCTACAACAGACCAGTCTGTGTTTCTATTAGCTACCATGGATTAAACAGGAATAGTACAGGGGGATGTCTGGGTTACTTGTCAAATACTCACGCATTCCTCAAACTCTTCTTACGACAACACTTGTTGGCCAGTTTAATTTAAGCTGGGCGGAAGTGTTCTTTACCATATTCATGCACGTGTAATTGTGCTGATTCAGTGCATAGAAAAGTAACAAATGTATTTATTAACGTCCTCTCTACATTGTGGCCATAGTGTCACAATGACGACACAAGAGAAACCAATTATAGCATCATGAATGAACGACATAAATATATATATTTTTGTTTTAGAGATTTGAAATATTCAAGATGTTTTCCGCTGCTTAGTTCAGGGTGTGACTAATACATGATAACATGTGCACCTTGTCTTACAAATGACTAACGCCTTGAAATAAATCATGGAGTTGAAGAATGTGTCCAGTTTGCAGTCAGAGGTAACTGTTTATTGTTGGTGTTAGATTTGTAAGATAGTTACTTTTATGATATCTTAGGTCATTATCTATTTTTCCTTCTAAATAAAATGACATGCTGAGCTGAGTGGGGAAACCTACAGGTGAATTATCCCAAAAATAATCCCACAGCAAGAAGAAATTATTATGTGGATTAATGGACAAATATCATACTTGTAGGCGTTAATGCATTTTTGTCGTAGGGAAAAATAAAGATTGGGAAGTCTATGTGGAAAAACCTTTGAAGCCTTTTAAAGCCCAAAAATGACGGTCGTACATCTGTATTGGATTGAATAGTGTTGTTCTCTGACTGAATCCTGTGTTTCAATACAAGAGTAATTAAACAAATTATTTTAAGATGACTTGGAAAATCCTTGTTTTGTGCCCTGTGTGTGGTTTGTTTGTGTGTGCGCGTGCTTGTGTGCGTGCGCGTGTGTGTGTTATTGAATGTATGAGCAGGTGTGTGAGGACTAACAACCTGTGTGCCAGAATGATATCTGGCATGTCTCTTGCTATTCAGTGTTTTGACCAATCAGATCAGCTTGAGACAATTCTTCTAATGATGATTAGTGAATAAAATACCCCATCGGCTTGAGGAGGTGGTTCATTTAGAGTCAATCTGAAACATTCACTTGTTTCCAATCAATCAATCAATCAAATTTATTTATAAAGCCCTTTTTACAACAAAAGTTGTCACAAAGTGCTTTTACAATCACCAGCCTGAATCCGACAGAGCAAACATCAACAAGTTGAACAAGTTGACACACGGCGGCTAGGAAAAACTCCCTGAAAGTCAGATTTAGGAAGAAACCTAGAGAGGAGCCAGGCTCTGAGGGATCACCAGTCCTCTTCTGGCTGGGCTGGGTCAGTTTATGACAGTACAACAAGCGAGGTGTGAAAAACTGAGAAAGCAAAATAGTCCGGGATGTCCAGGAGGGATGATGGATTCGATAGGACTTGGAGGAAGAAGCTCCGGTTGCACCAGCTGTTCTGTCAGCCGCACAGTCAGGGGCCCCAGGGAGGATCCAGCATATGCTCCAAGCTGGAGCGGTCCCCCTGACAGGAGTGGACACAAACACAGGGAAGGGTTGGACACTAGTTCCCGGCACAATAGTATACCGAACATAATACTTTAAAAGGAGACAGGGGGGTTAGTGAGACAATGGCCATGAACGGGTAAACCCAGGACAAGTCCAGACAGATGTTAGTAGAGACAGGACACAGGAAAGATTAGACACCCTGGTTCCCTAAGTCCCCGGCACCATAGTATAGCAGCATAGATCTTAGAATTTCCAGTCTCTTCACCTGGTCTGATCTGTAATGCCAAACACCAACACTGCTTCACTCAGCGGTTCCACTCTGTGGATTTGCTTTTATTGCACATTAGAACCAGGAACACACTAAATTAATGATTAGTTAACCCTTTAAGAAAAAGAAATATTATTCTCCCTACGTCTTATAATATAGCCTGTAATATAGACAGAGTGGAACCGCTGAGTGAAGCAGTGTTGGTGTTTGGCATTACAGATCAGACCAGGTGAAGAGACTGGAAACAAGTGAATGTTTCAGGTTGACTCTAAATGAACCACCTCCTCAAGCCGATGGGGTATTTTATTCACTAATCATCATTAGAAGAATTGTCTCAAGCTGATCTGATTGGTCTAAACACTGAATAGTAAGAGACATGCCAGATATCATTCTGGCAGCCTGTGTAAACGGGGCACAGTATCAGCAATCACGGTTGCTACTGACAACGAAACCTCATGTATAAGATGAGAAACAACCAGGAGCTAGCTTGGGCAAAAGCTTATCTTAGTCAAATATATCCAACAATGCAATAGCTTCACAGAACTGTGTAAATATCAGACACATGAAACCTCTGTGGAAACACCCAGTAACGCAGGATATGTAACATAAAGCATGGTTCCTGGAATATACTGGTATATACTGGTATAACCTATACTGGTACGGGTATAACCTATACTGGTATATACTGGTATAACCTATACTGGTACTGGTATAACCTATACTGGTATATACTGGTATAACCTATACTGGTATATACTGGTATAACCTATACTGGTACTGGTATAACCTATACTGGTATATACTGGTATAACCTATACTGGTACTGGTATAACCTATACTGGTATATACTGGTATAACCTATACTGGTACTGGTATAACCTATACTGGTATATACTGGTATAACCTATACTGGTATATACTGGTATAACCTATACTGGTATAACCTATACTGGTATAACCTATACTGGTATATACTGGTATAACCTATACTGGTATAACCTATACTGGTATATACTGGTATAACCTATACTGGTATAACCTATACTGGTATATACTGGTATAACCTATACTGGTATAACCTATACTGGTATAATATACTGAATATAACCTATACTGGTATATACTGGTATAATATACTGGCATAACCTATACTGGTATAACCTATACTGGTATATACTGGAATATAACCTATACTGGTATAACCTGAACTGGTATATACTGGTATAACTGAATACTGTATAACCTATACTGGTATATACTGGTATACTGGTATATACTGGTATAACCTATACTGGTATATACTGGTATAACCTATACTGGTATATACTGGTATAACCTATACTGGTATATACTGAATATGACCGTATACTGGTATATACTGAGTATAACCTATACTGGTATATACTGAGTATGACCTATACTGGTATATACTGAATATGACCGTATACTGGTATATACTGAATATGACCGTATACTGGTATATACTGAATATGACCGTATACTGGTATATACTGAATATGACCGTATACTGGTATATACTGAATATGACCGTATACTGGTATATACTGAATATGACCGTATACTGGTATATACTGAATATGACCGTATACTGGTATATACTGAATATGACCGTATACTGGTATATACTGAATATAACCGTATACTGGTATATACTGGTATAACCTATACTGGTATAACCTATACTGGTATAACCTATACTGGTATATACTGGTATAACCTATACTGGTATAACCTATACTGGTATATACTGGTATAACCTATACTGGTACTGGTATAACCTATACTGGTATATACTGGTATAACCTATACTGGTATAACCTATACTGGCGTGAGAAATCAGAACACTCCAATGTTGAAATGAGAGCAATAAATTATTCTATCTGCAGAAAACAGACCGTCAAGACTCCTTTCAGTACACAAACTGTTTCTTAACTTCAATTTACAGTCTTATATATCACATCTATGTATGTTTTATGGGATATGTGTTCACTATACGCCCACTCCACATCTTTTGTCTGACCGAACCACTCCTCTGGTCTTGTGATAAGGTTGGGAGCGCATTACTGATAAGATGTGGCCAGCTAACCATCATTATTAACCCACCTGGGCCAAACGCGCTCCATCATTAACCCACCTGGTCCAATCCCACACGACCTACTCCTTTTCCACGCCTTTCCCTGGTCTGGATTGTATAAAAATGGCAATCCAACAGAATTGACTTTTTGCCCTGCACCCATAACTCAGTCTGTCCGTGGATATCCGACCAGCTGCCACCATGTTTGTTGCGCCACCTGGTTACCAGCCCGTCTACAACCCGGTAAGTAGTGTGTGATCTATCTATCTATAGTTGTGTGTCTAGTATAAATGGTCTGTATCTGTCTCCACATATTAATTTGGGATTATAGTTGTGTGTGTAGTTCAGTGGTTGTTCCTGTGCACAGAGTATCCCCTATGTGGGGCCGATCTACGGGGGACTGAGAGCCGGGATGTCCATCTACATCCAGGGAGTTATCCCTCATCACATCACCAGGTGAGACACACATGCACGCACCACCAGGTGAGACACACGCACGCATCACCAGGTGAGACACACGCACGCACCACCAGGTGAGACACACGCACGCATCACCAGGTGAGACACACGCACGCACCACCAGGTGAGACACACGCACGCTGTAACGGGCCGGACTAGGACAAAAGTTAAGTTGCAATGTTGCCAGGGGCTGTTAAGGTAAAACGTAGAGGTTGTTAATTATGTTATTGGGCAGGGACACACCCGGAACTGACGACAGGTGCAATGATAAAGGTGCATTTCAGTCACGTGACAGAATGTGTCCACACCTGTTTCAGACGGATCAGGAGGAGGTGAAAGTGCCACGCCCCTTCAAAGGAGTCACTTTTTCAGAAACACTGTTAAAATGGGGTTGAAGTACTCGTGGCTTCTGTTATGTTTTTTAATTGGTTTGCGAGGCAGGGTCTACCATGCAATATCTGATGATGATGATACCCCGATATGCATCGTCGTTAAATTGGTTAACTCCTAAGTTAAGAAAGGATCCCATAATTCCACCTGTGTCATCAAGAGAATAGTTAATTAATTACTGATTATTCACTGTTCTCAGTGTTTTCCAGATATAATTTCATTTTGTAATGATCATTTCTGAATGTAAAATAAAATGTGATCGAACATGAAACACTTGTCACACTTACGGGTTTTCCTCCAAAGAAGTAAAAGGGAGAACTGAAAAACTTGCATGTGAAGTTTGTCCGGTACCATAAGAAAAACACTTCTGTCTTGTGTTAATGTTTCATGAACACAAGCATTTGATTGATTAGCAAATAAACCTAGCATTGACCCTGGGTGGGTTGAGATTAGAACCGAGCCCTGAGGGTGTAGTCAAGTGTCTGGCTATAGTTCATTATTACATAACCCTCATGACTAATATAAGCCGGCGACTTTGGAACGTAACCAGGAAATACTTTAGGACCTAATTGAGGGCTGCAGGGTTTTCTGTTCAAATTGAGGAATAAACACCAGACCAAACCTGTGCTGCCTGTCTGCTCTCTTCATTGTGCCCTCTCTACCGCCCCCTATAGGTTCTGCCTGAACCTGCAGTGTGGGGAGGCTGAGGGGAGTGACATCGGCTTTCACTTCAACCCCCGCTTTGATGGCTGGGACAAGGTGGTGTTTAACAGCTGCCAGGGAGGAAGATGGGGTTCAGAGGAGAAGACTCACCATATGCCCTTCAGCAAGAGAGACGCCTTTGAGATGGTCATCATTGTGAACCAGGAAGAATACGAGGTTACACATGGTTATACATAAATGATGCTTAATAGATGGGGGTTCACTGTCTGTATGTCCTACGGTAGATATAGGGACATTAGCACAGGGACGAGTTCCCAATGAGATGACGCCCAAAATGGTGAAATTTGGTGTTTTTAGCATTCCGTAAGATGTCAACACTCTTGTCAGATGATGACGTTTGGACATATTTGACCGTTTGAAAGACTGTCCGGAGCCCCACACGCGGGGGCTTGACTCAAACTCAATACTTTATTGGCCAAATGTTCTATTATTAGTGTGGTTCAGTAGTGGTTTCTTTGCAGGTATTCGACCATGAAGGAATTATTTGGGCCCCAATGAACCATAGCAGCCAAGGTAGCTTTCCTGTCTCAGGAAAACCAGTTTCATCAAAACTTTCAAAGTTGTTAATCATCTATGTAAACTCCCGGTCATGTCTTAAAGTAATAAGGAAAGACATTCCACAAATTTACTTTTTAAAAGGCCGGCCTGTAAATGTAAATGCGTTCCGGGTGACAACCCCACAAAGCTGCTTGTGCAAATACAAGTGTCATCAAGGCAGGAGTTTGCTACTTCTGCAACATTAAATATTATTAATTGTTTTGGTTGCTACATTATTCCATGTGGGTTATTTCATAGTGTTGATGTATTCACTGTTATTCTAGAACGTGGATGGAAGTGAAACTAACTAAAGACCCTTGAATGAGTCGATGTCCAACCTTATGGCTGGTTCTGCACGAACGAGTTGCTCTGAAATTCCTCGTACAAATTAAACTCACTAGGGAAACCAAGTCGGGTATACAGAGGTCTTTATTTAACCAGGTTATTGGCGACTTTACAATTGTAAAATAATTCTTAATCCGATTGACTTTAATTGTAGATTAAATCTAACTAGGTGTTAGCATAATACTGTGGTCAGAAGTCAGCTGATCATTGTTGTTTTAGGTGACCGTTAACGGGAAAGAATTCCATAAGTTCAAGCACCGTATTCCGGTTGAGAGGGTCTGTGCCCTGGTGATAGCGGGAGATGTATCCATCCAGACAATCAACGTCATCGGGGTAAGGCTGGCACAGAAACTGGCACGACCACACATCAACTGCATGGAAGATATGAAGGTCACGTCTTTAATCTCAAATGACTGAGTCATACGCTGTGTGTTTTACAGGGTGGTGGAGGAGGCATGGGTGGTGGAAACATGGGTGTAAGTACGACGTAGGAATGTATACAGCGTAGATATGTAGATGTTTTACATCATTAGTTCTGTTTAATTCTTGATGTTGCCCACTATCAACAGGGAGGATATCCGTCTGCTGGATACCCTGGTGATCAAATGGGGGTAAGGTGTGTGTGTGTGTGTGTGTGTGTGTGTGTGTGTGTGCGTGTGTGTGTGTGTTCGCACCAGACATTGGGTCTATGCAACAGCACAAGGCCTTACGCTGCCAGCTTTGCTCTCACATTCGGAAATGGAAGTTGTGCCAAAGTGTTGTCAGATTTGTTTGAATTCCCGGGGTTACCAGGCTGTGAACGTTGGGTGGGGTTGTGCTCACGCAAATAAATGGTGTTCTCAGGTGTTCGTGTGTTTGTAGACATTAATAAACACAGATACTGCAGACAATGACACTCATTTGCGTGTCTCTCCTGGTAATGTGTTTCAGGGTGGGTATCCAGGTGGCATGGGCGGTGGCGGCATGGGCGGTGGCGGCATGGGCGGTGGCATGGGGGTAAGTCTGACTGAAGAAGAGTTTGCTGCCCCTGGCGTTCTATTGACTGACTTGTCACTATGTCTCCCCTTAAGGGGGGATATCCTGGGGGTCCAGGAGGATATCCAGGGGGTCCAGGAGGATATCCCGGGGGTCCAGGAGGATATCCAGGGGGTCCAGGAGGATATCCTGATGGGTATCCTGGTGGAAACCTTCCGATGATTGTTGGCCAACCGATGTACAACCCTGTAAGTAACATTCACTGTTATTCTGGAATCGTGGCGACTATCTATCTACAAATCTTTTCTATGTCTTTACGTTCAGAGTCAAATGAACTGAGATTAATATTTTTGTCTGTGTCCAGTTTAAAATATGTTTCTTGACAGCAGTAGCCAGACGTCAATGGCTGGAAGTGTATGGAAACTAGCTTGCTAGCATGCAGTCTCGTGTAAGGCTTGCAAACTGGCCCTAACTCATTTCAGTCAGGATGCAGAAACCCATTCAGAAGTTCTTCTGACTGTCAGAACAAACAACAGTCGAAATCCCCAAATACCACAAGTTCTGTTTAAAACTGCTCTGAAACACCATCAACAGGGAGACATTATTAAGATGCAGGCATCTCTCAGAATCTCCACGAGAGTTACGATGTCTGGACTATCCCATTCTCCGGTCTAACTCTGGTTCTATATGTTCCTGTTTTCAGACTATCCTATTCTCCGGTCTAACTCTGGTTCTATCTGTTCCTGTTTTCAGACTATCCTATTCTCCGGTCTAACTCTGGTTCTATATGTTCCTGTTTTCAGACTATCCTATTCTCCGGTCTAACTCTGGTTCTATATGTTCCTGTTTTCAGACTATCCTATTCTCCGGTCTAACTCTGGTTCTATATGTTCCTGTTTTCAGACTATCCTATTCTCCGGTCTAACTCTGGTTCTATATGTTCCTGTTTTCAGACTATCCCATTCTCCGGCATGATTCCAGGAGGCTTGTCTTCCAAGAGAACCATCATCATCAGAGGCATCATCATCAGAGGCATCGTACCCATCGGTGCCAATAGGTCTGTAGTATTCTGACCTCTAACCCCTGGTGCTGGTATCTCCAACCCATCGGTGCCAATAGGTCTGTAGTATTCTGACCTCTAACCCCTGGTGCTGGTATCTCCAACCCATCGGTGCCAATAGGTCTGTAGTATTCTGACCTCTAACCCCTGGTGCTGGTATCTCCAACCCATCGGTGCCAATAGGTCTGTAGTATTCTGACCTCTAACCCCTAGTGCTGGTATCTCCAACACATCGGTGCCAATAGGTCTGTAGTATTCTGACCTCTAACCCCTGCTGCTGGTTGTTTTTACTTAACCACATGTATAAAGCATGTAGTCTCATTTAATTGTATTAACAATATAATTATTTTTACAATGTTAAATATTATGGTTGGACTTTAATCTCTTGAGTGGCAGTGTTAGAGGTCCCAGTCCCATTCTCTAACCGGTCTGTGCGTCTACTGCTCTCGCCCGACTCGTCTCGGCACATTATAGTTTTACCATAACCTGTTTATGACCTGTTGGATCAGGTTCCCTACGTCACGGAAGAACGACTAGTCTCAACCACGACCTATTTTACCGCGTGCCGGATTGTAGGCTACAGCATACGTTTATTGGTCCGTTCTGTTGTCTTGCAGGTTTTGCATTAACTTCGTGGTGGGCGGCTCACGAGACATTGCGTTCCACATGAACCCTCGTGTGAGGGAGAGGGAGGTGGTGAGGAACAGCATGATCGGGGGAGTCTGGGGTGTGGAGGAGAGGGAGGTCACACTTAACCCCTTCCAGGAGGGAGAATACTTTGACGTGAGTACACTGACACCCAGAATGCAACAGGGCTAGCGCCCAGGTCAACTACTATTCCACAGGAAACCAGGCTATGGACTCCCTACAATGGACATGCATTAGACAGATTGATGCTTCCTCTCCGATCTCACTCTTAAGGGCATCAGGTACACACTAGCAATAGCTATTGGGATAAATGTTTAAATTATTATCTAATATGGTAAATGGTCTGCATTTATATAGCCATGTATATTCACCAAAGCACTTTCATACATACAACAATTCATACACAGTGGGGTTAGGTGTCTTGCTCATGGACACCTCGACACTTGGTCAGGTGGGACCGGGGATTGTACCACCAACCTTCCAGTTTGTAGACAACCTACATGAACCACTGAGCCACTGCCTCCCGAATGTGTCGGTTCACTTCTGTCATTTACATTTGTAATTACATTGAGCAGACAAAGTGGAGTGTAATGTTAGCAGAGCATTAGGTGAAGTGAACTCAGTCAAGGCTAAGAACATTGAAAGTGACTGCTATTTCTGGTCATATTGTTTTAGTCTGATTAGCATCGCTGCACCAATCTTAAGCTAATACCAGTTGTCCCAAATTCAACATGCTGACGCACCACAGCTAATCGGCTCTCTTGTTCCCTCCTCTCTCTCCTGTTCCCCTCTCTCCCCCCCTCTCTCTTTCTCTCGTTCCTCCCTCCTTTCTCGTTCCCCTCTTCCATTTTTCTCAGATTTCCATCCGCTGTGGAAACCAGCGGTTCAAGGTGTTTGTGAACGGGCAGCACATGTGTGACTTTAACCACCGCTACCCGAACCACAGTCAGATCGATACCCTGGAGTTGACAGGAGACATACAGGTGTCATACGTGCACTTCTGAGTCATCACACAAACGTGCACTGAGAACTGCACCCTGGTTGCTATAGCGATTCAACAAGGTACCTCTGTTATGGGGTGCTTTACTGTTTCTCTAAACAAATTGTAATAATGGGTTTCAACTGTTCCACAGTATTTTCCAGAAGGTTATTCTTCTCTAATTAAACAGATTATTTAGCAAACATCAAAGTCATGTTTTACTCTCATGCACAATGTTTTAACAACTAATTGAACTAAATTATCAATCTATTAACTTTCAACATTTAAGCTTTTTCTCTTGTTTAAGTTTTCCAAATAAGCATGTACAGTTAAATGCTATTACTTCAAATATGAATTCTCAATAAAACTTGTCCAAAAACTATATATTATCATGTGAGCTGTATCAAATGTGTCCTATTTACATTTCTACCAACAACAGGCAGATGATCAAGATGCCCGTTCTTTGTTCTGTTTTACTAAATCACTATAAATTCAGAAAGTCATTCCATGTTAATGAGTCTTCTATTGGGGTCTCTTGTGTAGCTTCTTTCTAACTTGTTTTTCCAACATAATTTTGTTATTTTTTTGGCTGAGGTAATTTTCTGTGGCTGTGTTTGGATTTCCTTAAAGCACATCTGATGAATGTAGAATAATGTGACTTTAGATAAACGTTGGATGCCCAATATTTTCAGACATTTAAACCTGCCCACGTTCCTCAGTGGAAATGCATTCATTGTCCTATTGATAAATTAGTAAACTAGGGATTTCTTAATCTTCCATCTGATTTATTGCTGTGCGAGTGTTGCAGATTAATTGCTCTGACAAGATTCCAATCTCTGCTAAGGTGTTTTGCTTTTAATATTTTTTTTAAAGAGATGAGAACAGAACAGGGATTTCAACTGAGGAAGGTGTTGCACAAATCATGGTGTTGTTTCAGTGTGATGTTTCAGAGCATTTCAGGGTGGTGTTTCAGAGCATTTCAGGGTGGTGTTTCAGAGCATTTCAGGATGGTGTTTCAGAGCATTTCAGGGTGGTGTTTCAGAGCATTTCAGGGTGGTGTTTCAGAGCATTTCAGGGTGGTGTTTCAGGGTGGTGTTTCAGAGCATTTCAGGGTGGTGTTTCAGAGCATTTCAGGGTGATGTTTCAGAGCATTTCAGGGTGGTGTTTCAGGGTGGTGTTTCAGAGCATTTCAGGGTGGTGTTTCAGAGCATTTCAGGGTGATGTTTCAGAGCATTTCAGTGTGATGTTTCAGGGTGGTGTTTCAGAGCATTTTAGGGTGATGTTTCAGAGCATTTTAGGGTGATGTTTCAGAGCATTTTAGGGTGATGTTTTAGGACGTTTCAGGGTGGTGTTTCAGAGCATTTCAGGGTGGTGTTTCAGAGCATTTCAGGGTGGTGTTTTAGGACGTTTCAGGGTGGTGTTTCAATAATAAATAAAGGTTTGAGTTTCTTCTTAAAGATGGTAACAGATCAGTTGTCACTAGTTCAGTTGTCACTAGTTCAGTTTGTGTATTTACCTTGACTCTCTAAAGTCAAGCCTTCTGCACTTGTAAAACATCCACAAACACACACAGATGTTTACAGACACACACAGTCAACACACCTGCTTTGAGACGATTTGCATTGTGCAATCTTAAGCTCAAAGAAGAAATACCTGAAACTATTTCCGCGTTATCTTCACAAAACAATTTGTGTGACCTTCTGTTTCAATATCTGTTTCAAATCAATATAGCAAATATGAAGGAGTGATGATGGAGAATCGCCACGGTAATGGTGAAAAATCCTCCTTGTTCCATTAGCCAGAGCTTCAGCGAGTTGTCCACCCCAAAGAAGCAGATTTGAATTAAAGGAAATTTGCATTGACTCTCAGTACAAGAAAGCTAGCTGGGCTAAGTGAAATAAATGTGTTATAGTTGGTTCTTTATGTAGTTTCTTCCTCCTCAACGCTAAAGAACTGTTCTAGTTGGTCATCGGGTTTGCACACTGTAACTTTAACAAGGTTCTTCTTCAGTTACCTATTTTTAGCGCCCGAACAAAGGAAGGTCGTATTTGCCCGTGTGATTCACAAGGTGTTGGTCGTTCTCCAGTTACATGTTCACTTCGTAACAAAGAATGATCTGTTGAGAACAACTGCATTTTCATATCAGCTTTTATGCATCGATTCAAAATGAAACTCTCGGGTTGGGCTTGGTACTGCGTTTTCCTATTGATCCGCTGAAACGTTCTTTGTACCAACCAGTTAAGAGACCCAGTCCACTGGGAATGTGGAACATTGTTCCGTTATGAATTTCCACATCATTTGTACAGTCAGGAAGGTTTGGTTATGGTTTGTATTATTCAGTTTTTACCATCTCCCAATTAGCAATGCAAAATATGACATTGTTCCAGTGGTAGTGAAATGTATTTACAGTACACAATCATAACAGAACAAACACATTACAATGTTTTATCGTAAGGGAATTACAGTGCCTTCTGAATGAATTAAATTGGTCAGGGAGCCTTGGTCAGGGAGGTCACAAGAACCCAACGGTAACAAGAACCCAATGGTACCAAGAACCCAATGGTACCAAGAACCCAATGGTACCAAGAACCCAATGGTCACTCTAAGAGAGCCTCAGAGTTTCTCTGCAGATATAGGAGATCCTGCCGGAAGGTCAACCATCTGTGCTGCACTTCATCTGTAACTTGCTCGACCACTCCAGATTAAAAGACTTTTGACTCGTATTCTGAAGCACTCAGAGAGCATGAGGAAAGGTATTATCTGGCCTGAAGACCAAATTAAGATGTTAGCCCTGAAGGCTATGAGCTGTCAGCTGGAAACCGGTACTGCTTATCATCTGGCTAATACCATTTTAGGGTGAAGCATTGTGGTGGGAGCATCATGTTATGGGGATGCTTTTCCAGTGGCACGGAATTGGAGACTGGTCAGATCTTCTCTTAACACGTTTACTGTATAATTACATGCTTCTACTACATATATTTTGAGTCTAAATCTGCTAATCCTGCATTTTCCATTGAGTGAGTGTGTGTGTGTGTTTGTGGCTAATAAATTGGACAATTAGAAAAACATGTCCTGATCGTCTGTGGACAATTGGAACAGTGAAATTGTAATTGCATAAACAAAGGACACGTGTTGAAAGCATTTTAATTGTCTACAGAAATGCAGTATTACAAAGTGCCAAACAGCCCTGCAGATAACAACAACCACCTGTTGCCATGGTAATGTCACTGGGATGTATCCAGCGTATCTCAGTCGGTACACTTGCAATAGTTTTGCATAGTCTGATATCATGTGGGCCCGACATAAAAACGTATTCCCCAAAGCTACTGTCCATTATTCCGTGGAGGCGGAGGAGAAAACCCGGTGATCTGTATCCAGGTCTGTATTGAGGTTTGCATGACCGGTTTAATAGCCCCGGGGTGTGATACAGGATAGGGCAGATGGGATGAGGCAGCATCACAGCACGCCCTGTGTCTGAATAATTACATGTCTAAGCGTGCCCTCCCTGTTTTTGGGTTCATATAAAACCGCCTGGCACCTACCGTCCTTGTGTCCTCTTCATCTCTCCTCCATCTCTCAGTCCGTCCTTGTGTCCTCTTCGTCTCTCCTCCATCTCTCAGTCCGTCCTTGGATATCTGAGTCATCATGTCTTTTTTCCCTGCTGGTTACCAGCCAGTCTACAACCCGGTGAGTAGCGTGTGTGCGGTTTTAGTTTCTACGTATGCAACATTGATATGGTCTGTATCTGTCTGTCGTTCTCAACTTCCCATCACAGATGTCCACACCTGCTAGGACTTAAACTCCCCTAAATAGGTGTTTGGCGAGTTAATTAATACTAGTGTAAACCAACATTTCATCTTGCAGTACATCGATCACTACCGTTAGGTTGTGTATTCAGCAGAACCCCCAATTATACTTGTGAATACACTCTCCCATGTGACTAATGCTTTGAAATGTGACACTGTGTAAAGCTACGGGGACCTGCCTACCTGAAGTTCAGGTACAACAGGTCCGTAGTCATCCTGAGACATGATGTAGCCTGACTAAGAGTGTCGTGTAAATAAACAAAGACTAGGTTTCCTGAAGCCGCTATATTTGGTCAAATGAACATCGTGTGGAGCTGGTTCTCCCATGGTTCTGCTGCTACAGCCTGGAATTGAACCCATGCGAGAAAACAGCCCAGATGTTAGCAAAGCTGCACTGCCTGCCGGAATAAACACAGAAGTGAGGATGTGATGACCTAAATAACTGATCTCTCTATGGTTTGAATTAGACCACGTTTTCCCGGAAACACTTCAAAACAAACTAAAATATCAACAAATTAAGATTCAAGGAAGTCTGCCGGTCAACATGGGTGTCAGCTCTAATGGGAATTATTATTTTATAAAATCGTGGACAATTATGATCACCTGCCAAATATGCTCTTGTTCTTCTGCGTTCCTCTAAACATTCCTCTGAAGCAGGAACAACAACGTACCAGGAAGTAGACAAGCAACCACACGACAGTGGGTCTGACTGACGGATGTCAGAATGTCCTTGTCTTGTGTTTGAAGGCAAACCACATTGGAATGTCTGGCCAGTATTTTTTGAGGAAGTTTTAGCATATTGAGTACAGAAATGTTCCTCCACCTAAAACGGCTCCCTGTGAAACCTTAACACATCCTCTTATGAGCTCCCAATGGGAGGCAGGTGCGTAGGGGCGGGGCTGGCCCATGTGTCGCTTCCGGAATGTTCGGGAAAGTACCAGTTCTTTTGTCTGGAGTCCAGGTTGTCCAGACGATACATTTGATTTGCATAATTGTTCAACATCGCCCAGACAGGAGCCATTTAATGGCACAAACCTTTACAAGCAATACACAGATGTATACATTTGGTTTAAAACAAGTACAGCACACACATCTGTACATACCCTGTAAATATAATATACATCTTGATAAGTTGAAATGGGTCTTTTTAAATTAGTGTTTTAATGTACAATTTTAATTCATTTGGCTTGATATATAAAAAATATATATATTTGACTAGAATTGAAACATTCAAATCTTTTTTTTATACTGAATTTAGGAATACAAATGTTACTTTACAATGAAGATGACATGTTTGCAGCCTGCCTTGCTTCTACAGGTGTATATGTGTGGTCATGTGGTTGTTCCTGCCTGGCTTCTGCATGTGTATATGTGTGTTCATGTGGTTGTTCCTGCCTGGCTTCTACAGGTGTATATGTGTGGTCATGTGGTTGTTCCTGCCTGGCTTCTACAGCTGTATATGTGTGGTCATGTGGTTGTTCCTGCCTGGCTTCTGCAGGTGTATATGTGTGGTCATGTGGTTGTTCCTGCCTGGCTTCTGCAGGTGTATATGTGTGGTCATGTGGTTGTTCCTGCCTGGCTTCTACAGGTGTATATGTGTGGTCATGCTTCTGCAGGTGTATATGTGTGGTTGTTGTTCCTGCCTGGCTTCTGCAGGTGTATATGTGTGGTCATGTGGTTGTTCCTGCCTGGCTTCTACAGGTGTATATGTGTGGTCATGTGGTTGTTCCTGCCTGGCTTCTACAGGTGTATATGTGTGGTCATGTGGTTGTTCCTGCCTGGCTTCTACAGGTGTATATGTGTGGTCATGTGGTTGTTCCTGCCTTGCTTCTACAGGTGTATATGTGTGGTCATGTGGTTGTTCCTGCCTTGCTTCTACAGGTGTATATGTGGTGGTCAGGTGTATGTGGTCATGTGTTGTTCCTGCCTTGCTTCTGCAGGTGTATATGTGTGGTCATGTGGTTGTTCCTGCCTGGCTACAGGTGTATATGTGTGGTCAGGTGTATATGTGTGGTCATGTGGTTGTTCCTGCCTGGCTTCTACAGGTGTATATGTGTGGTCATGTGGTTGTTCCTGCCTTGCTTCTACAGGTGTATATGTGTGGTCATGTGGTTGTTCCTGCCTGGCTTCTACAGGTGTATATGTGGTCATGTGGTTGTTCCTGCCTGGCTTCTGCAGGTGTATATGTGTGGTCATGTGGTTGTTCCTGCCTGGCTTCTACAGGTGTATATGTGGTCATGTGGTTGTTCCTGCCTGGCTTCTGCAGGTGTATATGTGGTCATGTGGTTGTTCCTGCCTGGCTTCTACAGGTGTATATGTGTGGTCATGTGGTTGTTCCTGCCTGGCTTCTACAGGTGTATATGTGTGGTCATGTGGTTGTTCCTGCCTGGCTTCTACAGGTGTATATGTGTGGTCATGTGGTTGTTCCTGCCTGGCTTCTACAGGTGTATATGTGTGGTCATGTGGTTGTTCCTGCCTGGCTTCTACAGGTGTATATGTGTGGTCATGTGATTGTTCCTGCCTGGCTTCTACAGGTGTATATGTGTGGTCATGTGGTTGTTCCTGCCTGGCTTCTACAGGTGTATATGTGTGGTCATGTGGTTGTTCCTGCCTGGCTTCTACAGGTGTATATGTGTGGTCATGTGGTTGTTCCTGCCTTGCTTCTACAGGTGTATATATGTGGTCATGTGGTTGTTCTTTTGTGCAGAGTATCCCATATGTGGGACCGATTTACGGGGGACTGGGATCTGGGATGTCCGTCTACATCCAGGGAGTGGTTCCTCCAGAGGCGTCCAGGTAACACAGACTTACATTCAGACTGCTCCTTTTAAAGGAACACACCAGACCAAACCTGTGTTGCCTGTCTCTTCATTGTGCCCTCTCTACCGCCCCCTGTAGCTTCTTCCTGAACCTGCAGTGTGGGGAGGCTGAGGGGAGTGACATCGGCGTTCACTTCAGTCCCCGCTTTGACGACGGTTGTGTGGTGTTAAACAGCTGTCAGGGAGGAGAATGGGGTTCTGAGGAGAGGACGGACAGCCTGCCCTTCAGCAGAGACACTGCATTTGAGATAGTCGTCTCCATCACCCAGGATAATTACCAGGTCTGATATCGACGCGGTAGATACGGTAGATACTGATGTCATATACAGGAGATAATGTATATTGGTAGATACTGATGTCATATACAGGAGATAATGCATAGTGGTAGATACTGATGTCATATACAGGAGATAATGTATAGTGGTAGATACTGATGACATATACAGGAGATAATGTATAGTGGTAGATACTGATGTCATATACAGGAGATAATGTATAGTGGTAGATACTGATGTCATATACAGGAGATAATGTATAGTGGTAGATACTGATGTCATATACAGGAGATAATGTATAGTGGTAGATACTGATGTCATATACAGGAGATAATGTATAGTGGTAGATACTGATGTCATATACAGGAGATAATGTATAGTGGTAGATACTGATGTCATATACAGGAGATAATGTATAGTGGTAGATACTGATGTCATATACAGGAGATAATGTATAGTGGTAGATACTGATGTCATATACAGGAGATAATGTATAGTGGTAGATACTGATGGCATATACAGGAGATAATGTATAGTGGTAGACACTGATGTCATATACAGGAGATAATGTATAGTGGTAGATACTGATGACATATACAGGAGATAATGTATACTGGTAGATACTGATGTCATATACAGGATATAATGTATATTGGTAGATACTGATGACAGATACAGGAGATAATGTATAGTGGTAGATACTGATGTCATATACAGGAGATAATGTATAGTGGTAGATACTGATGTCATATACAGGAGATAATGTATAGTGGTAGATACTGATGTCATATACAGGAGATAATGTATAGTGGTAGATACTGATGTCATATACAGGAGATAATGCATAGTGGTAGATACTGATGTCATATACAGGAGATAATGTATAGTGGTAGATACTGATGTCATATACAGGAGATAATGTATAGTGGTAGATACTGATGTCATATACAGGAGATAATGTATAGTGGTAGATACTGATGTCATATACAGGAGATAATGTATAGTGGTAGATACTGATGACATATACAGGATATAATGTATATTGGTAGATACTGATGACAGATACAGGAGATAATGTATAGTGGTAGATACTGATGTCATATACAGGAGATAATGTATAGTGGTAGATACTGATGTCATATACAGGAGATAATGTATAGTGGTAGATACTGATGTCATATACAGGATATAATGTATATTGGTAGATACTGATGACAGATACAGGAGATAATGTATAGTGGTAGATACTGATGTCATATACAGGAGATAATGTATAGTGGTAGATACTGATGTCATATACAGGAGATAATGTATAGTGGTAGATACTGATGTCATATACAGGAGATAATGTATAGTGGTAGATACTGATGTCATATACAGGAGATAATGCATAGTGGTAGATACTGATGTCATATACAGGAGATAATGTATAGTGGTAGATACTGATGTCATATACAGGAGATAATGTATAGTGGTAGATACTGATGTCATATACAGGAGATAATGTATAGTGGTAGATACTGATGTCATATACAGGAGATAATGTATAGTGGTAGATACTGATGTCATATACAGGAGATAATGTATAGTGGTAGATACTGATGTCATATACAGGAGATAATGTATAGTGGTAGATACTGATGTCATATACAGGAGATAATGCATAGTGGTAGATACTGATGTCATATACAGGAGATAATGCAGGAGATAGTGGTAGTGAGATACTAGATAGAACATATACAGGAGATAATGTATATTGGTAGATACTGATGTCATATACAGGAGATAATGTATAGTGGTAGATACTGATGACATATACAGGAGATAATGTATAGTGGTAGATACTGATGACATATACAGGAGATAATGTATAGTGGTAGATACTGATGTCATATACAGGAGATAATGTATAGTGGTAGATACTGATGTCATATACAGGAGATAATGTATAGTGGTAGATACTGAGAACATATACATGAGATAATGTCAATGTCCCACAATGCATTTTATGCAACATAACCCACATTGTCATTTCCACTGTTTCCTAGACTGTAATCTATCAGGATTTGTAATCAGAACAAACAGGAGATTGTACTGATTGTTTCTGTGATTTTGCAGCCCTAGTCAGAATGAATGTATTTCTCTTTTGTAGGTTAAAGTGAATGGCCAGGACCACTGTACCTTCTCTCACCATCTTCCTTTTGAGAGAGTCAACGGTCTGCAGATAGGGGGCGACGTTTCCGTCAATATCATCAGCATCCTTGGGGTGAGATTTGTGCCGGGAACACAATCACTCTTCAGAGTGGAAGTAGTTAATTTATGCACAATTTACGAGCTCTTTTTGACAAATAGCAAATATTTCAATTAAAATGTATAAGAGAACATAAAAATGTAAATGTTAATTATGTTAAGTTAAAATGTTTTTTTTATGTTTTTCTCCGTCGACAGGGCACAGTTTCTTCCGAGGTAAGTAGGAAGAACGTAGACTGGCTGTGTCTGTTACTGTGTCTGTTACTGTGTGTGTGGCTTTCGGTGTGTCTGTACGTGTATTTGGGGATGTGTCTGGTTCTCCTGTCAGAGCCTTAAATGGTTCAAATCTACAGCAATTGGAGTGACACGTGGGGGTGATAAAGGGGGAAGGGGGGCAGAGCTCACCTGTCTGAGGCAACAGCTCCCCCTGTTGGCCAGCTCCTGACATCTAATACTCCTCTGTTTGACTCTCAGGACGAAGCAGCTAACCTGCCAGCCATTAGCGGACAAGCGGTTTTCTACCCTGTAAGTGAAGAGAAAACACTAAGTAATACATGTTGACACCACATATACAGACTATACGTATACAGACAATACACGTTGACACCACGTATACAGACTATACGTATACAGACTATACGTATACAGACAATACACGTTGACACCACGTATACAGACACCACGTATACAGACAACACGTATACAGACTATACGTATACAGACTATACACGACAGTTGGCACCACGTATACAGACTATACGTATACAGACTATACGTATACAGACAATACACGTTGGCACCACGTATACAGACACCACGTATACAGACACCACATACAGACACCACGTATACAGACTATACAGACTATACACGTTGGCACCAGTATACAGACTATACGTATACAGACAATACACGTTGACACCACGTATACAGACTATACGTATACAGACAATACACGTTGACACCACGTATACAGACACCACGTATACAGACACCACGTATACAGACTATACGTATACAGACTATACACGTTGGCACCACGTATACAGACTATACGTATACAGACTATACATATACAGACAATACACGTTGGCACCACGTATACAGACACCACGTATACAGACACCACGTATACAGACTATACGTATACAGACTATACGTATACAGACAATACACGTTGGCACCACGTATACAGACACCACGTATACAGACACCACGTATACAGACTATACGTATACAGACAATACACGTTGGCACCACGTATACAGACACCACGTATACAGACACCACGTATACAGACACCACGTATACAGACACCACGTATACAGACTATACACGTTGGCACCACGTATACAGACTATACGTATACAGACAATACACGTTGACACCACGTATACAGACTATACGTATACAGACAATACACGTTGGCACCACGGATACAGACACCACGTATACAGACACCACGTATACAGACTATACACGTTGGCACCACGTATACGGACTATACATATACAGACTATACACGTTGGCACCACGTATACAGACTATACGTATACAGACTATACACGTTGGCACCACGTATACAGACTATATGTCAGTGAACTGACTCCTGTCCTGTCCTCAGCCTGTCCCCTACACCCTGAACATCCCAGATGGGTTGTCTCCTGAGAGGACCATCGTCCTCAGATGCTTGGTGCTGCCAGAAGCTTACAGGTCAGTACTACCCTAATCCTTAAGGACTAACAGGTCAGTACTACCCTAATTCCTAAGGACTAACAGGTCAGTACTACCCTAATTCCTAAGGACTAACAGGTCAGTACTACCCTAATTCCTAAGGACTAACAGGTCAGTACTACCCTAATTCCTAAGGACTAACAGGTCAGTACTATCCGATGCTAACTTGGTGGCACTGTCTGTTTAGGTTTTCTTTAAACTTCATGACGGGCTCACAGGACATTGCTTTCCACTTGAACCCCCGTGTGGAGGAGGGAGAGTTGGTGAGAAACAGTTTGTTGGATGGAAACTGGGGGGACGAGGAGCGAGACGTCAGCTTCAACCCATTCCAGAGGGGACAGTATGTTGATGTAAGTGTACAGAAGATCTCCCATACTGTGAAGATGGCATATATATGCTAGGGCCCAAAATGTACTGCAATATGTCCAGAGTTTTTTTTTAAAGTGCTGTTTTTAATTCCCAACAATGTTAACTCTCACACTCTCTCACCTCCTTTTGTCTTTTAGTTTTCCATCCGTTGCGGGAGTGAGGGTTACAAAGTGTTTGTGAACGGAAAACACTTGTGTGACTTCGCCCATCGCTACTCTGACCTCAGTCAGATCAACACCATGATAGTGGATGGACATGTTCAGATCACATATGTGTCTGTTTGAGTTACATACATAACCTGGTTGTTAATATATGAGTTAACACACACATGGATGTTAATATATGAGTCACCTGAGTAACATTCTTATTACGATGGTCATTATGCTAATCTTGTATGTTTCTATGGTGCTCAGTCCAGTTTAATAATAAAGATATTTTTCCTGAACCTTTGCGCATGTGTTGTGCTTACCTGCTAACTGCTAACCGCTAACCTGCTAACCGCTAACCTGACACTGACACAATTACCAAATATACTGGCAGGTGTGATGTTATTCAAATAATCACCATATTTACTGGCAGGTGTGATATGTTATTCTGATAATTACAATGAGGCATTGAGGTCGCCTTGACTCAGAAATCAGACACCATGTTGGAGAAGGATACTGTACACATTTATTTCATACAAAATAAGCAGAAAATCTTTTTCTGAAACCATAGAAGTGACAACGATTACAGACTGTCCTTATAACTGCAATACATATTCAAATTCTCCCAATCAGAATTGTGTAAACCAATGGCCATAGCCTAACCTAAACCAATCACATAACATGATGCTGACTCTGGGAAGAAGGCACTTTATTATACTATATGATATGACTTTACAGGATGTGAGGTCAGAATCGTTATTGGGCCGTATCATATATATATATTTCTATATTGCCCTATAACAACATCAAATGGGCCTTATCTGGGCAGATATTTAGGTTATTTAAAAAATAATAATACAGTAATTACAAATTCACATAGTGAAAAATGTTAAACTCATTTGAAATTCATATTTTAATTGTTCATTTTGAGGGAATAATTTTAGCAAAAGGAACAACTCCTACTTAACATGTTTTGTAATCAAGTGGGTAGAATATGGGAATAAACATGGGATTGCTTTCTGATGAAAACATCCACTCCAAAACAGAAACCTGATGAGATGTGAGCACATTAAAGAATCCACATTGCAAATTGGGTTGCAGGTTTGTCATCCCACAGCTATGACATAATGGAGAACAACGACTTAATGAAGAAATCTCTGATATAGGTTGATTTAATGCACAAAACTAAACAGGTCGTCCCTGCATTGATGAATAATGTACCAACGTTAACGTACCAAGTCATAAATGAAGTACACCCCAACTTCACTGATACTGAACAACCATTTGATATGTGAGAGGATTGTTTTCACTTCAGCAAGGTTCCATGGATTTTATTGTTTAAAGTACCTTCTACCATTTAATGCTTCTCCCAAAAAACGGATTAAACCAATGAAACCTACATTTTAATATGCAATGATGCAATTTTACACCATTTTCTTTTCATTGTTTAAATTGTTTGATTGATTGGGATAAGTATTAATATTAGTATTATTGTAAAAGTCATCATGTAACCCAGACGTCTTCAACCTCCCCAGAGATACGCAGATAAGAATACTTTTTTTTTAATGTAACCTTAATTTAACCAGCTAGGCCGATTGAGAACACTTTGTCATTTGCAACAGCAACCTGGGGATTGAACTCAGGACATCATACACACAAAGCAGGCACTCTACCACTGAGACACATCAACTCCTGTCTCATTGTAAAAGCCAGGCTGTAATCAGTTTATGCTGTTCAGGTTGTGATCAGATGGGTGGGGTTTGGTTTGTGCTTTTTCTGGTTTATGGAGCTGACACTGTTGCTGACAAACAGGTTAGTTTAGGACAGTTTTTCCAAAGAACCTGTAGTACCGGAAAAACATGAAAACATGAAAAAGCAATTGAAAATAAAAAATAATCATATGCGTAGAATTACATAAAAAATATCAATGATACATATATATATATATAACATATTAGTGCAAGATCTTAGATATAAAAACAGAAGTAATCATACAGACAAACAATATTGTACAAAAGTAACACTGTGCTTTGATCTAGAAGAACGACAGAGAGCAGAAGACTCGCGTGTGGTGTGTCCACCAGGTAGTCATGGTGACACAGAGGAAGCCTTAGTGATCCGCAGGTAGCCATAGTAAAGGTCAAGTAGCCATAATAATCATTTCCAATTAATTTGAGGAGTAAACACAATTGTATTCTTTAAATTGTTTCAATAAGGAAAGGGGAATTGTATTTGGGTTTAACTGACTCCTACCACACTATTCTAGTTATCCCCTCTAATTCACCTGGAACAAGGGAACATGGAAGTTAAGCAGTGTTCTGCTCCACACTGGGTCACTGTGACTCTTCCCTTTCACTTTCTCCATTCACGAGATAAAACAACAAGAGAAGACTGGTACTAAGTGAAAGTGTCCAGGTACTGACAATCATCAACGTAAGATATATTGCCTGGACGGAGTGTAAAGAGGTTCTACAGCCAGACCACGTTGACCACAGACTCCAATACAGTCCAACATGTCAGTGTTGAGGTTCTACAGCCAGATGGACCACCAGTACCATGTCAATCTCTTCTCTGTCCATTCCTTCGTTAGATGAGTTCAGTTACTAACCCCATCTGTGCTTCACACAGAGAAGGCCGTTGTGAGCAGGACAGCTCATTGTGAGGTCACTGTGAAGGTCGTACTGTGATCACTGTGAAGGTCGTA
Organism: Dallia pectoralis; assembly: GCA_029465975.1. Taxonomy (NCBI): domain Eukaryota; kingdom Metazoa; phylum Chordata; class Actinopteri; order Esociformes; family Umbridae; genus Dallia; species Dallia pectoralis. The sequence continues at coordinate 1,722,310 of CM055755.1, read as the reverse complement.
CTGTGATCACTGTGAAGGTTGTACTGTGATCACTGTAAAGGTTGTACTGTGATCACTGTAAAGGTCGTACTGTAATCACTGTAAAGGCCGTACTGTGAACACTGTAAAGGACGTACTCTGATCACTGTGAAGGTCGTACTGTGATCACTGTGAAGGTTGTACTGTGATCACTGTAAAGGTCGTACTGTAATCACTGTAAAGGCCGTACTGTGATCACTGTAAAGGTCGTACTGAGAACACTGTAAAGGACGTACTCTGATCACTGTAAAGGACGTACTCTGATCACTGTGAAGGTCGTACTGTGATCACTGTGAAGGTCGTACTGTGATCACTGTGAAGGTTGTACTTTGATCACTGTAAAGGTCGTACTGTGATCACTGTAAAGGTCGTACTGTGATCACTGTAAAGGACGTACTCTGATCACTGTGAATGTTGTACTGTGATCACTGTGAAGGTCGTACTGTGATCACTGTGAAGGTCGTACTGTGATCACTGTGAAGGTCGTACTGTGATCACTGTGAAGGCCGGAATGAGGTCCACTGAATGGTGACAAACCGATAGTATGAACGTGTCTACACGTCTGTTAAACACATGTAAATATGTAAATGTGGACATTATATGTTAGATTAGCTTGATTCCAATAACTTCATTAGATTAGCTTGATTCCAATAACTTCATTAGATTAGCTTGATTCCAATGACTTCATTCCAAAACATTCTCTTAGTTGTCTGCACACAGCGCCCTCTAGTGGTTCCATACGGTACCTATGGCCCATTGGTACAGTATACAGCGCCCTCTAGTGGTTCCATACGGTACCTATGGCCCATTTGTCACACTGCATTATATTGGCTCCAATGCTTCCTGTATATTTTCACTAGTAGCAGCTCCTGACTTGACATTGTGTAGTAGACTCACTATGTGGCAGGCAGGGTCTTCAGCTGGTACTCTTATGCAGATAACAATATGGCAGGATGTGAGCTGTCCATCAGGTTCGTCTGGTTTGACCAGAGTCAGACACATGGTATGTTCATCTGGGTTTAAACGTGTCTCTGGTTGAGCTATTGGAGGGTTGGTTGTGAAGGACTTGTCGGTCCTCTTACTCACAGTACAATGTAAGGCTCCGTCTGGGGTTGTATTAATGAGCACTGGCCAAACAGATATAAAGGCATTGGGATGTGAGCTCTGAGGAGGTGAGGATGTCTCTATGTAGAGAACGTGGGAGAGTGAATGGGAGAGTGAATGGCAGAGAGTGGATGGGCGTAGGAGTGTGAATAGGAGAGTGTGAATGGGAGAGTGAATGGGTGTGTAGAAGTGTGAATGTCAGAGGTGAATTGGTGTGTATGGGAACACTTCGTTATTAATCTGAGTCAATACTGAGGCTGGATCCATTCTTCATGTCATTGTCAGTCAGTCTGTGGCAGTTATTGGGCAGTCTTTGTAGTCTCCATTAACCAGTCTGTATTAACCAGTCTGTATTAACCAGCCTGTATTAAACAGTCTGTATTAACCAGTCTGTATTAACCAGTCTCCATTAACCAGTCTGTATTAACCAGTCTGTATTAACCAGTCTGTATTAACCAATCTGTATTAACCAGTCTGTATTAACCAGTCTGTATTAACCAGTCTCCATTAACCAGTCTGTATTAACCAGTCTGTATTAACCAGTCTGTATTAACCAGTCTGTATTAACCAGTCTGTATTAACCAGTCTGTATTAACCTATCTGTATTAACCAGTCTGTATTAACCAGTCTGTATTAACCAGTATGTATTAACCAATCTGTATTAACCAGTCTGTATTAACCTGTTTGTATTAACCAGTCTGTATTAACCAATCTGTATTAACCAGTCTGTATTAACCAATCTGTATTAACCAGTCTGTATTAACCAGTCTGTATTACCCAGTCTCCATTAACCAGTCTGTATTAACCAGTCTGTATTAACCAGTCTCCATTAACCAGTCTGTATTAACCAGTCTCCATTAACCAGTCTGTATTAACCAGTCTGTATTAACCAATCTGTATTAACCAGTCTGTATTAACCAGTCTGTATTACCCAGTCTCCATTAACCGGTCTGTATTAGCCAGTCTGTAATGTTCTGTCAATCAGAGAGCAGGTTACAGAGCCAGTGATCCACACAGGAGGAATAGTTCTGCCTGTCCTGTTCCTATTGGTCAGTCTGTGACAATGGCACCTCCCCCTCACTGCCAGGAGGCCATCCTCAACCCCATGCCCTCCCAGTTCCCCTGGATCTCCGTCGCGGGGGGCGGCGTCAGGTTAGGGGTGGAGCAGCCGAGGTGCTGCAGGGGCATGGTGGTGCCCAGGGGCAGCGTGGCAGACGACCCGATGTTGAGGCTCTCCAGGGAGTCCGAGAGCAGGCGGTTGGAGTTGGCATCGTGCTGGGGGCACACGACGTAGCGACTGGGGTGGGTGTGGTGGACCTCCACCGTGGCCACAGAGTCCAGCCCCTTAAGGCCCCATGCTGGGTCCCGCCCACCCACGGCCCCCAGGGACCCCAGTTCCAGGGACTCGTCCATGTTGACATAGAGGATCTCATCTGGGTCCTGGGGGTCTGGAAGGTCATCCAGAGTCTTCTCCAGCTCCCTGCGGAGAGTCTCAAACAGCGGGCGGTCCTTAGGACTCAACAACCAGCAGGAGAACATCATGGCATAACTGAAGGAGAGAAGGAGAGAGAAGGAGAGAGGAGGAGAGAGGAGTAGGAGAGAGGAGAAGAGGAGGAGAGAGGAGAGAGGAGGAGAGACGGGAGGAGAGGGGACATTTGGTTACTTTAAAAAACATTCAAAACAGTCAAAAAGTCAGTCAGTCAGTCAGACATCATAGTTTTCAGCCATTCACATGTTGTCCAGACAGTCAGTCAAACAGACAGACAGTCAGTCAGTCAGTTCAGCCATTTATATGTTGTCCAGACAGTCAGTCAAACAGTCAGTCAGTCAGTCAGTTCAGCCACTCACATGTTGTCCAGACAGTCAGTCTAACAGTCAGTCAGACAGTCAGCCACTCACATGTTATCCAGACAGTCAGGTGGCTGTTTGAGGCGGTTGCCTTGTCTCAGGTAGTCGTAGATCTCACTGTTCTCCACCCCCGGGTACGGAGTCTGTCCACGCGTGGCAATCTCCCACATAGTTACCCCGAATGACCACTGGGGGAGAGAGGGAAAGAGGGGGAGAAAAAGGGTGAGAGGGAGATAAAGAGGGGGGTAATGTCAGATTCACAACTACTACCACGCAACCACACACACACACACACACACACACACACACACACACACACACACACACACACACACACACACACGCCCTGTTGGACTCACCACATCACTCTTGGTGGTGTACACAAACACACACACACACACACACACACCCTGTTAGACTCACCACATCACTCTTGGTGCTATGTACACACACACCCTGTTAGACTCACCACATCACTCTTGGTGCTGTACACACACACACACACACACACACACACACACACACACACTCACCACATCACTCTTGGTGGTGTACACACACACCCTGTTGGACTCACCACATCACTCTTGGTGGTGTACACACACACACACACACACACACACACTCACCACATCACTCTTGGTGGTGTACACACACACACACACACACACACACACACACACACACCCTGTTAGACTCACCACATCACTCTTGGTGCTGTACACACACACACCCTGTTGGACTCACCACATCACTCTTGGTGGTGTACACACACACACACACACACACACACACACACACTCACCACATCACTCTTGGTGGTGTACACACACACACACACACACACACTCACCACATCACTCTTGGTGGTGTACACACGGTCAGCCAGGCTCTCGATGGCGATCCATTTGACGGGCATCTTAGAGATACGACCCTGACGATAGTAGTCTCCATTATAGATCTTCTTAGACAGGCCGAAGTCCGCAACACACACATTCATGTTCTCATTGAGCCTGAAAAGAATGAGAGTAGAGAAGAAAAAAGATGAGAGAGAAAAAGATGGAGAGAATAGACAAAGAAAGAGAAACATCAGAGAAACAAAGGGAGGTTAGAGAGATAAAGATGGAGAGAATAGACAAAGAAAGAGAAACATCAGAGAAACAAAGGGAGGTTAGAGAGATAAAGATGATACTAATAATAACAAACATGGATTACTTGAAAAAGAAGGTTACATTTGGACATGAAACAGAGATAAGTGATGTTTCCATGGCAATAGAGCGAGAAACCTAGAAGGAGAGTTTGTGATGGTTCTTACATGCAATTCCTGGCAGCCAGGTCTCTGTGGATAAAGTTCTTGTTGCTAAGATACTCCATCCCCTTGGCGATGTCCATCATGAACTTCACCAGCATCTGAGACGGGAGGTACTTCAGAAGAGATACGAAGACATAAGGGTTAATTATTTATTAAAACACAGGGTGTGGTTAAAATAATACAGGGTGGGGTTAAAATAATACAGGGTGTGGTTATTCTAATACAGGGTGTGGTTATTCTAATACAGGGTGGGGTTAAAATAATACAGGGTGTGGTTATTCTAATACAGGGTGGGGTTAAAATAATACAGGGTGGGGTTAAAATAATACAGGGTGGGGTTATTCTAATACAGGGTGTGGTTATTCTAATACAGGGTGGGGTTAAAATAATACAGGGTGTGGTTATTCTAATACAGGGTGGGGTTAAAATAATACAGGGTGGGGTTAAAATAATACAGGGTGGGGTTATTCTAATACAGGGTGGGGTTAAAATAATACAGGGTGTGGTTATTCTAATACAGGGTGGGGTTAAAATAATACAGAGTGGGGTTAAAATGATACAGGGTGGGGTTATTCTAATACAGGGTGTGGTTATTCTAATACAGGGTGGGGTTAAAATAATACAGGGTGTGGTTATTCTAATACAGGGTGGGGTTAAAATAATACAGGGTGGGGTTAAAATAATACAGGGTGGGGTTAAAATAATACAGGGTGTGGTTATTCTAATACAGGGTGTGGTTAAAATAATACAGAGTGGGGTTAAAATGATACAGGGTGGGGTTAAAATAATACAGGGTGGGGTTAAAATAATACAGGGTGGGGTTAAAATAATACAGGGTGGGGTTAAAATAATATAGGGTGTGTGTGTGTGTGTCTGTGTATGTAGACTCACCACAGGACAGTCTCCTAGGCGTGAGTAGAGCAGGTAGCTGTGCAGGTCTCCATGTTTCATGTATGGCAGGATGACCACAGGAGAAGGGTAGCCCTCACTCTCAACTGTCTGAAGACACACACCTGGACACACACACACACTTTGGTAAGGAGCTGCATGTACACAAACAGACTGACACACACAAACAGACTGACACACACAGACACACACTCACATGCAAACGGACAGTTGTTTCTTACCCAGCAACCTCATAACATTCTGGTGGTCAAACTCCTTCATGCAGGCAGCTTCTCTCAGGAAGTCTTCCATCTCGGTTCGGGTGCAGATGGCAACTGGAGGAGCAGGTGAAAACATGGACACTGTCAACGTATTTTAGTGTATTACAGAGGAGGCAGGTGTATTTGAGAGGAAGCAGGTGTATTTTAGGGGTGTCTCTTGCAGGTGTATTTTAGGGGAAGCAGGTGTACTTTAGGGGTGTCTCTTGCAGGTGTATTTAAGGGGAAGCAGGTGTACTTTAGGGGTGTCTCTTGCAGGTGTATTTAAGGGGAAGCAGGTGTATTTTAGGGGTGTCTTTTGCAGGTGTATTTCAGGGGTGTCTTTTGCAGGTGTATTTCAGGGGTGTCTCTTGCAGGTGTATTTTAGGGGTGTCTCTTGCTTACTCTGTAGCTGTGACATGGGTAACTTACTCTTCATAGTCTTTACTGCAACTTTGAGGACACAATCCTCCTGAGTTAGCGACCCCTCCATCACAGAGCCAAACTCTCCTGCAGACAAGCACACACAAAGGTCAAAGGTCAGGGTCAAGGTTAGGGTCAACGTTTGTGTCACGGTCGATGTCAGGGTCAAGGTTTGGGTAAACGTTTGTCACGGTCGAGGTCAGGGTCACGGTTAGGGTAAGCGAGTTATAAATGTTGATTGGTTTGTTGCCATCATATGACATTTGTCATCTTAATGTATGTCACTGTTCATGTTTAATCTTGTAGATGATCATGTATTTTCATTCTGTTTGCACTTATTGCCTTGTGAAGTGAGGACAGTGTGTACTGACACACACACGGACACACACACATGGGGACACTCACACGAACACACACACGGACACACACACACGAACACACACACGGACACACTCACCCTCTCCAAGAGTCTTTCCCAGAGTTAATTTGTGTCTGTTCACCATCACATCCTGCAGCTTTTGTTTTAGCTCTTCACTGATGCCCAGGGTGTTTACTGTAAAGGACAATAGAACAACAACACAATAAGATGCCCAGGGTGTTTACTGTAAAGGACAATAGAACAACAACACAATAAGATGCCCAGGGTGTTCGCTGTATAACACAACGAGAACATCGACAACACAATAACAACAACACAATGAAAACATCAACAACACAATAAGATGCCCAGGGTGTTGTGCTTTAAGGAAGGCCTCAGGTCTGACAATAATAACTGGAGTTGGATGAAGAGTTTTCTTATTCATGTAAACAGTGTATTTCTACTTCATCCAGCGTAGTTCCACACACCATTTTACCAGTCTGTCCATCCATAATCAGGCGCTATGTTTTTTCTCTGTCTGTCTCTCTCTACAGGTGACATCATATGTAGGCTTTTAAAGCTCACAGGATATGAGGTCAGAAGGGTTGTGTCTCTGAAGAAACCCATATATCCCCAGCCAGCTGCAAATGTCACTGTGATTTGTGTACGTACGTACGTGTGTGTGTGTGTATGTGTGTGTACGTGTACGTGTGTGTGTCTAGAGAATGCAAGGAGTCCGTACGTCATACAAAATACTTTCCCCATCTGGAATGAAGGAGGGAGTTAACAAAGCATTGAGAAAAAAAGGGAGGTAGAAAGGTCACGCGGGAGAAAGTTATCCAAGGGGTGAGAAAGTGAGCGAGTGAGGGAGAATGTAGAGGAGCGACGGAGAATGTAGAGGAGCAAGTGAGAATGACAGGGAGGGAGGGAGGGAGCAACGAAGGTTCTTGTGTAGTATTCCATCCAGTTACTAGACCATAATAAGTTACTGGACCAGATGACAACGACGTCCTCAGTCACTAGTCCTGTTAACATGTTAGCTAGCTGGAGACTGGCTATAAAGATAACGTTAGTTAGCTGGATGGATTCCTGTATTGGATAGCTAGCTGGAGACTGGCTATATAGCTCACAGGAGCTTCGTCTGTAGTTACCCAGGTCAACTGTTGGTAATGCTAACGTTAGCTAGATCAGCTGTGGTAACTGTTGGTAATGCTAATGTTAGCTAGATCAGCTGTGATAACTGTTGGTAATGCTAACGTTAGCTAGATCAGCTGTGATAACTGTTGGTAATGCTAACGTTAGCTAGATCAGCTGTGGTAACTGTTGGTAATGCTAACGTTAGCTAGATCAGCTGTGATAACTGTTGGTAATGCTAACGTTAGCTAGATCATCTGTGATAACTATTGGTAATGCTAACGTTAGCTAGATCAGCTGTAATAACTGTTGGCAATGCTAACGTTAGCTACATCAGCTGTGATAACTGTTGGTAATGCTAACGTTAGCTAGATCAGCTGTGATAACTGTTGGTAATGCTAACGTTAGCTAGATCAGCTGTGATAACTGTTGGTAATGCTAACGTTAGCTAGATCAGCTGTGATAACTGTTGGTAATGCTAACGTTAGCTAGATCAGCTGTGGTAACTGTTGGTAATGCTAATGTTAGCTAGATCAGCTGTGATAACTGTTGGTAATGCTAACGTTAGCTAGATCAGCTGTGATAACTGTTGGTAATGCTAACGTTAGCTAGATCAGCTGTGGTAACTGTTGGTAATGCTAACGTTAGCTAGATCAGCTGTGATAACTGTTGGTAATGCTAACGTTAGCTAGATCATCTGTGATAACTATTGGTAATGCTAACGTTAGCTAGATCAGCTGTAATAACTGTTGGCAATGCTAACGTTAGCTACATCAGCTGTGATAACTGTTGGCAATGCTAACGTTAGCTAGATCAGCTGTGATAACTGTTGGTAATGCTAACGTTAGCTAGATCAGCTGTGATAACTGTTGGTAATGCTAACGTTAGCTAGATCAGCTGTGATAACTGTTGGTAATGCTAACGTTAGCTAGATCAGCTGTGGTAACTGTTGGTAATGCTAATGTTAGCTAGATCAGCTGTGATAACTGTTGGTAATGCTAACGTTAGCTAGATCAGCTGTGGTAACTGTTGGTAATGCTAACGTTAGCTAGATCAGCTGTGATAACTGTTGGTAATGCTAACGTTAGCTAGATCATCTGTGATAACTGTTGGTAATGCTAACGTTAGCTAGATCAGCTGTGATAACTGTTGGTAATGCTAACGTTAGCTAGATCAGCTGTGGTAACTGTTGGTAATGCTAACGTTAGCTAGATCAGCTGTGATAACTGTTGGTAATGCTAACGTTAGTAGATCAGATAACTAGATCATCTGCTGTAATAACTGTTGGCAATGCTAACGTTAGCTACATCAGCTGTGATAACTGTTGGTAATGCTAACGTTAGCTAGATCAGCTGTGATAACTGTTGGTAATGCTAATAGCTCAGCTGTGATAACTGTTGGTAATGCTAACGTTAGCTAGATCAGCTGTGATAACTGTTGGTAATGCTAACGTTAGCTAGATCAGCTGTGGTAACTGTTGGTAATGCTAACGTTAGCTAGATCAGCTGTGATAACTGTTGGTAATGCTAACGTTAGCTAGATCAGCTGTGATAACTGTTGGTAATGCTAACGTTAGCTAATGCTAACGTTAGCTAGATCAGCTGTGATAACTGTTAGCTAGATCAGCTGTGGTAACTGTTGGTAATGCTAATGTTAGCTAGATCAGCTGTGATAACTGTTGGTAATGCTAACGTTAGTTAGCTAGATCAGCTAGATGGTAACTGTAATTGGTAATGCTAATGCGTTAGCTAGATCAGCTGTGATAACTGTTGGTAATGCTAACGTTAGCTAGATCATCTGTGATAACTGTTGGTAATGCTAACGTTAGCTAGATCAGCTGTAATAACTGTTGGCAATGCTAACGTTAGCTACATCAGCTGTGATAACTGTTGGTAATGCTAACGTTAGCTAGATCAGCTGTGATAAATGTTGGTAATGCTAACGTTAGCTAGATCAGCTGTAATAACTGTTGGCAATGCTAACGTTAGCTACATCAGCTGTGATAACTGTTGGTAATGCTAACGTTAGCTAGATCAGCTGTAATAACTGTTGGCAATGCTAACGTTAGCTACATCAGCTGTGATAACTGTTGGTAATGCTAACGTTAGCTAGATCAGCTGTAATAACTGTTGGTAATGCTAACGTTAGCCACATCAGCTGTCATAACTGTTGGTAATGCTAACGTTAGCCACATCAGCTGTCATAACTGTTGGTAATGCTAACGTTAGCCACATCAGCTGTGATAACTGTTGTTAATGCTAACGTTAGCCACATCAGCTGACAGGTGCCCTAGGGTTGTCTAGGCCTTGCGAAGTAACATGCTCTTTGTTTCTCTCTCGTTTCCCCTCTCCTGTCATTCTCCAGGTCCTTTTTCTTGACTCAGCAAGTTTTAACACGATGTGGGAAACCCAGAGAAGAACAACGAGGGACTTGAAAGCTGCGGTTGATTGAAACAGAACGCTTATCTGAGACTGCAGGCAGTGTTTTGACGCGGCATCCTCTCAATGACATGAAGTGACAAGGTTCTTGTCGTCTGTAAGGCCGTCATCATATCAGTTCTTTTCCACTTTTCTGTGACCTACTTTACTGTACAGGGCTTATTTCACAGATGCACACAGTGAATGTATTGACTATACGGCCAGCTTATCTCTGAGTCTCTACGACACCCGCAGGCTATCAGGCCGGGTCGTCATTCCCCTGTAGAACTGCGATCCACAGCGTTACAGTGAGATGCCCTCGGCTTCAGACACATATCAGTGTCTGTTTAATACGGTTCACGTTTGAGTCATTCTTTGGTGTCAAGTGTGGTTGTGAGAGACTGAATCGATCGTGGTCTACATCCTGAAGTCAAATCATGCCGGTTTGGACGTGTTGAGGCGTTCAGCTCCCACGGCCTCGGAAGCAGCTCGATTTCAGACACACTCATTTGTTTGGATCTGGTAACTATGACAGTAGGTACAGGCACTGTATGAGCAGGCAGAGATGCTGCAGAGGAGATGCAGACTGACAGGTTGGTAGCAGACTATTTCCACTCAGATGTCACATCTTAAATCTTCAACTGGAGAGAAAGGATCTCCTCGGGCTTCATTATGGTACACTCGAAGGGTTGGTCCCAATTCCAACTGACGATTACATATTTGACTCTTGACTGTTGGCAAACTTATGGAAGTAGTTACGAAACAGTATCAGAGCTAAAGGCAGAGACAGACAGAGACAGACAGAGACAGGCAGAGACAGGCAGACAGAGACAGACAGACAGACAGACAGAGACAGACAGACAGACAGAGACAGACAGACAGACAGACAGAGACAGGCAGACAGAGACAGACAGACAGACAGAGACAGACAGGCAGACAGGCAGACAGGCAGACTCACATGTGGCCTCTGTGGTTCTTCGGCTGTAGGTACGTCGTGCTCTGTACCTCACAACCAGTTCTCCGCTCTCCATCATGGGCTCAAACGCTTCTCTGTTAACACACAGGTACACACACACACACACAAAATTAATAAAAATAAATCAACCAATAAGTTCTAGAGTGTTCTAGTGAGCTAGTGTGTTACAGCAGGGTCCGACACAGCTGATCGCAGAAATGCATAAATTGCAGTTAATAATTGTTTTGAAACAATAAATTAGAATATATGCTCTTGGTTTTTTTTATTGAACCAGATGTATAAAGAGACAAACGGAGGAGTTAGCATTCTTGACAACGACATTTAAGTCGATATTGCACACACAGACACACATTTGCATACACACACACACACACACATTTGCACACACACACACACACACACATTTGCACACACACACACATTTGCACACACACACACATTTGCACACACACACACATTTGCACACACATACACACACACACACATTTGCACACACACACACACACACACATTTGCACACACACACAGACACACATTTGCACACACACACACACACATTTGCACACACACACACACACACACATTTGCACACACACACAGACACACATTTGCACACACACACACACACACACACATTTGCACATACACACACACACACATTTGCACACACACACACACATTTGCATACACACACACATTTGCACACACACACACACACACACACACACATTTGCACGCACACACACACACACACACACATTTGCACACACACACAGACACACATTTGCACACACACACACACACACACACACATTTGCACACACACACACACATTTGCACACACACACAGACACACATTTGCACACACACACACACACACACATTTGCACATACACACACACACATTTGCACACACACACAGACACACATTTGCACACACACACACACACACATACATTTGCACATACACACACACACATTTGCACACACACACACATTTGCACACACACACACACTCTGGTTATGAAGAGCCTTCTCACCCAAAGCGCGTCTCTTTGCGTCGTAGTTTGGCCACATATAATGCCATGAAGACCGCTAGCGCCACGGCAACAGCTATTGCCATGACAACATACCACCAGTGCCAGGAGAAGGGTGGGAGGGAGCGGATACCTTAAAAAGAGGTCAGAGGTCAGCCGTGTGGATGTTTAAGGCGTGAGACTTGGAGAATTGGAGAATTAGTGCTGCAGGGTGTGTGCATCTGTTATCGCATTAGCTGACCCATGGTGTCTGTGGATTAATCCCTGGAATCACCCTCTGCCCCTAATCTGCCCCAAATCAGCCCCTAATCTGCCCCAACTCTACCCCATCTCTACCCCAACTCTACCCCAACTCTACCCCAACTCTACCCCATCTCTACCCCAACTCTACCCCATCTCTACCCCATCTCTACCCCAACTCTACCCCAACTCTACCCCATCTCTACCCCATCTCTACCCCAACTCTACCCCAACTCTACCCCAACTCTACCCCATCTCTACCCCAACTCTACCCCATCTCTACCCCAACTCTACCCCAACTCTACCCCATCTCTACCCCAACTCTACCCCAACTCTACCCCATCTCTACCCCATCTCTACCCCATCTCTACCCCAACTCTACCCCATCTCTACTCTGCTCCAACAATGCCAATATAATATGCATTCTCTCACATTAAATACCCCCCCCCCCCCCGACAAAACAACTCCCACGTACACACACAACTTTCTCTTTAACCTTCATAACCCTCCCTCCTTCCCTCCTCTCTCCTCCCTCTCCCCCTCCTCTCTTCCCTCCTCTCTCCCTCCTCTCCCCCTCCTCTCTCCCTCCTCTCCCCCTCCTCTCCCCCTCCTCTCTCCCTCCCCTCTCCCTCCTCTCCCCCTCCTCTCTCCCTGTTCTCTTCGTTCTGTGCGGGTTGTCTGTCTGGTCTTATGTCAACACTGTCTCCTCTCTTCTGTTGCTGGTTATAAATATGTATGAAATGCCCCTCCCTCCTCCCCAACCCCCCTGTCCATTCTACCGTCAGTCTATTTGTCTCCTTTCTCTCTTCCTTCCTGTTTTTCTGAAGGAAAAAGGAAACTATCAGGTCTATAAAAATGTACAGACCTTACTAAGGGAACTATCAAGCATGTAAAGAAGGAAACGACCAGGCCTTTATATGGGAACTATCAAGCATGAAAAAAGTAAATTTATTTTTTACGTTTTTTTTTACAAAACAAATTTGACATAATCATTATTCTTTTTAAACTATGATTCCTGGTGGGATTGAAGCACAGCCTGACCCTTATTCTCACTTCTCTAAAATAATATATATATATTTATGTATATTGTTAGCAACATATAACTTGTTATTGTGGTCAGTGTCTTGTAAACTCTATTGTTGATGTCATAGAATAATCCCGGAGAAAAACAGAATGCATTATGGTTCCCCAACAACTGCCTAAAATATGTGTCAGTTACACGAGACCTCAGGAATGATGGTTGCCTAATAAATAATTGTACACGATGTCCTGAATCCAGATATGACAATACATGTAAAAAAATAGATGCCTTTTATAGCGTCTAATAGAGTTTACCTTAATCCAGTGAGTTTAATTTAATTTCTCAAAACTGTTATTGTTTGACAAATGTCTAGTGGCATTGTCCCTGAGATAAAAGAGGTTTAGCGTGTGTCTTACTCCGTCCTCTATAATCAGATACTCACCAGAGGGGACGGGGTTCAGTGTGTGTATGGGGGTCCACGGGCCCCGCCCGGCCCCCGTATAGGCACACACTCTGAAGGACACGTTGGACAGAGGCTGAGACAGGCTTATGGACTGTTCTGTATGAAGACCTGTGTCCAGCACAACCTTTAATAAGAGACAGAGAGTCATGTTACCCAGAATACTGACAGAGAAAGACTGGGACAGAGCGACAGACGAACAGAGAGAGACAAAGACAGGGAGAGACTGAGACATAGAGACAGACAGACAGAAGGACAGAGAGCGACAGACAGACAGACAGACAGAGAGAGACAGACAGACAGAGAGAGAGAGGCAGGCAATGTGTGTGTGTGTGTGTGTGTGTTTGTGTGTGTGTGTGTGTGTGTGTTTGTGTGTGTGTGTGTGTGGGGGGTCGGGCACTTAGTGTGTACCTTATGTACTGTTTAGTTGTGTAACCTGTTGTGTGTGTGTGTGTGTGTTCTAGACTCTGACCGGTTCCAGTATGGACTGGCTGTACTCCAGCAGGTATCCTTGCAGGTCTCCATTGATTCTTCCGTTGGGTTCGTCCCAGCTGACTGTCACATCTGTGTGGTTCAACACAGCTGTCACGTTCTCCGGACAACCATCAGGTACTGAGGGGAACCACACACACACACACACACACACACACACACACACATACACACACACACACACAACAGGTTACACAACTAAACAGTACATAAGGTACACACTAAGTGCCCGACCCCACACACACACACACAAACACAAACACACACACACACACACAAACACACACACACACACAAACACACACACCACACATCGCACAACTAAACAGTACATAAGGTACACACTAAGTGCACAACCCCACACACACACACACACACACAAACACACACCCCACACATCGCACAACTAAACAGTACATAAGGTGCACACTAAGTGCCCGAAACAACACACAGAAGACCATCCCTCGGTGTAATCTGATTGGATCGTTGACAGAGCATGCTGATGTCTACAAGCAACAGCTACTGTGAATATGACACGCATGTTACAGCACTGGAGCGATCTGAGTGGTCAGGAGGCAGGACTCTACGTCCCGGGGGTCAGAGGTGAAGGTGTGGAAGACCTGGGGGTCAGAGGTGAAAGTGTAGGGGTCAGGGGTTGACGGCTGAACATCCCTGGGTTGTTTTGACAGCTTACAGCCTCACAGGGGTGGATGAGTGACCAACTGGGAGGAGAGAGTTGAAGAATGTTGGGAATGACTCTATATTAAGGCTAAAGGGCTTGTTAAGGACTGAGGAGCTGGACTCCCCACCACAACTCAGACAGGAGACAGTACAGACACGCAATGAGCTCATATTAGAACTCTATTTAATGGTTCTTTACTGTGTGTCTACTGGTTCTTTCCTGTGTGTCTACTGGTTCTTTACTGTGTGTCTACTGGTTCTTTACTGTGTGTCTACTGGTTCTTTACTGTGTGTCTACTGGTTCTTTACTGTGTGTCTACTGGTTCTTTACTGTGTGTCTACTGGTTTTTTACTGTGTGTCTACTGGTTCTTTACTGTGTGTCTACTGGTTCTTTACTGTGTGTCTACTGGTTCTTTACTGTGTGTCTACTGGTCTCACTCCGGCTATAAGTACTTTTTCTCACACACACTCTGGCTATAAGTACTTTTTCTCACAAACACTCTGGCTATAAGTACTTTTTCTCACACACACTCTGGCTATAAGTACTTTTTCTCACACACACTCTGGCTATAAGTACTTTTTCTCACACACACTCCGGTTATAAGTACTTTTCTCACACACACTCCGGTTATAAGTACTTTTCTCACACACATTCCGGCTATAAGTACTTTTCTCACACACACTCCGGCTATAAGTACTTTTCTCACACACACTCCGGTTATAAGTACTTTTCTCACACACGTTCCGGCTGTAAGTACTTTTCTCACACACACTCCGGTTATAAGTACTTTTCTCACACACATTCCGGCTATAAGTACTTTTCTCACACACACTCCGGTTATAAGTACTTTTCTCACACACACTCCGGTTATAAGTACTTTTCTCACACACACTCCGGTTATAAGTACTTTTCTCACACACACTCCGGCTATAAGTACTTTTCTCACACACACTCCGGTTATAAGTACTTTTCTCACACACATTCCGGCTATAAGTACTTTTCTCACACACATTCCGGTTATAAGTACTTTTCTCACACACATTCCGGTTATAAGTACTTTTCTCACACACATTCCGGTTATAAGTACTTTTCTCACACACATTCCGGTTATAAGTTAGGAACATGAGTTTGTGGAGGAAACAGCAGATGATGTTATCAGGAAGTGTTTGAGGCTGATTGTTTCCACATGTGGCCTCTCGTTCTCTCCTCTCTCTTCTCTCTCTCGCTCTCGTTCTCCCTCTTCTTTCTCCATGTTCTCTCTTCTCTCTCTCCTCTGTCTCTCTCTCTCTCTCTCGTTCTCTCTGTTCTCTCTCTCCTCTTTCTCTCCTCTCTCTTCTTTCTCCTCACCTCTTCTCTGTCTCTTTCTCTCTGCTGCCAACAGCAAGATCCTCCATGTCCAACCTTCTGCCATATCCCTCCCTCTCCCTCCCTTCCTGTCCCTCCCTCCCTCCCTGTCTCTCTCCCTCCCTCCCTGTCTCTCCCTCCCTCCCTGTCTCTCTCTCCCTCCCTCACTGTCTCTCCCTCCCTCCCTCCCTGTCTCTCCCTCCCTCCCTGTCTCTCCCTCCCTCCCTGTCTCTCCCCCTCCCTGTCTCTCTCCCTGTCTCTCTCCCTCCCTCCCTGTCTATCCCTCCCTCCCTGTCTCTCCCCCTCCCTCCCTGTCTCTCTCCCTCCCTCCCTGTCTCTCCCTCCCTCCCTCCCTCCCTGTCTCTCCTTCCCTCCCTCCCTCCCTCCCTGTATCTCCTTCCCTCCCTCCCTCCCTGTCTCTCCTTCCCTCCCTGTCTCTCTCCCTCCCTCCCTGTCTCTCCCTCCCTCCCTGTCTCTCCCCCTCCCTTCCTGTCTCTCCCTCCCTGTCTCCTAGAAACCCCTGTTCTTCTTATTTTCTCATTTTTTTCCTCCTTTTTCTTTCTCGGATTCAAAAGGTTTAATCTTTTTCTCTCTAACTTTTCTAACTTTTACGCTAAAAGGTCTCCGCCCAGATCCAGCGGTTCTCTTCTGTCTTTCTCCATCTTTAACTCCTCCTCTCCCCCCTACAGGTACACAGACATGATTCACCATGTTGTCATTAGAGGGTAAACACAAACATATGCAGTAAACAAGCTGGTTCAAACTGAGCTGTGTATTATGATGTATCTTGCTTTCTCCATCATGAAGATTTATGTCAAATCAAATTGTTGCATTGGCATCTCCCCCTCTCCCCCTCTCTCCCTCTCTCTCTCTCTCCCTCTCTTTCTCTCTCTCTCTCTCTCTCTCTCTTTCTCTGTGTCTCTCTCTCTCCATCTCTCTCTCTCTCACTCTCTCTCTCTTCTGGAGGAAGGGGGGTCATAGTAGACTTGGAGGGAAAAAGCTTCTCTTTCTTTCTCCCTCCTTTTCTTTCTCTCCTTTTAGTTGTTCTTCCAATGGCCCTTAGTATCTCCAACTTCTCTTCTTCCTTTCATTTATTTAGTTTTTCCCACAGTGCTTGGCTACATTTCATCTCTCTGAAGTCACAGGTCATCTGGGGGTGGGAAAGAAGGAAGAAGGAGAAAGGGAAACGCATGAACTGGAAAAAGGAATAGCTAGTCTCGCTTGTTTTAATACGCAGGAAATACATTTCATAGTTGAACTGGTTGAGTGTGTAGGCCCTGTCCAAAATAGAGAAGTGTGTAGGCACTGTCCCAAATAGAGAAGTGTGTAGGCACTGTCCCAAATAGAGAAGTGTGTAGGCACTGTCCCAAATAGAGAAGTGTGTAGGCACTGTCCCAAATAAAGGAGTGTGCAGGCTCTGTCCCAAATAGAGAAGTGTGTAGGCACTGTCCCAAAGAGAGAAGTGTGTAGGCACTGTCCCAAATAGAGAAGTGTGTAGGCACTGTCCCAAAGAGAGAAGTGTGTAGGCACTGTCCCAAATAAAGGAGTGTGTAGGCTCTGTCCCAAATAACGGAGTGTGTAGGCTCTGTCCCAAATAGAGAAGTGTGTAGGCACTGTCCCAAATAGAGGAGTGTGTAGGCACTGTCCCAAATAGAGGAGTGTGTAGGCACTGTCCCAAATAGAGGAGTGTGTAGGCACTGTCCCAAATAGAGAAGTGTGTAGGCCCTGTCCCAAATAAAGGAGTGTGTAGGCTCTGTCCCAAATAGAGGAGTGTGTAGGCTCTGTCCCAAATAAAGAAGTGTGTAGGCCCTGTCCCAAATAGAGGAGTGTGTAGGCCCTGTCCCAAATAGAGGAGTGTGTAGGCCCTGTCCCAAATAGAGAAGTGTGTAGGCCCTGTCCCAAATGGAGGAGTGTGTAGGCCCTGTCCCAAATAGAGGAGTGTGTAGGCCCTGTCCCAAATAGAGGAGTGTGTAGGCCCTGTCCCAAATGGAGGAGTGTGTAGGCCCTGTCCCAAATAGAGGAGTGTGTAGGCCCTGTCCCAAATAGAGGAGTGTGTAGGCCCTGTCCCAAATAGAGAAGTGTGTAGGCCCTGTCCCAAATGGAGGAGTGTGTAGGCCCTGTCCCAAATAGAGGAGTGTGTAGGCCCTGTCCCAAATAGAGAAGTGTGTAGGCCCTGTCCCAAATGGAGGAGTGTGTAGGCCCTGTCCCAAATAGAGGAGTGTGTAGGCCCTGTCCCAAATAGAGGAGTGTGTAGGCCCTGTCCCAAATAGAGAAGTGTGTAGGCACTGTCCCAAATAGAGGAGTGTGTAGGCCCTGTCCCAAATAGAGGAGTGTGTAGGCCCTGTCCCAAATAGAGGAGTGTGTAGGCCCTGTCCCAAATAGAGGAGTGTGTAGGCACTGTCCCAAATAGAGGAGTGTGTAGGGACTCACCTAACCACACACACACCTGACCACACACACAAACACCTGACCACACACACACCTGACCACATACACACCTGACCATACACACACCTGACCACACACACAAACACCTGACCACACACACACCTGACCACATACACACCTGACCATACACACACCTGACCACACACACAAACACCTGACCACACACACAGACACCTGACCACACACACACCTGACCACGCACACACCTGACCACACACACCTGACCATACACACACCTGACCACACACACACCTGACCACACACACACCTGACCACACACACAAACACCTGACCACACACACACCCTACCACACACACACACCTGACCACACACCTGACTACACAGATGATTTTTTCTCACGTCAAGTGCTTGTTATTTCAGACATGAGATGTCGCCTTTAACTAATATCCAGAGAGTCAGACAGGTTCCCAACCACGAATACCCTTATATTACAGGAGCAGAGAATGACACAATAGTTTAGACAACAGGGAAATGTTTCCTGTGTGGTAAAACCCACTTCTCATTTCTCCATTCCTCCATTTTCCTCTCTCTTCTCAATTCCTGCCCCCTCATCCTCCCTCACTTCTGCTTCTGACTAACTTCACGCTGGAAAGCACCATGTTCATGCCATATCTGTCTGCTTCGTGTACCCTATCCTGCATTTAGTTTTCCTCCACCCCTCTTTTGCTCCTTCAGCTCCTGGAGGCAGACAGGGTGAGCTGGCATGGAAAAATCCCTCAGAGTTACGTGGAAGCAACATAAGCATTCATGCAGTAGCTGTAGTAGAGCTGCTGGCTAAACTGACCATGTAGGCTTTCAGATAAGGTGTGGGGCCACAAGCATAACTGACCATATATGCTTTTCTCTGTGCTCCCCTTTGCACCTCCTTCTGCCGAGCAGTGACTCCCTTCTGTTTTCTCTCGCCCACTCCTTCGTTTACATTTTAAAACTCTTCTGTAAACCCTCAGAGTGTCTGTTTCTGTCTCCTGACTGTCGTTGTCATTAAACATAGTTTCAGGTTGAGGGGGTATAAAGCAGGGTGGGCCCATAAGTCTGTAACCTGCCACACACACACACACACACACACACAAACACACACGACTGAGCTGACCCAGATAGAGAAAGAGAGAGTGGTGAAAGAAATAATTAAAGAGGGAGAAAGAAAACAGCGCTACACAGAGGGGAGGGAGAAAGAAAGGTATGAGAGACAGAGAGAGAAAGGAAGAGAGAGAAAGTAGAAGAGGGCAGACAGAAAACCAGTTCGGCTGAGACACAACTTCCTGAGATTTGACAACAGCCCAAGGGCAATGTCCCCTCTGAAACAAGGGCAATGTCCCCTCTGAAACAAGGGCAATGTCCCAGTAAACAAGGGCAATGTCCCAGTAAACAAGGGCAATGTCCCAGTAAACAAGGGCAAGGTCCCCTGTGAAACAAGGGCAATGTCCCAGTAAACAAGGGCAAGGTCCCCTGTGAACAAGGGCAATGTCCCAATAAACAAGAGAAATATCCAAGTAAACAAAAGCACTACCATGTTTGAATGGCAACAGATGACATTGTCCACATTTGTCTCAGGGACATAAAGGTTATGTGACAGACTAGACGAATAGCGATCAAATCTCTAAAATGCCTCACTTGGTTTGTCCTAATGACAAATGTATCATGCAATTCAAACCCACGTCATCAAAAACTCAAAAACTCTGTGGTTATTTTCACAAAATAAAACGCAGACACTGTAATGAGAGTATAATCCCACCTCCTTCCGCGGTGCGAAGCGCTGCCCAGTGAGTCCAGTCCGAGGATCCCTGAGAGCTGTGGCAGGCCAACCGGACCTCGTAAACACTATGGGGATCTAGATTCCGGATCTGGTAGCTCGCTGGCGGCACGTTCACATTCTGGTTGGTGACCATCACGGTAACGTCAGCTCCCGAAGGCCTCGCCTGAAGAGGAAACATGTATTTATTTAACGTTTAATTAACCGGTTCAGTCCTGCTGATGTTAAAGGTCACTTTAACTGGGCCAAATGATTTGACTGAGCCAAATGCTTTAACTGGGCCAAATGCTTGAACTGGGCCAAATGCTTGAACTGGGCCAAATGCTTGAACTGGGCCAAATGCTTGAACTGGGCCAAATGCTTGAACTGGGCCAAATGCTTGAACTGGGCCAAATGCTTGAACTGGGCCAAATGCTTGAACTGGGCCAAATGCTTGAACTGTGCCAAATGCTTGAACTGAGCCAAATGCTTTAACTGGGCCAAATGCTTGAACTGAGCCAAATGCTTTAACTGGGCCAAAAGCTTGAACTGGGCCAAATGCTTGAACTGGGCCAAATGCTTGAACTGGGCCAAATGATTTAACTGGGCCAAATGCTTGAACTGGGCCAAATGCTTGAACTGGGCCAAATGCTTGAACCAGGCCAAATGCTTTAACTGGGCCAAATGCTTGACCCAGGGAAAACAAATCAATTTAAATAAAATGTTTGAATATAACATTTGTTTTTCACGTACACAAATCACAACCGTAGAAATTAGACTGAGAAATAGGTGTCTGCAGTTCCTTTAGGAAATTAACATCTATATAAGTAAGGCATTATACATGTGTAGATTGTCCACAGTACAGAATGGGAGGGGTTGTGTTATTCTTCATCACATTTACATAACAGGATGAAGGTGTTCCTGTTGCAGGGAATTCATTTAGATGAGCCCATCAGAAAAATAACCTCGTAACATCAGAGTTTCTGTTTCTCCTTAGAAGGAAGTCTTCTGTCACACTTCCTCTGATACTGCGGTCATCACAGGTCATCTGTCACTTCACAGTCCTCAGATCAGCAGCTGTGCACACTTCCAATTGTACTCTGGCGTGAATGTTCCTGTTTTGTTGTTGTTGAGTCGTATGGTGATTTTTTGTTTTATATGTATTATATATGTATTATATATGTATTACATATCTACTATATATGTATTATATATGTATTATATATCTACTATATACGTATTATATATCTATTATATATGTCTATATATACATGTGTGTGATTAAGGTCCAGATATATGACCGTAGTCAGCTAGCCTCGTGGTCTATTATATATGTATTATATACGTATTATATATCTATGTATATATGTCAGCTAGCCTCGTGGTCTTTTGACCAGCTGTACGAACGGACAACCGGTAGACTGACTCACTGAATCAGAATTTGTTCTGTAAACAACCCGCTTAATCTAATGAATGACTCACTCCTGAGTCACACAGTTTGGGCTGTATCTAAAGAACGACTCACTCCTAAATCATTCTGCTGGTGCATTCCCCGGGCATGGCTCACCCCATTCCACTGACCCCAGCCTGGCGTACACGCTGCCAGTGTCTGCCCCACTCTGCCCCTCTCTACCCCACTCCAGCACTCCTCTGCATGTGATCTAAACTAAAGCAACGCATGAATTGTATTATTACTGACGGATTTGGGATTTTTTTAACATGTTTGTCATGATATAGGCTTTAACCCAGTGAAATAACGCACATCTGTGTTTTCCGATCACAGGCATATCAGCTGGGAATTGTCCAGTGTTGCATCCAAGGTCAGAGGTCACCAGGTCTAATGATTGATTACTGATGGAGTAGTGGGGGTAGGTGGGTACACTCCTTTCTTCACCGTGGAGGTGGAAGGTGTGAAGATATGACGCTATGTTTGGCACCCTGTCCCTACTTGAGATGTTTGTGGATAAGATGCTGTGGTCAAATCCACAAGACGGGGTCATGGAAATACAGAAGTACGGTAATGACTCTTTTGTTTCGCTTTAAGCCAAATGAGGAACACTACAGTTGATTGACAAAATAAAATATTTTTTTTGCAGTGATAAAAAAAATGTTGTTAAATCATTCCACTGTGTCTAGTTTTTTCTCCACTAGTCATTTTACAGTGATGTATTTACATTCACAAATTTTACTCCAATATTTCACGATTGTACAAACAACAACCGAGTGAAACCATCAGTATGTTGCTGTGCCTGATGTTAGTAAATATAGGTCCTACCTGTGGTATGTCATGATAAATAAATGATTCTGCAAAAGCAAAGTTTCTTTACAGATATGAATGCATAATAATGTTTATATGAATGCATAATAACATTGGACAGCCGGTATTACATGTAATGTTAAAATAACATCATGGTACTGGTAAACAACAGTGCCAAAGTGATAGTGAAACTGCATTATATTTACGGCTCACGTGCTGGTTTTTTGTCTTTCCTATATTCAGGTTCTGCTTGTCTTGTTCTTTCTTTGTTCTCTTTCCTTTCTACTGTCGTTTCCACACATGACATCGTTCAATTGAAACGTGTACCCATTCCTTTAACCCTTGGCTACCCTGTGTGGGGTTGGGGTGAGGTAGAGCAGTCCTGGGTGTAGTTAGAGGGGCTTTATTAAAACCAGACGTTTAGG
Organism: Dallia pectoralis; assembly: GCA_029465975.1. Taxonomy (NCBI): domain Eukaryota; kingdom Metazoa; phylum Chordata; class Actinopteri; order Esociformes; family Umbridae; genus Dallia; species Dallia pectoralis. Next base: position 1,699,417 of record CM055755.1, on the reverse strand, counting down.
GGTGGTTCCTTATTCTGTTCTCCGCCGCCGGAGAGAATATTCCTCCACTCCGGAATGATCGGACTCATAGTGGGACAGAGGGAGGGGTGTTAAAGCGGGAGTGGTGGAGTGAGGGAGAGAAAGAGAGAGAGAGAGGGAGAGAGAGAGAGAGAGAGGGAGGGGTGTTACATGAGATTAGTCCAGGAGGCCACCTTACCAGAGTGAAATCAGATCCCACTGCTACATGACTGAACAAGGATATGGGAAGAGATGGAGTGAGGAAAAAGGGAGGGAGGGAGAGGGAAAGAGGGAGAGAGGGAGAGAGGGGGGAGGACCTGAAGGTCGAGCCAGCAGGAAAGAAGCAAAACAAGCTCTTTTCTATCTGAAATAATTGAAACAAAAAGCTACATTCATGGACCCAACACAGATAGTGGATGTCTTTATTGACCGGCAGTTGAAAAACTATGTACCCACTTCAGCACTCCAGAAACTTCTGTTGTTTTTCGTCTGTCTATCATTTTTGTACAGCTGAAAATGTGGGGGGAAGGTGCAAATAAGTCTACTTTTAGTCTACATTTAGTCTACTCTTGTGTTGTTACTTAAGAGTACAAACCACATTTCATTTGAGCTAGTCTCACCTGTACAGTGCAGTGGGTTGTGGGTAATCACCTGTATGGTGCAGTGGGTTGTGGGTAATCACCTGTACAGTGCAGTGGGTTATAGGATAGACACCTCCAAAGCCAGGCTGCCAGGTGAGGAGGAGGCTGGAGTTGGTGACCTCCACAGCTATTAGTCTCTGGGGCTGTGAAGGCAGAACTGTGATAGTCCCAGATCCAGATGTAGCCACGCCTTTCTGGTTGTGGGCCTCACAGGAGAAGGTACTGGTTCGGTTTAAACCTGTGAGGGAACACCAAGAAGCAGAGCCAGAATTTATTTACTGATGGTGGGGTATAAGTTCTGCATCCACAGCGAACGAGGAGAACTTTGCTCTTCTCTGCAACCGCTCTGATTCAAACCAACGATCCCAGAGGTGTGAAAAGGTAACTTCAGTTCAACCTGATCCAGACTGATAAACACACCATAATGTGTGTGTGAGAGAGAGAGAGAGAGAGAGAGAGAGAGAGAGATGGGAAGTATGGAGGTTTGGTGGGCTGACCTCTAACTGTGTCGGAGCTTGAACTGCCCAGTCAGAACTCCACACAGTTGCAACACACTCAACTCTATCTTCTTCTTTCCTCAAAATCTGCTCAGCTCTGATTGGTGGTCAACACACCGCTGATTGGTCAGCACATCTCAGCTCTGATTGGTGGTCAACACACCGCTGATTGGTCAGCACATCTCAGCTCTGATTGGTGGTCAACACGCCGCTGATTGGTCAGCACATCTCAGCTCTGATTGGTGGTCAAGACACCGCTGATTGGTCAGCACATCTCAGCTCGATCTTCTGGCTTTCAATAATATCTGACAAGTATTAGCTGACAATGGAGAACTGCATCTTCAGCTGGATAACAGCCATGTTGAGGCTAATTTATCGTTAAACATCCACAGTGAGTGTAGAGGGGTACAGCCCTACCAGTTATATTGAGTGTAGAGGGGTACAGCCCTACCAGTTATATTGAGTGTAGAGGGGTACTGCCCTACCAGTTATATTGAGTGTAGAGGGGTACAGCCCTACCAGTTATATTGAGTGTAGAGGGGTACAGCCCTACCAGTTATATTGAGTGTAGAGGGGGACAGCCCTACCAGTTATATTGAGTGCAGAGGGGTACAGCCCTACCAGTTATATTGAGTGTAGAGGGGTACAGCCCTACCAGTTATATTGAGTGTAGAGGGGTACAGCCCTACCAGTTATATTGAGTGTAGAGGGGTACAGCCCTACCAGTTATATTGAGTGTAGAGGGGTACAGCCCTACCAGTTATATTGAGTGTAGAGGGGTACAGCCCTACCAGTTATATTGAGTGTAGAGGGGTACAGCCCTACCAGTTATATTGAGTGTAGAGAGGTACAGCCCTACCAGTTATATTGAGTATAGAGGGGTACAGCCCTACCAGTTATATTGAGTGTAGAGGGGGACAGCCCTACCAGTTATATTGAGTGTAGAGGGGTACAGCCCTACAAGTTATATTGAGTGTAGAGGGGTACAGCCCTACCAGTTATATTGAGTGTAGAGGGGTACAGCCCTACCAGTTATATTGAGTGTAGAGGGGTACAGCCCTACCAGTTATATTGAGTGTAGAGGGGTACAGCCCTACCAGTTATATTGAGTGTAGAGGGGTACAGCCCTACCAGTTATGTTGTGTATAGAGGGGTACAGCCCTACCAGTTATATTGAGTGTAGAGGGGGACAGGGCCATAGGATCGTCCAGTTTGTTCTGAGGTGCTCCGTCCTGAAGCCAGATGACTCTGACCGGCTCTGGGGGTCCGTGGGCCACACACTGAAGACTCAGGGACCGGTTGGCTACCACAGACTGGTGATGAGGCTCCACAGAGAAGTGAGGGAGACCTGGAATACAGAGATGGAGAAGTGAGGAAGTGGGAGAGATCTGGAGAGAGACCTGCAATACAGAGAAGGAGAGGTGAGGAGGTGGGAGAGATGTGGAGGAAGACCTGCAATACTGAGATGGAGAAGTGAGGAGGTGGGAGAGATCTGGAGAGAGACCTGCAATACAGATAAGGAGAGGAGGTGGGAGTGATCTAGAGAGAGATAGATACTAGAGATAGATACTAGAGATAGATACTAGAGATAGATATTGGAGATAGATACTAGAGATAGATACTAGAGATAGATATTGGAGATAGATACTAGAGATAGATATTGGAGATAGATACTAGAGATAGATACTAGAGATAGATACTAGAGATAGATATTGGAGATAGATACTAGAGATAGATACTAGAGATAGATATTGGAGATAGATACTAGAGATAGATATTGGAGATAGATACTAGAGATAGATACTAGAGATAGATACTAGAGATAGATACTAGAGAGAGATACTAGAGATAGATACTGGAGATAGATACTGGAGATAGATACTAGAGATAGATACTAGAGATAGATACTGAAGATAGATACTGGAGATAGATACTAGAGATAGATACTAGAGATAGATACTGGAGATAGATACTGGAGATAGATACTAGAGATAGATACTAGAGATAGATACTAGAGATAGATACTGGAGATAGATACTAGAGATAGATACTGGAGATAGATACTGGAGATAGATACTGGAGATAGATACTGGAGATAGATACTAGAGATAGATACTGGAGATAGATACTAGAGATAGATACTAGAGATAGATACTGGAGATAGATACTAGAGATAGATACTAGAGATAGATACTGGAGATAGATACTGGAGATAGATACTAGAGATAGATACTAGAGATAGATACCGGAGATAGATACCGGAGATAGATATTGGAGATAGATACTAGAGATAGATACTGGAGATAGATACTGGAGATAGATACTGGAGATAGATACTAGAGATAGATACTAGAGATAGATACCGGAGATAGATACTGGAGATAGATACTGGAGATAGATACTAGAGATAGATACTGGAGATAGATACTAGAGATAGATACTGGAGATAGATACTGGAGATAGATACTAGAGATACTGACCCTCTAGCTGAATGTGTCCCTGTAGCGAAACAACATGATGTCCCACTGATGTCACAGCACAGCAGTAGGAACCCATGTCTGCCAGCTGCACCTTATCTATCCTGCACACACACACACACACATATACACACACACACACACACGCACACACATATACACACACACACCAATTCAATGAGGGTGCAGAGCTATGAAGTAAAACAAACTCACATAAAAACGGTTCTTACCTGACAGAGATTAAACATCCTACCATGACAAACATACACACTATCAGCCATGCTCAATAATAAAGCCACTCATCCATCATCCATCCATCATCCATCTATCATCCATCCATCTATCATCCATCCATCTATCATCCATCCATCTATCATCCATCCATCATCCATCTATCATCCATTTATCATCCATCTATCATCCATCCATCATCCATCTATCATCCATCTATCATACATCCATCATCCATCCATCATCCATCTATCATACATCCATCATCCATCCATCATCCATCTATCACCCATCTATCATCCATCTATCATCCATCCATCATCCATCTATCATCCATCCATCATCCATCATCCATCCATCATCCATCTATCATCCATCTATCATCCATCTATCATCCATCAATCATCCATCATCCATCTATCATCCATCCATCATCCATCCATCATCCATCTATCATCCATCCATCATCCATCCATCATCCATCTATCATACATCCATCATCCATCTATCATCCAGCTATCATCCATCTATCATCCATCCATCATCCATCTATCATACATCTATCATCCATCCATCTATCATCCATCATCCATCTATCATCCATCTATCATCCATCTATCATCCATCTATCATCCATCCATCATCCATCTATCATCCATCTATCATACATCTATCATCCATCTATCATCCATCCATCATCCATCTATCATCCATCTATCATCCATCTATCATCAACCTACTCTCTACCTCAGTGTGCTTATAACCATCCATCTGTTATCAGCTATAGGGAGCTGTATCTGGTTGGTCTCTGCATACTCCAGAAGATGACCGTCCCTCTGCCAGACCACATCCAGGGGCTCCTCCTCCTCTCCCCCCCGTCCCTCCAGGATGCACTCCACCTTCACTGGCTTCCCTAGTGATGATGTCACGTTACCGGGGCTACGGACGAACTGCAGCTCTAAGGAAAGACGACGTAGGACGGTAAATACATTTTACACATTAATATAGCTGGCTAAGTGTTTTATCTTGTGTGTGTGTGTGTGTGTGTGTGTGTGTGTGTGTGTGTGTGTGTGTGTGTGTGTGTGTGTGTGTGTGTGTGTGTGTGTGTGTGTGTGTGTGTGTGTGTGTGTGTGTGTGTGTGTGTGTGTGTGTGTGTGTGTGTGTGTGTGTGTTGATCTGGTAGGTCATGGAGAATACGTCTCCTCCCTTTAGTGAATGTGATATCACAATAATGTCATGTTATTTCTCTTTCATTCAGAACACACTATCTGTACTGACTGGTGACTGTGATATCACAATAATGTCATGTTATTTCTCTTTCATTCAGAACACACTATCTGGAGTGACTGGTGACTGTGATATCACAATAATGTCATGTTATTTCTCTTTCATTCAGAACACACTATCTGTACTGACTGGTGACTGTGATATCACAATAATGTCATGTTATTTCTCTTTCATTCAGAACACACTATCTGGAGTGACTGGTGACTGTGATATCACAATAATGTTGTGTTATTTCTCTTTCATTCAGAACACACTATCTGTACTGACTGGTGACTGTGATATCACAATAATGTCATGTTATTTCTCTTTCATTCAGAACACACTATCTGGAGTGACTGGTGACTGTGATATCACAATAATGTTGTGTTATTTCTCTTTCATTCAGAACACACTATCTGTACTGACTGGTGACTGTGATATCACAATAATGTCATGTTATTTCTCTTTATTTCAGAACACACTATCTGGAGTGACTGGTGAATGTGATATCACAATAATGTTGTGTTATTTCTCTTTCATTCAGAACACACTATCTGTACTGACTGAGGTCTGGAATGTCTCAGTTGCTCTGCCTGATTTCACCAGTCAGGTCACCACCAGATCATTGGTGTTACTTCATTGCTTCAGCAGTATAGACTCGGCTGTATTTATGACTTCAGATAACATCAGGTAATGCCCCTCCCAGTCACATCACAGCTATACAACCCTCCTGTCACTTCTCTCGCTCCCTGCCCGCCGACAAATAAACTGATAATAATAATTTTTGGTAATGAGGACACTCTGTGCTTGCTAGGCTAAGATAATGGCTAGTAAGTCTCTGGTCTGGCAGTTAAAAAACAGAAAAGCTTACAAGTATCTATTCAACCTTGTTCTACAATAATAAAAGTGCATGTAGAAATTAAATGACAAAACATGTTTAGCATGTATACTGAAGTCATATGTATAAAATATGTAACATTCTTCCTGATCCTCTGCTCTGTTCACTGTCCCAATAGAATTACCTCACATTCTGTTCTGCTCTGTTCACTGTCCCAATAGAATTACCTCACATTCTGTTCTGCTCTGTTCACTGTCCCAATAGAATTACCTCACATTCTGTTCTGCTCTGTTCACTGTCCCAATAGAATTACCTCACATTCTGTTCTGCTCTGTTCACTGTCACAATAGAATTACCTCACATTCTGTTCTGCTCTGTTCACTGTCCCAATAGAATTACCTCACATTCTGTTCTGCTCTGTTCACTGTCCCAATAGAATTACCTCACATTCTGTTCTGCTCTGTTCACTGTCCCAATAGAATTACCTCACATTCTGTTCTGCTCTGTTCACTGTCCTAATAGAATTACCTCACATTCTGTTCTGCTCTGTTCACTGTCCCAATAGAATTACCTCACATTCTGTTCTGCTCTGTTCACTGTCACAATAGAATTACCTCACATTCTGTTCTGCTCTGTTCACTGTCACAATAGAATTACCTCACATTCTGTTCTGCTCTGTTCACTGTCCCAATAGAATTACCTCACATTCTGTTCTGCTCTGTTCACTGTCCCAATAGAATTACCTCACATTCTGTTCTGCTCTGTTCACTGTCCTAATAGAATTACCTCACATTCTGTTCTGCTCTGTTCACTGTCCCAATAGAATTACCTCACATTCTGTTCTGCTCTGTTCACTGTCACAATAGAATTACCTCACATTCTGTTCTGCTCTGTTCACTGTCCCAATAGAATTACCTCACATTCTGTTCTGCTCTGTTCACTGTCCCAATAGAATTACCTCACATTCTGTTCTGCTCTGTTCACTGTCCCAATAGAATTACCTCACATTCTGTTCTGCTCTGTTCACTGTCCCAATAGAATTACCTCACATTCTGTTCTGCTCTGTTCACTGTCCCAATAGAATTACCTCACATTCTGTTCTTATAAATGTAAAATATGAACCCGTCTTTAAGTCTGGTTGAAGAAACGCCTCAATGACATATTCATCTATTTTATCTTGAGTTTATTTCTTCACAACAGATACAACATACACTCCCCCGATACACACACACACACACACACACACACACACACACACACACACACACACACACACACACACACACACACATACACACAGAACAACATACTCCTCCTCTCACTCTCTAACTAACCTCTGACCCATACAAGGTCTCTGTGAGACTAACCTCTGACCCCTACGAGGTCTCTGTGAGACAAACCTCTGACCCCTACGAGGTCTCTGTGAGACTAACCTCTGACCCATACAAGGTCTCTGTGAGCCTAACCTCTGACCCCTACGAGGTCTCTGTGAGATTAACCTCTGAGCCCCAACGAGACCTCTGTGTAACTAACCTCTGACCCCTACGAAACCTCTGTGAGACTAACCTCTGACCCATACGAGGTCTCTGTGAGACTAACCTCTGACCCATACGAGGTCTCTGTGAGACTAACCTCTGACCCCTACGAGGTCTCTGTGACCCTAACCTCTGACCCCAATGAGACCTCTGTGTAACTAACCTCTGACCCCTACGAGACCTCTGTGAGACTAACCTCTGACCCATACGAGGTCTCTGTGAGACTAACACTAACACAAAGATTTTGAACGTCACTGGACGAGGAGACAGTGCAGAGATATTACACAAACCATACATCTCTTCTCTTCTACTCCCTAACATCTTCCTCTTTGTGCCACATAACTCAAGTCTCCACAGCCTACCCCCTCCACCCCTCTACCCCCTCCACCCCTCTACCCCCTCATGCGGCTTTTCATGCCATTCTTTCAGATGAATCACTACCCTTTAACCCCTGTACCCCATCAATCATTCTTCGTTTCTGAATCACACCAAACCCTGACTCACCCAGAATCCTCAGCATCTCTCTCGCACATACCCTCTTTCCCGTCTCTCCTTGTTTCTCTCTCTGCCTCTCTTCCCCCTATATAGCCCCCAGACCACCCACCCACCCACACCCACCCACACCCCATCTCACTCTCCACCAGCCACACATCTACTGAGGAGGCATCCAAACGTGATCCTGTCTGACGTCTGGGCCAGACAATAATGTCCTCAGGTCCGTCCATCTCCTGGGTCTACCACAGGACTCGCTCCGATCAAACCACAAACAAGAAGATGCAACGTTCAAAACACTTGATCCCACCATCTTTAGGGAAAGAAAACCAATCAACCAACCACACAAATGTGATCTTAAAACACATCTGCATTTTGCCAGAACTTCAGAAGTGTGCTCTGGGTCATTGTCCACTTCGAAGACCCATTCGCAACCACGGTTCAACTTCCTGACTGATGTCTTGAGATCTTGTTTCAATATCCACATAAGTTACCTTCTTGACGATGCCATTCATTTTGTGAAGAGGAATAATGTTAGCACTGCTTAATACATTTCTTTTGGACCTCATCAGTATATTTCTTTCTCTGATATTTAAAGGCTATTCCATCTGAGAAAGTGCCAAGAAACGTAAGATCTCATACAATAATGTTCAGGCCTACTGCTCACTTCACAAAACAAATTCACCAAAAATTCCTTTCATGTAAAAACTAGGACATTTATAAGTGATTCCAAACTTTCAAACGGTAGTGCTTTATCAATCAATGTAGACTCTCGTAAATGTGCAAGTTGAAGTCGCATCAGCAAGGCCACAATGTAGTGTTGAGATAAAATCCTGGCATCCAGATGATTTGGGTGGAAACATCTGCCTTATAAAGTGGACTTTGCTTCCAGAATGTTTCGAAATTGTCAATAAAGTTACGCCCAAACATTCGCAGTAATTCTGTCAAGACCAAACATTTGCAGTAGTTCTGTAAGCAGTTATGAAATAATAAGAGCCTGCTGAAAAGTGAAATCCCACGACCTGGTGAAGTTACAGGGCCAGAGACTGAATCAAATAAATAAATGGATGCTCTAACTAAGAACTGATACTCATAATATCTTTTGATCCCACGTTTGAGATCATTGCAGTAATTAACCCAGAATAAAGGTTAGGTTAATAGGCCTTTAGTAAACAGTTATTGGATGAATGTTGGTAGGTATACGTAATAAACGGTGTAATTAAACAGACGATACAGATCAACATCATTAAAGTCATTGACCATGTTGTCCTCCCACTAATAGGTCAGGATGTTCTGTCTGATTAAACTCTGCAGACAGATGACTCAGGTTCTATACATGTTCTACAAAACAACCTCAGAAAACAAACCAACATGTGTTTGTCTCTATGAGCTGGTGGTACTTTATGATCCCAGATTTTCTGCAGGTTCTCAGTGGTGTTGCATGTTCTCTCACCCTCCATACCACCAAATAATTAGTTAGTTTAATTAGATAATCATTTATGTACACTAGGACTAATTGCTATTGTCTTAGACTGACTGGTGACAGGATATTGTTACTAGAGCTCGCCTCAGACATTTGCTTAGAAAAAGGTTTGGGGAGATGAGATAAAAGTATTTCAAGATGATAAAGGGTAATTTGATTAACACGTACCTGTCAGAGTGCTTGCCGATCCTAACTTCAGAACCCCCACAGAACCCACCACCACCACCATTAGTCCCCAGATCCAGGGTGAATCACCCCCCATATGTGCCATCACACCTCCACTAAACGGATAACTAGTTAACTTCAGGTCGCATGTCCGCAGTACAATACAGTCCACTAAACTGATCCGGACCGGTTCAGTGAGTCCATTCGACCTGTACTATGAACAGTTGTGGTGTCGTACTCCCGACTGATTCACATCTGAATTATCCACAGGTATTATTCCACCGGTTGGTTACTCCGATCCTTTTTTTCTTTTTCTTCTTCTTGTGAGAAACTATTTTAAAGTGGTGACCGATACAATAGAATATAGATATAATACCGGCTGTGATTGGTTTCTGCTTTCAGTGCCGTTTTATCTCCAGAACATAGTTAAGGTTCTCTACAGGCAGTTTCTCCCTCTATCTCACTTTCTCTCTCCCTCTCTCCCTCCCTCTCTCTCTCTCAGTCTCCAATGAAGTTGTAAAAAAAGTTATTTCTGGAGCAGGAGTAGTATTAAACCAGTGTTTCCTTTTGTCTTTAACCCCTATATCTGTTTATCTGCTGCTCTCTCCCTCTCCCGTCACTTTGCCCCATTCTTTTCTCCTCCTCACCCGCTCCGAACAGGATTCAAATTCCTCACCCCCCTGCTCCTCCCCCCTCCTCCCCTCCCTTCTCCCTGCTCCTCCACAGGGGTAGCTGATTGTCTTCGGGACAATTCCCAGTCGTCTTTTAATCAGCCAGATTCCCACCTCAGGAGTCAGTAGTAAATCACTGATTTCCATTCAAATACAGCAACACTCATTCATCCGTTAAACTACAAAAGAGCTGCTGGAAGAAACAGACAGAATATGTATCTGCACTGGACATCATCCCTGTAGTTATAGGTTATAGTACATGTGTACTATAGTAGGACTGTGAATATTATATAGTCCTATGTATCTTATTTTATAACCCAGCCCTGTGTTTTTTACGCCAATTTTGTGAAAATACTTTTAGATTCTTGTTTACAAAGAGTCAATGCCTAGATGCTAGGTGTAAAACAGAAATAAGAGTTTCAACCCAAGGCAGGTCTCAAATCAGTCACGTAAATTCAACAGACAGAAACATAGCTTGAAGAGAAAAGGGTAGTCAAAATAAATGAGCTGCTCTGATTCACATCGTTGAGAGCAGACACCAATGTCACACATGTCCAGTCTGCTACCTGCTGTATTGAGATTGTGATGTCTGAAGAGATGTTTCATGTTGGTACACGAAAGAAGAGAGCTGGGGTGGGAAAGAGAGGAAGCAAAGAGAGAGGGAAAGACCCTACAGAGCCCAGAGACACAACACAGAACCAACCAAATAATGAGCAAACTATATCCCACTTGGAAGAAGCAACAACAACTTTGTATGTTTGGAATGCACCTTCGGACTAAACAGATGTGAACATCTGACCACTTGGGCTGGCCAAAAAAGAAGAAATGGACACAGGAAGAATAGCCTCACTATAAATACTGGCTGCCAATGGTTGTGTCTGCTGCAATAGGAACACCCACTTATAGACACATCCTTACCATGAAGAGGAAGAGGAGAGCTGAACGCATACACACGCACGCACGCATACACACGCACGCACGCATACACACGCACGCATACACACACACACGCACGCATACACACACACACGCACGCATACACACACACGCACGCATACACACGCACGCACGCATACACTCACACACACGCACGCATACACACACACACGCACGCATACCCACACATGCACGCATACACACACACACACACACACACACACGCATTCACACCCATGCACGCATACACACACACACGCACACATACACACGCACGCATACACACCCATGCACGCATACACACTCACACATACACACGCACGCATACACACACACGCATACACACACACGCACGCATACACACACACGCACGCATACACACACATGCACACATACATACACACTTGCATAGACACCCGCGCATGCACACACACACACAAATGCACAATGACATCATGAATAATTGATTTTCAGGGTGATGGAGCAGGTCCTCGTTTTTCCCACGAAAACTCCTTTCTGTCCCTGTGGGAGATGGTGCTTTATGATAGTTATCACCTGTTCTGGGAACAGTGAGGTGTTCTAGCAGGCTCTTTAAGGTATTTATGATCTGTTCTGGGAACAGTGAGGTGTTCTAGCAGGCTCTTTAAGGTATTTATGATCTGTTCTGGGAACAGTGAGGTGTTCCAGCAGGCTCTTTCAGGTAGTTATGATCTGTTCTGGGAACAGTGATGTGTACATTTTATACCTTCTCTATTGTACATGTTTTAGCATGACAACAGTATTCACACAGTAATGTCCCTATAGTATTCACACAGTAATGTCCCTACAGTATTCACACAGTAATGTCCCTACAGTATTCACACAGTAATGTCCCTACAGTATTCACACAGTAATGTCCCTACAGTATTCACACAGTAATGTCCCTACAGTATTCACACAGTAATGTCCCTACAGTATTCACACAGTAATGTCCCTACAGTATTCACACAGTAATGTCCCTACAGTATTCACACAGTAATGTCCCTACAGTATTCACACAGTAATGTCCCTACAGTATTCACACAGTAATGTCCCTACAGTATTCACACAGTAATGTCCCTACAGTATTCACACAGTAATGTCCCTACAGTATTCACACAGTAATGTCCCTACAGTATTCACACAGTAATGTCCCTAAGTTCTGCTGGTCCGGTGCTGTGGAGTCGCTGGCCCTTTAAGATGGGTTCTTTGCCTCTATGGAGCGCTGGTTGTGTTGTGTTCTCAGGGTCTTTAATGGTGAAGAGTGGCTGAGAAAGAGCCCATTGTATCTCTTGCTCTTTCAATAGGGGCACAACTGAGCCACATCGCTGTACAACAGAGGCAGAGAGAGGTAGAGAGAGAGAGAAGCAGAGAGGCAGAGAGAGAGAGAGGTAGAGAGAGAGAGGGGTAGAGAGAGAGAGAAGCAGAGAGGCAGAGAGAGAGAGAGAGGCAGAGGAATTGGAGGGGGGTCACACATAAAAATAAAAGAGCCTTCTACTCAAAAACACAAAGTTGTGGGAAGGAGAACATTTGAGGGGCTGTGGGGGGGTGCATTGAATCTCAGACACACACTTTACTCTTAGTCAGTCACAATCTTCCAACAATCAAACAGATCTTGTAGAGCGGGTTCAACCTTTGATTTGCAGGTATTCTGATTTGGGTTATAGGTAACGTAAACACAACATTACTAATCCTTAGTGGTTCAACCTGGGCTCTCTGATTTGGGTTATGGGTAACGTAAACACAACATTACTAGTTCTTAAAGGAGCCGGATGTATTCATTCAAACTGCTGTTCTATGCTGCTTTGATCTCCAGTATCAGTCTGTGTCAGCAAACACAGTGAACTGTCTGCTGCTATAGAAACCGAGAGCCAGGAAGTTGTTAGCGTGGGAAAACCTCCACTATCAGTCGGTCACTCCAGGTACTCCTCCTTCTAGTGGCAGTACCCAGCAAAATCACAGCCTCCCTCCGTGCCACAGAAGAATACCTGCAGAGCTCAATATCTTTCAGCTTCAGGGCACAATGTTCAGAACCGAGCCGCCCTCCCCTCTCAAGTTGTCCCACACAGGTGTCTCAGAGGAAGAGCTGCCAAAACAACTCCTGGAGGACGATATATATATCTGCCATCGAGAAGCACTGCTGCCCTCTGCTGTTGGGGACTGCACACAACATCAATCCATGCTGTGTAATGTGTATGTAATGTCTATGTAAAGTATATGTAATGTGTATGTAATGTGTATGTAATGTCTATGTAAAGTATATGTAATGTGTATGTAATGTGTATGTAATGTCTATGTAAAGTATATGTAATGTGTATGTAATGTGTATGTAATGTCTATGTAAAGTATATGTAATGTGTATGTAATGTGTATGTAATGTCTATGTAAAGTCTATGCAAACAGAGACTGACACCATGAATACAGTGTTAAACAAAGGTTTATATAAAAATCACACGGTAATGTGGGGAAAAGGGGCTGAACGGGACCAAACCAATTAAATCAGAAGTAAAGGTTCCCTCACTTGTCTAAACTGGAGAACACCATCTACTCTACCTACTCAAATACACAGAGGGTGGTCCGCTCAGACTCTTACCTAGGGTTTATAGACAAGTCAACTCTACAGGTAGAATGTAAGCCCATGGGGCAGCTTGTCTATTTGGACTCCTTTGTGCCATCCCCCTCCCCCAGGGAATAATCACAGGCAGCACTCAGGTAAGACCAACAATTAATTAACAGAAAATACAAGGATTACATACCTACAGAGAACACAGGACGAACACTCTCTTTATATCAGTGTGTAGGTATGTATGCATGGTGAGGGTAAGTGTGTCTAAATATCCAGAACCTAACTCATTCAAATCCACAGGTAATCAGAGAGAGAGAGAGAGAGCAACCTGGGCAAAAGACAGCAGTTAGTTTTTAAAGTATTGCAACTGGGGTGTGATAGGACATCCATTACAGCAACATATATTCATGATGAATGGTCATTGATTGACACCTGGATGTTTTTATTTTCTTATTTAACCATTACACAGAAAACAGGAGTGTAAGAGTGCAATGGGACACAATAAGGCAATACAGGTTGACGTATATGTTGTTCCGTTGAGCAGCAAAGATAAGGCAAAAGTGTCGTTCCCTGACCGGGAATCGAACCCGGGCCGCGGCGGTGAGAGCGCCGAATCCTAACCACTAGACCACCAGGGACTGTTGTGGCACACAGAAAAAAAGCGACAACAACCCAAACACAAGCAAGTCCCTGGGACGTCACTTGTCCGGGCTCTGGAGGCTATTAACCCTACAAATGTTTCGCACAACAGAATACTTTTCTGTGACAGTTCTGCCCATATGGCTAAAGATCAGAACCACAGAGATCAGAACCACAGCCATGTTCCCTGTAATACCGGGCTGGTTACATAACAGTATTGTAATGGTAGCAGCTGATTCCCCGACCAGGGATGGTTGAACCACGTTTAATCCCTGATACACACACATGACAAACAGCCAATATGGCCGTGGGCTTCTCTGCCAGGAGATACATCAGTGAGGTCGAATTAACGGCTCGGGCGCTTCTGTAAATAATCCCAATAATAACGACCGCCTCTATATTTTATTACCATTATATGTCTATTGTAACTCCATGATACTATTAACTTTAACCCATGTCTATGGTAACAGTCAGAAACAAGGCGGAGAGAGTGGGGAGAAAGGGTGATTGAGAAAATACAGAGAGAGAAAATACACTGTGGTAATAGACGGATGAGAGACACAGGGACAGAGACAGACAGGAAGATGAGAGACAGACAGGAAGATGAGAGACAGACAGGAAGGAGGGACAGACAGGAAGATGAGAGACAGACAGGAAGATGAGAGACAGACAGGAAGATGAGAGACAGACAGGAAGGAAGGAAGGAAGGAAGGACAGAGAGAAGAGCGACGGTGAGGAGGAATCAAATGGACCATCTGTCTTCCAGCTGAGTGACAGGATGTGGAGGTATTTCCTGTCCGGGTAAACATCTCTATTATAATCATATTTTATGACTCATGTCATGGTGATCTGTTCTGAGGGCAGTCCTTCATCATCCTTCATCATCCTTCATCATCCTTCATTCCTCATCATAAACTACCATCTCTTTGCCTGACAGCAGATTAAAACCCACTAAATCCCTCTTTTCCTTTTACTCACTCTCTCTCTCCAGCTCTTTTCCCTCTCTGCCCCAGTTATATTCTCTCTTCCTCTCTCTCATTCGATCCCTGTGCTTGTCTAGTTCTAACTGTTTATCTCCCTCTGCCTCTCTCTCTCCCTCGTCTCCACCCTCTCTCTCTCCCCCGTCTCCTCCCTCTCTCTCCCCGTCTCCTCCCTCTCTCTCTCCCCCGTCTCCACCCTCTCTCTCTCCCCCAACTCCTCTCTCTCTCTCCCTTCTCTCCCTCACTAATTCCATCTATTCTATCAGTGGTGTTATTTTGACAGCAGACATGTCTACAGGAGGAGTTCACCGAGGATTCCTCAGGAAATATGGTAAGAATACAACTTTTCTACGTCGATACGCTCAGCAGCGGTCAATTGAGTAATTTTATTTGAAACATTTTAAATGTGTCTAACAAATAAATTGTTATATATTTTCAATTACTTTAGTAATCTTTTTAATATTGATTTGCAATTGTATTATTATTTATCTATTTTATTATTTATTTTAGCTATTTCTTTTTCAATTTGAGCCAAACTCTAAACTCACCAGAGATTATATTCAAATTATTCCATTTATTACGTGACTATAAATACATTTCCAACAGTATATACACAATACAAATACATCGAAACCCTACATAAAGTATACCTAAATTAACAATAAAAAATGATTGGTATAAGTCCTGACTTTTCTGGTATTTAATGGTACGGGTTAACTGAAGTAGACAGATATAATTTGTGACGTAGTGCTGAATAAAAATAGATGGTTAAACACTTATTGCTGGTTGTAACATAAAAGGTAAAGCTGTCTACGCTTTAATGCAAAATCTAAAAACAGAGGTTAATTGTTGACTTCAAACTGGTTGAAATACTACTTGTATTTGGCACCGTGTAACTCGGGTTTGTACTGCGGCTGTGAAGCTCTTTTATAATCCTCCTTCCGTCCACAATAATCCACCTATTTCACACAAATAATCCTAGAGATATAAAGCAGAAAATCTCCCCCTCCGTTACAATCATTCCATCCATCCATCAGATATCACTACACAGGGCCTGAAGGACGGCTACACAGAAATAATACAGCTAACACATTTCTTCACCTCCTTCACCTTCTCTAACTCTTCTCCCTTCCGCCTCTTCTACCTCTTTCACCTCCTCTGGCTCCTCTAGCTCCTCCACCCTGTCCACCCCATCCATCCCCTCCACCTCATCCATCCCCTCCACCTCATCCATCCCCTCCACCTCATCTAGCTCCTCCACCTCATTCATCTCCTCCATCTCCTCCACCTCCTCTAGCTCCTCCACCCTGTCCACCCCATCCATCCCCTCCACCTCATCCATCCCCTCCACCTCATCCATCCCCTCCACCTCATCCATCTCCTCCACCTCATCTAGCTCCTCCACCTCATTCATCTCCTCCATCTCCTCCAACTCATCTAGCTCCTCCACCTCCTTCATCTCCTCCATCTCCTCCACCTCCTCTAGCTCCTCCACCCTGTCCACCCCATCCATCCCCTCCACCTCATCCATCCCCTCCACCTCATCCATCCCCTCCACCTCATCCATCTCCTCCACCTCATCTAGCTCCTCCACCTCCTTCATCTCCTCCATCTCCTCCACCTCCTCTAGCTCTTCCATCTCCTTCATCTCCTCCACCTCCTCTAGCTCTTTCATCTCCTCCACCTCCTCTACACCCTCCAGCTCATCCACCTCCTCCACTGTTGAGTAAACGTTTGATTTACTAGTCTACAACAGCAGACTGAATGTTCAAATCTTTTTTCATCCAATTTTTCTCCAGGTGGTTTCAAGCTGTTTAGACAGTGGAAGGAGCGCTACCTGGTGCTGACTGTAGAGGGCTGTCTGAGAGTGTGCCGCGATGCAGAAAGCCCTCCAGACCAGGTGGTGGCGCTGCAGTGGAACTGTGAGGCCATCATAGAGGGCAGAGAGATACTTGACCTGCCCCGGCTTCCCCCCGGGGGCCGGAGAGACTGCTGCTTTGCCCTCATCCTGCCCCAAGACAAGTTTTTGTTACTACTGGCAGACAGCCCAGAAGACTGCAAGTTAGTAATAGTCATGTAGTAGTAGTAGTTATGAAAGATCTATATTTGTTAGTAGTTATTGCAAAACAGTGGTAGTAATAGTAGTTTTAGTATTCATAGATGTAGTTTCAGCGGCAATATTAGTGGTACCATAAATGACTCATTTAAATAGATGGGTTACATCTGTGTTTTTTTTATAATGTTACATACTTCAAGTCGCTAGGAACTTGAATTCCATCAAAAGTAGCGACAACAGTTGTTATCAACGTGTAACTTTACATTATCTTGTATAACAACTAATTACATATCTCATCTAACGTCTGATACTGTTTGTGTTTGGTTTTCCACAGTCTCTGGCTGAAGCTAATCAGGAAGGTGAGAGAGGTGAGGCAATGGAAATTAAAAAGATAAATGATTAACATCACGTATGCACGGCTTGCTGTTAGGATTGGGTTATGCAGTTATTGTATGTACCTTTATATAGTATAGCAATCAGAATCTGTGGGTTTATGATGGTGGTAAACCTCTTGTTTTATGCCCAGGGAGTCATGTTGGCCGCCCTCATGCAGAGGAAACTGAGTCTGCCCCCGACTTTGACCTCCACCCTGACCTCCACCCTGACCCCGACCCGCACCGCCCACATCACTGACAGAGAGCCTCGAACTGATGCGCCCAGCAACAAGGACCCAGCCACACCACGACTGACCGTAGGCAACTCGACCCCAACCGTCACCCCGACACCAACACCGAGCGGAACCCCGAACACAACCCCCTCCACCTCCCGGACCGGGTCGTTCAGGGACAACACCATGGGTCCGTAAAACCAGTTACACATACTGGATACAGTACCTTTACCAGTTACACATACTGGATACAGTACCTTTACCAGTTACACATACTGGATACAGTACCTTTACCAGTTACACATACTGGATACAGTACCTTTACCAGTTACACATACTGGATACAGTACCTTTACCAGTTACACATACTGGATACATTACCTTTACCAGTTACACATACTGGATACAGTACCTTTACCAGTTACACATACTGGATACAGTACCTTTACCAGTTACACATACTGGATACAGTACCTTTACCAGTTACACATACTGGATACAGTACCTTTACCAGTTATACATACTGGATACATTACCTTTACCAGTTACACATACTGGATACAGTACCTTTACCAGTTACACATACTGGATACAGTACCTTTACCAGTTACACATACTGGATACAGTACCTTTACCAGTTACACATACTGGATACAGTACCTTTACCAGTTACACATACTGGATACATTACCTTTACCAGTTACACATACTGGATACAGTACCTTTACCAGTTACACATACTGGATACAGTACCTTTACCAGTTACACATACTGGATACAGTACCTTTACCAGTTACACATACTGGATACAGTACCTTTACCAGTTACACATACTGTACATGTTATTTTAAAACTCAGTCACTCCATCTTGTTTTAAGACACATTTGTGTTTGTGTGTGTGTGTGTTTGTGTGTGTGTGTAGCCAGTGGACACAGATCGTCCGTGCGGTCAATGCGGAGTACAGTGTCCATACCTCCGCCTCACCGCACCTCCGACTGTCTTCGCCACGGTAACAGCAGCGACGCGAGGGCAGTCAGGGCGGTGTGTCTGCTGATGGGTGGGGCAGCTGCCTCCTCGACCCTGGGGTACATCCAGGCCTGCTCTCCTGCTTCTCCGCTAATCTCCAGACCCCCCGGCCTGGATCCACCCCTGGGTCACGCTGCAGTGACGGGAGGCTTCTCTGAGCTGGGACCGGGCACCGGGGGTTCATATCACTGCAGTCAGGATGTAGACAACCCCACACACTTCAACAGCTTTGACTTTGAGGGAGGAGACTCCGACTTCGACGCCTTCGACTGTGGAGGGTTTGTATTTTAGCGGCAGAGAAAATCTGTTCCTGAGATTAAAGTGATCATATGCTGATGACTGTTGACAGACTGAATCTATCGATTAATGTTTAGAAAGAGAATCAATTGATTACGACTGATAGGATCGTGTGGAAAAATACGCGATACAAGCTTAAACCCTTTCAAGAGGTCCTGTCTGTAGTTGTTCTCGCAGGGATATTCAGTGTTTTGCATGTTAGACATTTTTCCTGGACTTCTTCGGGTGGTTAGGTCACGTGAATGAGCCAGGGGGGTTGTTGACTCCAGTCACAGTTATGACATCATCATAAAATGGATTGGAAAGATACATTTAATATGTTTTATTCTTAACTGGACAGTAAAAAATCAGCCTTATTAAAACCCAGGCTGCGAGGGAACAAATGGACCATGTAAAACAGAATATGTGTGGGTTCTGTTGAGACGTCTGTTATTGACCATTAGAATGGTTGATCCAAGCCCCCAGTCAGGCAAATAAGATCAAGAATGAAACTGGTAAAACTCAACATTCTGGGTAATGCTGAAACATGCTGAAGCATCCTGAAACATGCGGAAACATGAAGAAACATGCTGAAATCACGATCTGGTATAATATGCAAATTGAACATTCCTTCAACCAGTAGCTTT
This sequence comes from Dallia pectoralis, assembly GCA_029465975.1. Lineage (NCBI taxonomy): Eukaryota > Metazoa > Chordata > Actinopteri > Esociformes > Umbridae > Dallia > Dallia pectoralis. Next base: position 1,679,373 of record CM055755.1, on the reverse strand, counting down.
GTCTGGATCATTCAACAGTTTGATTACCACGCCTAGTTTTTTGTGTCAGCTAGCGAAACCTACTGTTTTATTGATCTGTACATAATTAGCCATGACTGTTGCATACTGACCTCAACTATTGGATTCGACAAGCAAGTATGCAGCTTTTGTCAGCTGGGATGTTTGACATGTAATGTTGCTGGCTAGTAGAATGTACATGTCAGGTAAGAGAATATGGTTAGGTTTATGGGATACACAGAGAGATTTACTTTTGAAGTCAACTGAATCACTGTATCGTTTTCAAACATGATATTTTCCTGCCGTAGAATGTGTTATTTCAGTGTTGTTGGTGTGTTTACAACCTTTATCTTGTTTATATCAGGAAGTTCATTCAGCTTCCTTCATGTAATAATGTGCACTTCATCATCAGTCAGTTTCCTTCATGTAATAATGTGCACTTCATCATTATTCAGCTTCCTTCATGTAATAATGTGCACTTCATCATTATTCAGCTTCCTTCATGTAATAATGTGCACTTCATCATCAGTCAGTTTCCTTCATGTAATAATGTGCACTTCATCATTATTCAGCTTCCTTCATGTAATAATGTGCACTTCATCATCAGTCAGTTTCCTTCATGTAATAATGTGCACTTCATCATTATTCAGCTTCCTTCATGTAATAATGTGCACTTCATCATCAGTCAGTTTCCTTCATGTAATAATGTGCACGTCATCATTATTCAGCTTCCTTCATGTAATAATGTGCACGTCATCATTATTCAGCTTCCTTCATGTAATAATGTGCACTTCATCATCAGTCAGCTTCCTTCATGTAATAATGTGCACTTCGTCATCAGTCAGCTTCCTTCATGTAATAATGTGCTCTTCATCAGAATAAATGATACATTTTGTACTTTTTTTATTCACCAAGTCAGAGCTGCATTAGTACTGTGTTAGTGAATCTCCCGTATAATGATGTAATAACACTAATAAAAGCAATATTAACAAAATATACCCTTTTTATAGCATGTATTATTGTGTTATTAACCTACAGAAGAGTAGTTTGTTACGTCAAATATATTTCGATTGAAGCATTTCATGCATTATTGGACAGCCTGTAAGTCTAGATATAGTTGACTGAAATATATCAGGAAGGGAACTGCAGCTCCACAGCATGGTAACCATGGTAACCAGTTGGTGTTGATGTGATACCACTAGGGTGATCATGTACCTGTAGTGCCCCTTCTAAATATGCAATGAACCAGAAAGTCTTGTAATATATTCAATGGGATTTGGGTTAGGGACTGGGCTTCTGCTCCAGAGAAGCGTGTGTGTGTGTGTGTGTGCGTGCGTGCGTGCGTGTGTGTACGTGTATGCGCGCGTGTGTCTGCGTGTGTGTGTGTGCATGCGTGTGTGTATGTGTGTGTGTCTGTGTGATATAGACCGAGGACGCAGTGAAGGTGCAGTTAAAAATTCCCACAATTCACACATTATTTTCCAGATTTATTTTCTTTTTCGATGCATCCGCGGCACAAACAACAGTAACATAGCAGTGCTAGCATTCTGTTATGGGTCATTCATAACAGTTAACATCTTCTGCCTCTGCCTTTCTCTCTTCCTCTCTTCTTCTTCTTCACTGTCAGATATTAGGAAGGTGATGGTCTGCATATTTATATTTGTTCTGTTTCTTTGTCTCTGGAGCCGGAGAAATGTTGTTGCTGTTGCTGTTGTGCAGCTGAGGAAGGTACTGGGCCTGGAAGGACACATATATATACATACAGATGTTTAGACATGTTCAAAGGACACATATATATACATACAGATGTTTAGACATTTCATAGGACAAACATATTTACAGACATGTTCAAAGGACAGATATATTAACATACAGATGTTTAGACATGTTCAAAGGACAGATATATTAACATACAGATGTTTAGACATGTTCAAAGGACAAACATATTTACATACAGATGTTTAGACATGTTCAAAGGACAGATATATTAACATACAGATGTTTAGACATGTTCAAAGGACAAATATATTAACATACAGATGTTTAGACATGTTCAAAGGACAGATATATTAACATACAGATGTTTAGACATGTTCAAAGGACAAATATATTAACATACAGATGTTTAGACATGTTCAAAGGACAGATATATTAACATACAGATGTTTAGACATGTTCAAAGGACAGATATATTAACATACAGATGTTTAGACATGTTCAAAGGACAAATATATTAACATACAGATGTTTAGACATGTTCAAAGGACAAATATATTAACATACAGATGTTTAGACATGTTCAAAGGACAGATATATTAACATACAGATGTTTAGACATGTTCAAAGGACAGATATATTAACATACAGATGTTTAGACATGTTCAAAGGACAAACATATTTACATACAGATGTTTAGACATGTTCGAAGGACAGACATATATACATACAGATGTTTAGACATGTTCAAAGGACAGATATATTAACATACAGATGTTTAGACATGTTCAAAGGACAAACATATTTACATACAGATGTTTAGACATGTTCGAAGGACAGACATATATACATACAGATGTTTAGACATGTTCAAAGGACAAACATATTTACATACAGATGTTTAGACATGTTCGAAGGACAGACATATATACATACAGATGTTTAGACATGTTCATAGGACAGACATATTTACATACAGATGTTTAGACATGTTCAAAGGACAGACATATTTACATACAGATGTTTAGACATGTTCATAGGACAGACATATTTACATACAGATGTTTAGACATATTCATAGGACAGACATATTTACATACAGATGTTTAGACATGTTCATAGGACAGACATATTTACATACAGATGTTTAGACATGTTCGAAGGACAGACATATTTGCATATACATATAAGGACAGATATGTTCGAATATTAAAAAACATCGATCTGCTTAGAAAAAACCCTCTCACCCCGATCTGTCGTCGTCTGGAGTTTTTGTTGTCATGGCGTCTCCCGGGACGGTCCCCATCACGACCCCAGCTAGCCCCGCCCTCTTCCAGGAAATATGGCAACTCCAGTAGACCCTCACAGGAGAGACGCAGCAATGGATCCATCACTAAACAAGACTAGGCACAATATAACGCATACCAAATGTATCAATCACACCAATTCATTAATGGATCAGATTAATTGACTCCAAACACACGCGATCACTCAGACCTTCATGACAGCCAGAGCGTTGGGAGCCACGGCGTGGAAACGTTTCTCCAAAGGCTCCTGCAAGCCAACAGAGTACAGAACAATAATGACCATCACTGAAAAACACTGACATGATGGTCTACCTGAACCGGACCTTGGCCTTAGTGTCAATAGAGTCAATAGTCACACAATAGGGTCAATAGTCACACTCCATGATGGGGAATATAGTGACAGTGTCAGTTATAGTGAGGTGTGGTTCAGTACTGTTATAGTGAGGTTCAGTAGTGTTATAGTGAGGTGTGGTTCAGTACTGTTATAGTGAGGTGTGGTTCAGTACTGTTATAGTGAGGTGTGGTTCAGTAGTGTTATAGTGAGGTGTGGTTCAGTACTGTTATAGTGAGGTGTGGTTCAGTACTGTTATAGTGAGGTGTGGTTCAGTACTGTTATAGTGAGGTGTGGTTCAGTACTGTTATAGTGAGGTGTGGTTCAGTACTGTTATAGTGAGGTGTGGTTCAGTACTGTTATAGTGAGGTGTGGTTCAGTACTGTTATAGTGAGGTGTGGTTCAGTACTGTTATAGTGAGGTGTGGTTCAGTACTGTTATAGTGAGGTGTGGTTCAGTACTGTTATAGTGAGGTGTGGTTCAGTACTGTTATAGTGAGGTGTGGTTCAGTACTGTTATAGTGAGGTGTGGTTCAGTACTGTTATAGTGAGGTGTGGTTCAGTACTGTTATAGTGAGGTGTGGTTCAGTACTGTTATAGTGAGGTGTGGTTCAGTACTGTTATAGTGAGGTGTGGTTCAGTACTGTTATAGTGAGGTGTGGTTCAGTACTGTTATAGTGAGGTGTGGTTCAGTACTGTTATAGTGAGGTGTGGTTCAGTACTGTTATAGTGAGGTGTGGTTCAGTACTGTTATAGTGAGGTGTGGTTCAGTACTGTTATAGTGAGGTGTGGTTCAGTACTGTTATAGTGAGGTGTGGTTCAGTACTGTTATAGTGAGGTGTGGTTCAGTACTGTTATAGTGAGGTGTGGTTCAGTACTGTTATAGTGAGGTGTGGTTCAGTACAGTACTGTTATAGGTGTGAGGTGTGGTTCAGTACTGTTATAGTGAGGTGTGGTTCAGTACTGTTATAGTGAGGTGTGGTTCAGTACTGTTATAGTGAGGTGTGGTTCAGTACTGTTATAGTGAGGTGTGGTTCAGTACTGTTATAGTGAGGTGTGGTTCAGTACTGTTATAGTGAGGTGTGGTTCAGTACTGTTATAGTGAGGTGTGGTTCAGTACTGTTATAGTGAGGTGTGGTTCAGTACTGTTATAGTGAGGTGTGGTTCAGTACTGTTATAGTGAGGTGTGGTTCAGTACTGTTATAGTGAGGTGTGGTTCAGTACTGTTATAGTGAGGTGTGGTTCAGTACTGTTGGTTAGTGAGGTGTGGTTCAGTACTGTTATAGTGAGGTGTGGTTCAGTACTGTTATAGTGAGGTGTGGTTCAGTACTGTTATAGTGAGGTGTGGTTCAGTACTGTTATAGTGAGGTGTGGTTCAGTACTGTTATAGTGAGGTGTGGTTCAGTACTGTTATAGTGAGGTGTGGTTCAGTACTGTTATAGTGAGGTGTGGTTCAGTACTGTTATAGTGAGGTGTGGTTCAGTACTGTTATATGAGTGTGGTTCAGTACTGTTATAGTGAGGTGTGGTTCAGTACTGTTATAGTGAGGTGTGGTTCAGTACTGTTATAGTGAGGTGTGGTTCAGTACTGTTATAGTGAGGTGTGGTTCAGTACTGTTATAGTGAGGTGTGGTTCAGTACTGTTATAGTGAGGTGTGGTTCAGTACTGTTATAGTGAGGTGTGGTTCAGTACTGTTATAGTGAGGTGTGGTTCAGTACTGTTATAGTGAGGTGTGGTTCAGTACTGTTATAGTGAGGTGTGGTTCAGTACTGTTATAGTGAGGTGTGGTTCAGTACTGTTATAGTGAGGTGTGGTTCAGTACTGTTATAGTGAGGTGTGGTTCAGTACTGTTATAGTGAGGTGTGGTTCAGTACTGTTATAGTGAGGTGTGGTTCAGTACTGTTATAGTGAGGTGTGGTTCAGTACTGTTATAGTGAGGTGTGGTTCAGTACTGTTATAGTGAGTGGTTCAGTACTGTTATAGTGAGGTGTGGTTCAGTACTGTTATAGTGAGGTGCGGTTCAGTACTGTTATAGTGAGGTGTGGTTCAGTACTGTTATAGTGAGGTGTGGTTCAGTACTGTTTAGTAGGTGTGGTTCAGTACTGTTATAGTGGTTCAGTACTGTTATAGTGAGGTGTGGTTCAGTACTGTTATAGTGAGGTGTGGTTCAGTACTGTTATAGTGAGGTGTGGTTCAGTACTGTTATAGTGAGGTGTGGTTCAGTACTGTTATAGTGAGGTGTGGTTCAGTACTGTTATAGTGAGTTCAGTACTGTTATAGTGTGGTTCAGTACTGTTATAGTGAGGTGTGGTTCAGTACTGTTATAGTGAGGTGTGGTTCAGTACTGTTATAGTGAGGTGTGGTTCAGTACTGTTATAGTGAGGTGTGGTTCAGTACTGTTATAGTGAGGTGTGGTTCAGTACTGTTATAGTGAGGTGTGGTTCAGTACTGTTATAGTGAGGTGTGGTTCAGTACTGTTATAGTGAGGTGTGGTTCAGTACTGTTATAGTGAGGTGTGGTTCAGTACTGTTATAGTGAGGTGTGGTTCAGTACTGTTATAGTGAGGTGTGGTTCAGTACTGTTATAGTGAGGTGTGGTTCAGTACTGTTATAGTGAGGTGTGGTTCAGTACTGTTATAGTGAGGTGTGGTGTACTGGTTGGTTCAGTACTGTTATAGTACTGTTATAGTGAGGTGTGGTTCAGTACTGTTATAGTGAGGTGTGGTTCAGTACTGTTATAGTGAGGTGTGGTTCAGTACTGTTTAGTGAGGTGTGGTTCAGTACTGTTATAGTGAGGTGTGGTTCAGTACTGTTATAGTGAGGTGTGGTTCAGTACTGTTATAGTGAGGTGTGGTTGGTTCTAGTGAGGTGTGGTTCTGTTATAGTGACTGGTGTGGTTCAGTACTGTTATAGTGACTGGTGTGGTTCAGTACTGTTATAGTGAGGTGTGGTTCAGTACTGTTATAGTGAGGTGTGGTTCAGTACTGTTATAGTGAGGTGTGGTTCAGTACTGTTATAGTGAGGTGTGGTTCAGTACTGTTATAGTGAGGTGTGGTTCAGTGAGGTGTGGTTCAGTGTTATAGTGAGGGTGTGGTTCAGTACTGTTTAGTAGTTCAATACTGTTATAGTGGTGCGGTTCAGTACTGTTATAGTGAGGTGTGGTTCAGTACTGTTATAGTGAGGTGTGGTTCAGTACTGTTATAGTGAGGTGTGGTTCAGTACTGTTATAGTGAGGTGTGGTTCAGTACTGTTTAGTAGTGAGGTGTGGTTCAGTACTGTTATAGTGATAGTGAGGTGTGGTGTACTGTTCAGTTAGGTGTGGTTCAGTACTGTTATAGTGAGGTGCGGTTCAGTACTGTTATAGTGAGGTGTGGTTCAGTACTGTTATAGTGAGGTGTGGTTCAGTACTGTTATAGTGAGGTGCGGTTCAGTACTGTTATAGTGAGGTGTGGTTCAGTACTGTTATAGTGAGGTGTGGTTCAGTACTGTTATAGTGAGGTGCGGTTCAGTACTGTTATAGTGAGGTGTGGTTCAGTACTGTTATAGTGAGGTGTGGTTCAGTACTGTTATATCGGGCTCCGGAATGCTGACTCCACTGAAGAACACGTTGGATCTGAACACCTGCTGGTGACGAGGAATCAGGTCACCTGATTGGGTGAAAATGGATGTCAGCGAAAGCAGACAGCAAAACAATAAACACATCTTCTGTCAAGTACTGACGTTTAAATACTCTAGAAAAACCACAATGTTCTAAACTCAAAATGTTTTGCCTGCGAGAGCCAATATAGGATAACCACGACAAACAGTACACAGCGTAATAATATTAATAATATCAACACCAATTAATAATAAAAGTAATAATATGAATTAATAAATAGTAATTAGTCGCTCCTATACTACCTAGAGTGCGTCTGATGAGGTAGAGCTGGTCCACGTCAGAGCGACCCGGCCACAGGGGGTTCCCATGGAGGAGTTCGGCGAACACACAGCCCAGGGCCCAGACATCCACCGGGGGGCCGTACTGAGTGTCACACACCAGGAGTTCTGGGGCCCGATACCAACGGGTAGCCACGTAGTCTGTGTAGTCATCACCAGGACCAGCTAGACACCCACACACAGCATGTAATACACAGCATGTAACACACAGCATGTAACACACAGCATGTCATACACAGCATGTAATACACAGCATGTAACACACACACATGTAATACACACTACACAGCATGTAATACACAGCATGTAATACACAGCATGTCATACACAGCATGTAATACACAGCATGTAACACACACACATGTAATACACAGCATGTAATACACAGCATGTAATACACAGCATGTAATACACAGCATGTCATACACAGCAAGTAATACACAGCATGTAATACACAGCATGTAACACACAGCATGTCATACACAGCATGTAATACACAGCATGTAATACACAGCATGTAATACACAGCATGTAATACACAGCATGTAATACACAGCATGTCATACACAGCATGTAATACACAGCATGTAACACACACACATGTAATACACAGCATGTAATACACAGCATGTAATACACAGCATGTAATACACAGCATGTAATACACAGCATGTAATACACACAGCATGTAATACACAGCATGTAATACACAGCATGTAATACACAGCATGTCATACACAGCATGTAATACACAGCATGTAACACACACACATGTAATACACAGCATGTAATACACAGCATGTAATACACAGCATGTAATACACAGCATGTAATACACAGCATGTAACACACAGCATGTAATACACAGTATGTAATACACACATGTAATACACAGCATGTAACACACAGCATGTAACACACAGCATGTAATACACAGTATGTAATACACAGCATGTAACACACAGCATGTAACACACAGCATGTAATACACAGTATGCAATACACACATGTATAACACAGCATGTAACACACAGCATGTAATACACAGTATGCAATACACAGCATGTAACACACAGCATGTAATACACAGTATGTAATACACACATGTAATACACAGCATGTAACACACAGCATGTAACACACAGCATGTAATACACAGCATGTAACACACAGCATGTAACACACAGCATGTAATACACAGCATGTAATACACAGCATGTAACACACAGCATGTAACACACAGCATGTAATACACAGCATGCAATACACAGCATGTACATTTAACTCAGAGCAGGATTATAGTAGTAACTGACTGACAACATATGACTAATACATGTTAATGAATCCTAGTTGAATAAGTCATGAATAATAGGTTCTGGTGTGTGTGTGTTTGTATGTGTAACCTACTAAGAATCCTGGCAAATCCAAAGTCACAGAGTTTGATGACTCCTGTCTTGGTGAGAAGGATGTTTTCTGGCTTCACATCTCGATGGATACACTGTAACACACACACACACACACACACACACACACACACAAATCAGAGTCAGAATCAGATTTTATCGCCAAGTATGTTTACACACACAAGGAACTTTGTAGTTATATATAGAGTGGTGCAAAAGAAGAGTAATGTCCAGTTATAGTATATAGTATAAAGTAAGAGTAATGTCCAGTTATAGTATATAGTATATAGTAAGAGTAATGTCCAGTTATAGTATATAGTATATAGTAAGAGTAATGTCCAGTTATAGTATATAGTATATAGTAAGAGTAATGTCCAGTTATAGTATATAGTATATAGTAAGAGTAATGTCCAGTTATAGTATATAGTATATAGTAAGAGTAATGTCCAGTTATAGTATATAGTATATAGTAAGAGTAATGTCCAGTTATAGTATATAGTATATAGTAAGTAATGTAATGTCCAGTTATAGTAAGAGTAATGTATATAGTATATAGTAGTATATAGTAAGAGTAATGTCCAGTTATAGTATATAGTATATAGTAAGAGTAATGTCCAGTTATAGTATATAGTATATAGTAAGAGTAATGTCCAGTTATAGTATATAGTATATAGTAAGAGTAATGTCCAGTTATAGTATATAGTATATAGTAAGAGTAATGTCCAGTTATAGTATATAGTATATAGTAAGAGTAATGTCCAGTTATAGTATATAGTATATAGTAAGAGTAATGTCCAGTTATAGTATATAGTATATAGTAAGAGTAATGTCCAGTTATAGTATATAGTATATAGTAAGAGTAATGTCCAGTTATAGTATATAGTATATAGTAAGAGTAATGTCCAGTTATAGTATATAGTATATAGTAAGAGTAATGTCCAGTTATAGTATATAGTATATAGTAAGAGTAATGTCCAGTTATAGTATATAGTATATAGTAAGTATATAGTATAATGTCCAGTTATAGTATATAGTATATAGTAAGAGTAATGTCCAGTTATAGTATATAGTATATAGTAAGAGTAATGTCCAGTTATAGTATATAGTATATAGTAAGAGTAATGTCCAGTTATAGTATATAGTATATAGTAAGAGTAATGTCCAGTTATAGTATATAGTATATAGTATATAGTATAAGTAAGTAATGTCCAGTTATAGTATATAGTATATAGTAAGAGTAATGTCCAGTTAGTATATAGTGTCCAGTTATAGTATATAGTATATAGTAAGAGTAATGTCCAGTTATAGTATATAGTATATAGTAAGAGTAATGTCAGTTATAGTATATAGTATATAGTAAGAGTAATGTCAGTTATAGTATATAGTATATAGTAAGAGTAATGTCCAGTTATAGTATATAGTATATAGTAAGAGTAATGTCAGTTATAGTATATAGTATATAGTAAGAGTAATGTCCAGTTATAGTATATAGTATATAGTAAAGAGTAATAGTATCCAGTTATAGTATATAGTATATAGTAAGAGTAATGTCCAGTTATAGTATATAGTATATAGTAAGAGTAATGTCCAGTTATAGTATATAGTATATAGTAAGAGTAATGTCCAGTTATAGTATATAGTATATAGTAAGAGTAATGTCCAGTTATAGTATATAGTATATAGTAAGTAAGTAATGTCCAGTTATAGTATATAGTATATAGTAAGAGTAATGTCCAGTTATAGTATATAGTATATAGTAAGAGTAATGTCCAGTTATAGTATATAGTATATAGTAAGAGTAATGTCCAGTTATAGTATATAGTATATAGTAAGAGTAATGTCCAGTTATAGTATATAGTATATAGTAAGAGTAATGTCCAGTTATAGTATATAGTATATAGTAAGAGTAATGTCCAGTTATAGTATATAGTATATAGTAAGTATATAGTAATGTCCAGTTATAGTATATAGTATATAGTAAGAGTAATGTCCAGTTATAGTATATAGTATATAGTAAGAGTAATGTCCAGTTATAGTATATAGTATATAGTAAGAGTAATGTCCAGTTATAGTATATAGTATATAGTAAGAGTAATGTCCAGTTATAGTATATAGTATATAGTAAGAGTAATGTCCAGTTATAGTATATAGTATATAGTAAGAGTAATGTCCAGTTATAGTATATAGTATATAGTAAGAGTAATGTCCAGTTATAGTATATAGTATATAGTAAGAGTAATGTCCAGTTATAGTATATAGTATATAGTAAGAGTAATGTCCAGTTATAGTATATAGTATATAGTAAGAGTAATGTCCAGTTATAGTATATAGTATATAGTAAGAGTAATGTCCAGTTATAGTATATAGTATATAGTAAGAGTAATGTCCAGTTATAGTATATAGTATATAGTAAGAGTAATGTCCAGTTATAGTATATAGTATATAGTTATGACATTCTGAGTCACATCACACAGACAACAATCATACATACAAATAAAAACAACTAACATTGTGTTTATGGCAGAAGTTGACGGCCTGGAGGGTTTGCCACACAATGCTCTTTAGCTGAGGCTCCGGGATCCTGAAGGAATAGAGGAGAACCACTGCATTATGGGATATATTATGCGTTCACAGACCTGGTGTGTTCACAGACTGTGTGTGTCAGAAACCTGGTTTGTACAGAGACCTGGTTTGTACAGATACCTGGTTTGTACAGATACCTGGTTTGTACAGATACCTGGTTTGTACAGAGACCTGGTTTGTACAGAGACCTGGTTTGTACAGAGACCTGGTTTGTACAGAGACCTGGTTTGTACAGATACATGGTTTGTACAGAGACCTGGTTTGTACAGAGACCTGGTTTGTACAGAGACCTGGTTTGTACAAAGACCTGGTTTGTACAGAGACCTGGTTTGTACAGAGACCTGGTTTGTACAGATACCTGGTTTGTACAGAGTCCTGGTTTGTACAGATACCTGGTTTGTACAGAGACCTGGTTTGTACAGATACCTGGTTTGTACAGAGTCCTGGTTTGTACAGAGACCTGGTTTGTACAGAGACCTGGTTTGTACAGAGACCTGGTTTGTACAGAGACCTGGTTTGTACAGATACCTGGTTTGTACAGAGACCTGGTTTGTACAGAGACCTGGTTTGTACAGAGACCTGGTTTGTACAGAGACCTGGTTTGTACAGAGACCTGGTTTGTACAGATACCTGGTTTGTACAGAGTCCTGGTTTGTACAGAGACCTGGTTTGTACAGAGACCTGGTTTGTACAGAGACCTGGTGTGTTCATAGAGCTGTTGTGCAGAAGCTAATCAATAGTTTCACTGATCACTGAACTGAACAGCTGAGCTATTTGAAGGGTAGATCGATTACATCAAAACCATGAAGCTCCTGCATCTCTAACCTTTGCGGCACATCTACTGATCCCTTAACAATGGCTGCTACAAACCGCTTGCTATCACCCTGGTAACGGAACGCCGGTAGCTCCTAGCAACCAGAGCTTTTGTTTTCAGAGGCAGCTAGAGTTTCTACAGCAGAGCCTTCTGGGTAAAGGAACTGCAGTGAGACAGTGAGGGACTTTGTGGCTCAGCTAAGTGTGAACTGTCCTCTTCACACTACATAATACACACTGTGATCTGGGAATGGAGTGTGTACTGTCCTATTCAACCTACATAATACACACTGTGATCTGGGAATGGAGTGTGTACTGTGTCTGTGTGTGCTTCTTAAAGTAGCTCTTGTTCTGGAAAAGGTGCGAGACCTTCATGTGAAAACATGTCAGCACAAACACTTTTAAACAATTCTCTGTCTTTTCTTTAAGAATATTTCTTTGTTGTTTAGCAATGGCCTCTGCCTCCCAGAATGCAATTCATCTGCAGTTCTCTCTTTCTCCTTCTCACACTCTCTTAAATTTTTTCTATTGTCTCTTTCCCTCATTTACATTTGACATTATTATATTTTTCTGGCTCCTTTCACATCTCTTTCCTCCTCCTCTCTCCCTCGCTCTTTATTTCTCTTTTCCCATATCTCCCCCTCTCTCTGGTTCTGGTAGTGTCTCTAGAGGTCAGACTAACCAAGACACCAGGAAACTATTGGGTTACATGCGGAGGTCTATGAGGTGACTGGTCACTAAATGACCTGGGAAAGATGAGCTTGGTTGTGTTCCGTTATACGTGGGTGAGAAGGTCAGGCCAACACAGAGGCGTCCTTGTGATGTGGTGGTTAACATACCCTCTGGGGGGTCTATAATACTGCTGTGGTGTTTAACATACACTCTTAACATACCCTCTGGGGGGTCTATAATACATACCCTCTGGGGTGTCTATAATACATATCCTCTGGGGGGGTCTATAATACATACCCTCTGGGGTGTCTATAATACATACCCTCTGGGGGGTCTATAATACATACCCTCTGGGGGGTCTATAATACATACCCTCTGGGGGGTCTATAATACATACCCTCTGGGGTGTCTATAATACATATCCTCTGGGGGGTCTATAATACATACCCTCTGGGGTGTCTATAATACATACCCTCTGGGGGGTCTATAATACATATCCTCTGGGGGTCTATAATACATACCCTCTGGGGTGTCTATAATACATACCCTCTGGGGGTCTATAATACATACCCTCTGGGGGGTCTATAATACATACCCTCTGGGGGTCTATAATACATACCCTCTGGGGTGTCTATAATACATATCTCTGGGGGTCTATAATACATACCCTCTGGGGTGTCTATAATACATACCCTCTGGGGGGTCTATAATACATACCCTCTGGGGGTCTATAATACATACCCTCTGGGGGTCTATAATACATACCCTCTGGGGTGTCTATAATACATACCCTCTGGGGTGTCTATAATACATACCCTCTGGGGGGTCTATAATACATACCATCTGGGGTGTCTATAATACATACCCTCTGGGGGTCTATAATACATACCCTCTGGGGGGTCTATAATACTTATCCTCTGGGGTGTCTATAATACATACCCTCTGGGGTGTCTATAATACATACCCTCTGGGGGTCTATAATACATACCCTCTGGGGTGTCTATAATACATACCCTCTGGGGGGTCTGGGGGGTCTATAATACATACCCTCTGGGGGTCTATAATACATACCCTCTGGGGGGTCTATAATACATACCATCTGGGGTGTCTATAATACATACCCTCTGGGGTGTCTATAATACATACTCTCTGGGGGGTCTATAATACATACCCTCTGGGGGGTCTATAATACATACCCTCTGGGGTGTCTATAATACATACCCTCTGGGAGGTCTATAATACATATCCTCTGGGGGGTCTATAATACTTACCCTCTGGGGTGTCTATAATACATACCCTCTGGGGGGTCTATAATACACACCCTCTGGGGGGTCTATAATACATACCCTCTGGGGGGTCTATAATACATACCCTCTGGGGTGTCTATAATACATACCCTCTGGGGGGTCTATAATACTTACCCTCTGGGGTGTCTATAATACATACCCTCTGGGGGGTCTATAATACATACCCTCTGGGGGTCTATAATACTTACCCTCTGGGGTGTCTATAATACATACCCTCTGGGAGGTCTATAATACATACCCTCTGGGGGGTCTATAATACATACCCTCTGGGGGGTCTATAATACATACCCTCTGGGGGTCTATAATACATACCCTCTGGGGGTCTATAATACATACCCTCTGGGGGTCTATAATACATACCCTCTGGGGGTCTATAATACATACCCTCTGGGGGTCTATAATACATACCCTCTGGGGGTCTATAATACATACCCTCTGGGGGTCTATAATACATACCCTCTGGGGGTCTATAATACACACCCTCTGGGGGTCTATAATACACACCCTCTGGGGGTCTATAATACATACACTCTGGGGGTCTATAATACATACCCTCTGGGGGTCTATAATACATACCCTCTGGGGGGTCTATAATACACACCCTCTGGGGGGTCTATAATACATACCCTCTGGGGGGTCTATAATACACACCCTCTGGGGGGTCTATAATACATACCCTCTGGGGGGTCTATAATACTTACCCTCTGGGGTGTCTATAATACATACCCTCTGGGGGGTCTATAATACATACCCTCTGGGGGGTCTATAATACATACCCTCTGGGGGGTCTATAATACATACACTCTGGGGGGTCTATAATACTTATCCTCTGGGGGGTCTATAATACATACCCTCTGGGGGGTCTATAATACATACCCTCTGGGGGGTCTATAATACACACCCTCTGGGGGGTCTATAATACATACACTCTGGGGGGTCTATAATACATACCCTCTGGGGGGTCTATAATACATACCCTCTGGGAGGTCTATAATACATACCCTCTGGGGGGTCTATAATACCTACCCTCTGGGGTGTTTGTCCAGCTCATTCAAGACTGTCTGCTCACAGAACTCAAAGACCAGGTGAAGTCGCCTCTTTCTCCTGAACACCTCCAGGAGATTCACCAAGTTATTGTGCTTCAGCTGCTGTATTGAAAAACAGACAGAGCGGTCGTGTGTGTGTCTGTGTGTGTGGGGGTGTGTGTGTCTGTGTGTGTGTGTTACCTTCAGCATACGTATCTCCCTCAGTGCTATCTTCTTGATAACTGGGTCGTCCTCTGATTCAACAAACTTTTTGATGGCGAATATCTGTCCTGTTTCTCTGTGTCTGCATTTAAACACCACTCCATAGGAACCCTCTCCAATCTTGGCCAGCTTATCATATTTCTCCATCTGACGGACAAATAAACTTGCACATATTATTTCTTAGTTTTTTAGTGATGGATAACCAACATCTTTGGTATGGCAAATAAAGAGTATCAGATGTTTTGATCAACAAAACCTCACTTTTTCTATTAAAAGTATGGTTTTCAGATGTTCACACACTTTACACGTTTATTATTTTAACAGGCTAAGAGATCATTAGAAACCCCTTCTGCAAATACCCGTAAGCACAGCTGTAATCTGTTGTGCTAAATAAAGAAGCAATACAACTGGCGTTTCTTTAGAGATCTCTTAAGATATAGAGAATCAGCAGGTGTGTGGTCAATTACAGGCTTTTATTCTGAAAACTAATAAAATGGCAAAAGGGTTTTCTAATGAATAATACTTGGAAAAATCATATTTTTTTAATCATAACTAGGATTATTAAACAGAACATGTCATTGGAACACAGGACTAATTGCTATTAATCGGCCTCTGTACATCTATGTAGATAATCCATTAAAAATATACCGTTTTGTGAGATACAACATTGTCTACAATTTGATGTAATTATTATAGTCTATATATTAGTATATCTACTCACTGTGTATCTTCTCTTCAAGCAGACATGATTCCTTCAGACCAATTAAATGCCAGTTTCATTAACACACAGTCATTATGCTGGTAGGATTATTATATCCGTATAAAGTGCATTTATATTATAACATGTAGGACACACCAACTGTTCTGACTAGTTCTTTAATCTGACTGGTTCTCTGACTGGTTCTCTAATCATACCACCCAGTCGTCCTCTTCTCTCGTTCCGACTGTAATAATCCCGACACCTTATATGAGTTTATTCTATTACACGATGCTGACTTGTCATTCCCGTTTAGTTTAAGTCAATTTCCTCATCTTCTCTCTTTTCTTTATTTAAACGCGATAACAGGTTATTTGCTTCACGACTCCAGTTGATCTGAACCTGGTCGCTCCAGGAAGACCGAGGAAACGCGACTGAGAGGCAGCAGGTAGGAGGAGGAGGACTGTGTGTACTGTCTGTGTGATATAGGAGGAGGACTGTGTGTACTGTATGTGTGATATAGGAGGAGGACTGTGTGTACTGTATGTGTGATATAGAAGGAGGACTGTGTGTACTGTATGTGTGATATAGGAGGAGGACTGTGTGTACTGTATGTGTGATATAGGAGGAGGACTGTGTGTACTGTCTGTGTGATATAGGAGGAGGACTGTGTGTACTGTATGTGTGATATAGGAGGAGGACTGTGTGTACTGTCTGTGTGATATAGGAGGAGGACTGTGTGTACTGTATGTGTGATATAGGAGGAGGACTGTGTGTACTGTATGTGTGATATAGGAGGAGGACTGTGTGTACTGTCTGTGTGATATAGGAGGAGGACTGTGTGTACTGTATGTGTGATATAGGAGGAGGACTGTGTGTACTGTATGTGTGATATAGGAGGAGGACTGTGTGTACTGTCTGTGTGATATAGGAGGAGGACTGTGTGTACTGTATGTGTGATATAGGAGGAGGACTATGTGTACTGTATGTGTGATATAGGAGGAGGAGGACTGTGTGTACTGTATGTGTGTGATATAGGAGGAGGACTGTGTGTACTGTATGTGTGATATAGGAGGAGGACTGTGTGTACTGTATGTGTGATATAGGAGGAGGACTGTGTGTACTGTATGTGTGATATAGGAGGAGGACTGTGTGTACTGTATGTGTGATATAGGAGGAGGACTGTGTGTACTGTATGTGTGATATAGGAGGAGGACTGTGTGTACTGTATGTGTGATATAGGAGGAGGACTGTGTGTACTGTATGTGTGAGATATGAGGAGGAGGACTGTGTGTACTGTATGTGTGATATAGGAGGAGGACTGTGTGTACTGTATGTGTGATATAGGAGGAGGACTGTGTGTACTGTATGTGTGAGATATGAGGAGGAGGACTGTGTGTACTGTATGTGTGAGATATGAGGAGGAGGACTGTGTGTACTGTATGTGTGATATAGGAGGAGGACTGTGTGTACTGTATGTGTGATATAGGAGGAGGACTGTGTGTACTGTATGTGTGATATAGGAGGAGGACTGTGTGTACTGTATGTGTGATATAGGAGGAGGACTGTGTGTACTGTATGTGTGATATAGGAGGAGGACTGTGTGTACTGTATGTGTGATATAGGAGGAGGACTGTGTGTACTGTATGTGTGATATAGGAGGAGGACTGTGTGTACTGTATGTGTGAGTATTGAGGAGGAGGACTGTGTGTACTGTATGTGTGATATAGGAGGAGGACTGTGTGTACTGTATCTGTGAGATAGGAGGAGGACTGTGTGTACTGTATGTGTGATATAGGAGGAGGACTGTGTGTACTGTATGTGTGATATAGGAGGAGGACTGTGTGTACTGTATGTGTGATATAGAAGGAGGACTGTGTGTACTGTATGTGTGATATAGGAGGAGGACTGTGTGTACTGTATGTGTGAGATATGAGGAGGAGGACTGTGTGTACTATATACTGTATCTGTAACACTATACGTTCCTGTAAAACTAAAAACCTATAAACACTAAAACCTGTGAGTCAAAAAGTAAAACAACATTCTAAAGTGTTCCGATAAAGATTCTTGACAGATCTAATGCGGAACCGTATGCACTTTTGAGCAAATGGCTTTACATCTGAACATCTGAACATCTAAACATCTGAACATCTAAACATCTGAACAACTGAACACAATAATTTCTAGGGATGTCCACACTTTTGTCTATAAGGTGTATCTCGGTTTGAATTAGCCTAGTGACCGTTTCCCAGTGACATCATGGTTAATTCTTGACCAACAGGGGGCAGTGTGAGTCCACGAATTTAACAACAGACCTGTAGCACATCCTATAGGTACTTTATCAAACATTTTAGTTACAGTAACCAGGGATTGTTTGTCTGTACTGTATGTCTGTCTGTGTTAACGCCCTGTCGTTTTTTGTCCATATAGCATGTTCCAAACAAATCATAAGAACATATTTCTAAGCTAAAATATTTGTTTTGATAATTATATTGTTTGGCTTATTTCGCGTTTTTAAATGTTCAAATCTACACGGGAAAAATATGTTGCCGATTTACTTTCTGAAACGTGGTACTGTTTGCTCTCTGTTCACCGCTAGACACATGCTCTTAGCACCTACATACCAGCCAGGCAGACGGTAACAACAGTCAGACAAGCCAGGCAGTAAGGCATCCTTGCTGACATTGTTGAACTCTGAATTTGTACACATCCAGGAGGACACATCCAGAAGGATGTCTTCTAAAAGTGCACCGAGAAGCAACAGCTGTGGGCGGTTCTGCTAAGTTCTCACTGTCTTTCTCAAGTCATGTGGGTCGGCCCAAAGAGGGCAGCTCTGCCCGTTGGTGCCTGGCGGTTTCTCACCTCTCCTGGCACATGGTGAACACTAGTCAGACACTGGTGCCATGCCAACCAACACTGGCACACGGCAAGAGTGTTAGAAAGAGTTTTCAGGAGGAGAGAGAGAGAGAGCGAGAGAGAGAGAGTAAAAGAGACCGGAGGTAGTAACACAGTCATTACACAGACTGTGGGTTACCTGTGTGCATAGAGAGAGACCGGAGGTAGTAACACAGTCATTACACAGACTGTGGGTTACCTGTGTGCATAGAGAGAGACCGGAGGTAGTAACACAGTCATTACACAGACTGTGGGTTACCTGTGTGCATAGAGAGAGACCGGAGGTAGTAACACAGTCATTACACAGACTGTGGGTTACCTGTGTGCATAGAGAGAGACCGGAGGTAGTAACACAGTCATTACACAGACTGTGGGTTACCTGTGTGCATAGAAAGAGACCGGAGGTAGTAACACAGTCATTACACAGACTGTGGGTTACCTGTGTGCATAGAGAGAGACCGGAGGTAGTAACACAGTCATTACACAGACTGTGGGTTACCTGTGTGCATAGAGAGAGACCGGAGGTAGTAACACAGTCATTACACAGACTGTGGGTTACCTGTGTGCATAGAGAGAGACCGGAGGTAGTAACACAGTCATTACACAGACTGTGGGTTACCTGTGTGCATAGAGAGGGACAGCGAGCAGTGACAGCAAGGATAAAGATGTGAAAGAGAGAGAGCAGGTTAAAAAAGAGACAGGAGAGATCAGTCTCTCAGGCAGCCGCCTCTTTAAGTGCAGATATTTAACACAGCGGCCTTTAGCCTCACTTCCTGGGCGGAGAAATAAAGTCTTAACAGAAGCAACAGGAACAAGGAAAAAAAGCCCCGGAGAGACCGAGAGAGAGAGACAGTAGAGCGAGGAGAGAGAAACATAATTTCATAACCACGCTCTAGCCAACTAGAGAGGGGGAGAGAGAGAGACAGTGAAAGAGAGAGAGAGGGAATAGAGGAAGTTCTAGCCCGTACAGTCGAGTGAAGAGAGGGAACGGCTTTCACACCTAGAGAGAGAAGCAACAGAGAGGACGTAGAGAGAGAGAGACATTGCCTGAACGAACAGGATACATGAACGGAGAGACCAGAAAGGAGAGAGACTGCAATCCAATATCCCCAGCGCTGTGGTTGAAGTGAGACGGTTCAGAACTCCTGCCGCTGCTGTCCGCGTCGTACCAGGCTTCCCTCAGTGTCGCTCGAACACACGCTCATCTGGTCTGTTTGTTCCTTTACCTTTTCTCTGTTTTCTTCTGGAGTGGTGCACACGTTTCCAGTCTCATCCGAACTATCACCATCTGTGTCTCTGTGTTTTAGACTGCGTTAGTCTGGGACCCAGCGTGGTCTGTGAAACCCTTACTAGATAGAGAAGAGCTCTACACGCTACACTGCTGTTAGTGGTAGTTCGTTCTGTTTAGTTCAGGGACCCAGCTGTTTGTCTGTACACATACAGTGGTAGTACCATTTCAGCTGTAGTAGGAACTATTGTTAACACGGGAATTTGTTTTACATACATTTACATAGATGACTCTGCCACGACCTGTTTGCATGAGGTGTCGTCTGACTGACTAGCGTGTCGCTGCCGTGTTCTGAGAAAACCGCTATCCACAGTACCTCCACAGATATCTGATTAACTTGCCAAACCGGGAACTCTATCAGCCAACTACAGGAAGCTACAGGTCACCTGGTCAAACGTCAGAGGTCACCTAGTCACACGATAGGGGAGTGCATTGCAGGGCCTCGTTTTTTTGAAGAAACATTGAGAGGAACAAGAAGAGGTTTGGGCTGTTTGTGTCAATGACTTTACATCTCCAGGACCGCGTTTAGCTTTTAAAAACAGACTCACTAAGACTAAACCAAAAGAAGAGATACGGCAGAAGAAAGTCAAGAGATGCTCATGTTGTTTGTGACGTTCTGTTAGCTGTCCAGTCATCCAGTCATTCAGTCGTCCGGTCATTCAGTCATCCAGTTAATCAGTCATCCAGTCGTTAGTTAGCCAGTCAGGAGTTTCGGTCGGTCTGCCTTTCAGTCAGTCGTAGTGAGCTGCGGTTAGTCTGTCAGTTATTGTCTCTGCGGGTTTTACAGGAGCGTAGCTTGTCTCCCTGGGTGTTGGGTTATGGTTATGGTTGGTGTGTAGTGACTGAGTCCAGAGCCTAGGAGGCGCTGTTCACTTACCTGCCTGTACCCACTGTGTCCTGTCACTGTAGGTCTTTCAGTTTTACCTTCTCCCTGACTGGCACTAAACTTCTGCTGTGTCAGAGGATATTGTCTGTCTGTGTGTGTCTGTCTGTGTGTCTGTGTGTTTGTCTGTCTGTGTGTTTGCCTGTCTGTCTGTCTGTCTGTCTGTGTGTGTGTGTGTCTGTGTGTGTGTCTGTCTGTGTGTTTGCCTGTCTGTCTGTCTGTCTGTGTGTGTCTGTCTGTCTGTGTGTTTGTCTGTCTGTGTGTTTGCCTGTCTGTCTGTCTGTCTGTCTGTCTGTCTGTCTGTCTGTCTGTCTGTCTGTCTGTGTGTCTGTGTGTGTGTCTGTGTGTTTGTCTTTCTGTGTGTCTGTCTGTGTGTCTGTGTGTGTGTGGGGATATCCTCCTCTGGCTTCACGGAGTCATCAGTGATTTACACTCCAGTCTCGTCAATAGCAGCCCTGGTAGCAGCAGAAGTGTGCCCAGCTCCTAAATCCACAGGTACACTCCTCTCACCTCCACCACAAAGCTCCAACTGTTCTGGTGTGTAAACAGCTCGCGTCAGTCACACCTCCACTCGCGGGGTGATTCACTCTTCCCTCTGTGAGGGGGAGCGAGCCGGGGAGAGAGAGAAACGCTGGTGATAAAAGGAGGCGGCGGGGAGGTGAAGCAGAACTAGTGACGGAGGGAGGCAGCGGTAACGCCATGAAGCTGTTGTGTTTAGCTCTGATGTGCCTGATGGTCGGGACAGTTAGAACCATGTCCACCTGTACCACCGTGGACCGGGAACAGGTCAGGAGGAAACGCATCGAGGCCATACGGGGACAGATCCTTTCCAAACTGCGGCTCCCCAAGGAGCCGGCGGAGGAGCAGTCGGGCGAGGGGGAGACGATCCCGATGGAGCTCCTTTCTCTCTACAACACCACCGTGGAGCTGGTCGAGGAGCAGAATGAGCAGGTCCAACATGGTCTTCAGGAGGAGGAGGAGGACTACTTCGCCAAAGTGGTCCATCAGTTCAACATGAGCGATGGTGAGTAGAGACCAGGTTACACACACACACACACACATGCACACACACACACACATACACACACACATACACACACACTCAAGGTAAGCTCAATGGCTCTTTGATGGACAGGATGCAGTCTTAGTTTAAACCTGTGAGTCGTTTTATTGACGTGCAGAAAACACGAGCTGTAATAGAAAACAGCTTTCTCTCACTCACGGCTACTCGGACTGGCTGCCTTTGAACCCCTCTGCCCTTAAATTCACTCAGCGTGTGTGGAGACGTCTTTAACACGGCGACACATGTCTCACCCGTGTTCTGGGACAATCTTCAGGTCACACGTAATGATCACAGACCTTCTAGTCCCAGCTGTTACGATAAAGACCTCATTCTTCTGTTGATCTGCTGTTATGCGTGCTCCTGGCATCACCACCTGGCTCTCCGGTTCGTGGTGCCTGCTGCCAGATCGGAGCTTGTTCTGTTGGGTTAGGTGTTTTACATGTTAGCTCTATCTCAATCCACCTCCATCCTCCACCTGTCTGCTCTCCTGTCATCCCTCTCTCCTGTCATCCCTCTCTCCTGTCATCCCTCTCTGATGTCGTCCTTTGATCCGCTACTTCAAAAGACCCTGGTGTGGTTCAGACCGTTTCGCCGTCCTGTGTGGAGCAGAGAATTTCCAGAACAAAGGCTATAAGAGACCAATAAGAGAACAGGGTTTAGTTCTGCCGAGATGAACGTCAAAGAGCAGAATAGGGGTACGAGACAACCCCCCAGGGTTACGGAGTCAGGTGTCGCCTACACAAACCGGGTTTCTGTGGACTTCTTGTAGGCTGCAGTTAGTTTTTAATTCGTACTGATGGAACAGCCAGTGTGTAGTATAGTAGGGGTTAAGGCCCAGGCTGATGGAACAGCCAGTGTGTAGTATAGTAGGGGTTAAGGCCCAGGCTGATGGAACAGCCAGTGTGTAGTATAGTAGGGGTTAAGGCCCAGGCTGATGGAACAGCCAGTGTGTAGTATAGTAGGGGTTAAGGCCCAGGCTGATGGAAGAGCCAGTGTGTAGTATAGTAGGGGTTAAGGCCCAGGCTGATGGAACAGCCAGTATGTAGTATAGTAGGGGTTAAGGCCCAGGATGATGGAACAGCCAGTGTGTAGTATAGTAGGGGTTAAGGCCCAGGCTGATGGAACAGCCAGTGTGTAGTATAGTAGGGGTTAAGGCCCAGGCTGATGGAAGAGCCAGTGTGTAGTATAGTAGGGGTTAAGGCCCAGGCTGATGGAAGAGCCAGTGTGTAGTATAGTACTGAAACTTTTTCGGATGTGGCTTTAGGCCTACGGTTACCTGTTCCCTGAAAACACAATTACAAGTAGGATGAGGTATAGTATGAGGTATAGGATGAGGTATAGTATGAGGTATAGGATGAGGTATAGTATGAGGTATAGGATGAGGTATAGTATGAGGTATAGGATGAGGTGTAGGATGAGGTATAGGATGAGGTATAGGATGAGGTATAGGATGAGGTATAGGATGAGGTGGGCAACATGGACATTCAGTTGTTTTCCACTCCTGCTGCCTCTTCTGTTTTTTCACCCTCTCTCTACTTCCCCCAGGGACCGGGGGTTTCCTGTAACTCGAGCGATGTAACTGTCACTTCTCTCTCCCCTTCCCCTTCCTCCCTCTCTCTCCCACCCTCTCCTTCACTTTTGTTTTCTGTATCCATCTTCACTCTCTCCACTCCCTCCTCTCTCCCTCCTCTCTCTCTCTCTCTCTCCTTTTTCCTCGTGCTCTCTTCTCCCTCCCTCTCCCTTCTCTCTCTCCCTCTCCCTTCTCTCTCTCTCTCTCCCTCCTCCCTCCTCTCTCCCTCCTCCC
The DNA here is from genome assembly GCA_029465975.1 of Dallia pectoralis. Classification (NCBI taxonomy): domain Eukaryota; kingdom Metazoa; phylum Chordata; class Actinopteri; order Esociformes; family Umbridae; genus Dallia; species Dallia pectoralis. The sequence goes on along the minus strand of CM055755.1, from coordinate 1,655,433 downwards.
TCCTCTCTCCCTCCTCCCTCCTCTCTCCCTCCGCCCTCCTCTCTCTCTCCTCTCTCCTCTCTCCCTTCTCTCCCTTTTATATCTCTGTTCTCCTCCTGCTATAAGTGTTATAGTGACAGTAACAGGACAGTAGAGGTTAGAGACCCTGAGCTGTGTTGAGATAGGAGAGGGACACACAGATCTGGTAGATTCGATGCCCTAAAGGAAATTGTGTTTCCTGTTCGGCTCTCCGGAACTCTCTGGAACGCCACTGAACATCCGGATTCCACTCCTCTTCGAAAACTTGAGCGTTTTCTGGACAACCCACTGACCCTGTCAATCTACGGTGTGTGTGTGTGTGTGCGTGCGTGCGTGTGTGTGTTGTTTGTGTATATACTAAGAGCAATAGAGGTCATAGTTCAGACATTCTTTGAGATCATGGGGAAGGAATGCAATGACAATTGCTGCATAAATTATCATCATCATTACCAACCGATTAAGCAATCTGTGGTTCACGCCAGGACCCTAATGCCCAGAGGGAAACATATCTGAGTAAATGCCCGCCGCAATGTAATTGTAGTGCTGTGAAACATGATTCACTCCCAATGAAAATATGATTGTAAATAGTTTTATAACCTGACAGTTTTACGTTCTGCTTTCCATGTCCCGTGTCCTGTCCACATAATTACATAGTTTTTTCAAAAGGTAGTGTATAGGGTATGTTTATGTATTGTGTAAGTATAGAGTATACTATACTCTGTTCTTTAGTTCTGGCCCAACCCAGCCATACTCTGTTCTTTAGTTCTGGTCCAGCCATACTCTGTTCTTTAGTTCTGGCCTAACCCAGCCATACTCTGTTCTTTAGTTCTGGCCTAATCCAGCCATACTCTGTTCTTTAGTTCTGGCCTAACCCAGCCATACTCTGTTCTTTAGTTCTGGCCCAACCCAGCCGTACTCTGTTCTTTAGTTCTGGCCCAACCCAGCCGTACTCTGTACTTTAGTTCTGGCCCAACCCAGCCGTACTCTGTTCTTTAGTTCTGGCCCAACCCAGCCGTACTCTGTTCTTTAGTTCTGGCCCAACCCAGTCGTACTCTGTTCTTTAGTTCTGGCCTAACCCAGCCGTACTCTGTTCTTTAGTTCTGGCCTAACCCAGCCGTACTCTGTTCTTTAGTTCTGGCCTAACCCAGCCGTACTCTGTTCTTTAGTTCTGGCCCAACCCAGCCATACTCTGTTCTTTAGTTCTGGCCCAACCCAGCCGTACTCTGTTCTTTAGTTCTGGCCCAACCCAGCCATACTCTGTTCTTTAGTTCTGGCCCAACCCAGCCGTACTCTGTTCTTTAGTTCTGGCCCAACCCAGCCATACTCTGTTCTTTAGTTCTGGCCTAACCCAGCCGTTTTCTGTTCTTTAGTTCTGGCCTAACCCAGCCATACTCTGTTCTTTAGTTCTGGCCCAACCCAGCCGTACTCTGTTCTTTAGTTCTGGCCCAACCCAGCCATACTCTGTTCTTTAGTTCTGGCCCAACCCAGCCGTACTCTGGCCTTGGCAGGCAGACATTTTGCAGACTCTTCCAGGCTCAGAGATATTTCTGCCAAGCCAGACATAATCTACGTTGCTTCACCATCGCATCCGGCAGAAATTAGAGCTGTTGCCATGGCATCGGCTAATGGGATTCCTGAAAACAAACAAAATATTTTGACACACTAGTCTAAAGACTTAAGGACTGGGTTTATTTCATAACTTTTAATCAATAGACACAACCCACCTCTTATCCCTTACTCATCTAGGATTTGAAAAAACATCATCCAAGTAGAACTCAAGGAGATCTGTTGAAAAAAGTAAATGTGTGGCCAGGTGAGATTATTTTGGGACAGACAGCAGTTAATCTGAGGCTATGCCAGTGGGTGTGACCATGTGGGTGTGGTTAAAAGGGTGGGCGTGGCTACATGTGTGGGTGTGGCTAGAGGTGTTCTGCAGAATCTGCATATACATATAGCAGTGTAGAGGAGTTGATGTCATTACCAAAGGGATGTCTAGACTATGTTCTGCAATGAGCAGGTGGGTGGAGCAAGTGGGTGGAGCAGGTAGGTGGAGCAGGTAGGTGGAGTAGGTAGGTGGAGCAGGTAGGTGGAGCAGGTAGGTGGAGCAGGTAGGTGGAGCAAGTGGGTGGAGCAGGTAGGTGGAGCAAGTGGGTGGAGCAGGTAGGTGGAGCAGGTAGGTGGAGTTGGTAGGTGGAGCAGGTAGGTGGAGCAGGTAGGTGGAGCAGGTAGGTGGAGCAGGTAGGTGGAGCAGGTGGGTGGAGCAGGTTGGATAGCACTGTTGAACGGAGCAGGTAGGTGCAGCTGGTATTTAAGCCCACTGCAGGAATCTGGTGCCTCCCTGGGTAATTACAGAGCGTGTGTGTTTCTGCCTGTCCCAACAGCTGTCTCTGGCTTAACTGGGTTTGAGCCTAACCCAGACCCAGACCTTTAATAATCACACAAATCCCCACACACACTGTTACCATAAAGCCCATGGACCAGGATGATAAAACATAATGCATCCAAGCAGTGTGCTCCTCCATAAGCAGTGTGCACCTCCATAAGCAGTGTGCACCTCCATAAGCAGTATGCACCTCCATAAGCAGTGTGCACCTCCATAAGCAGTATGCACCTCCATAAGCAGTGTGCACCTCCATAAGCAGTGTGCACCTCCATAAGCAGTGTGCACCTCCATAAGCAGTGTGCACTTCCATAAGCAGTGTGCACCTCCATAAGCAGTGTGCACCTCCATAAGCAGTGTGCAGTGTGCACCTCCATAAGCAGTGTGCACCTCCATAAGCAGTGTGCACCTCCATAAGCAGTGTGCACCTCCATAAGCAGTATGCACCTCCATAAGCAGTGTGCACCTCCATAAGCAGTGTGCACCTCCATAAGCCGTGTGCACCTCCATTTTCCATACCTTTTAGTACTACATCTAACTCGTACAGAAGTACTAAGGCTTAGACCTCCTCTATTCAGACCTCCAGGGTTTTTGATACGGCCGATGGAAAATGACGACACTCTGAACGTAAAGAGTGTATAATAACTGACTATTAAAGAGAAAGTACAAGTGCAGCTGGTAAAATACCCTAATGAATCAGTGTGTGTGTGTGTGTGTGATAAGGTTTTCTAAAAGAGGAACTTACATGAACCTGTATCTACTCGTATCATACACAGTTGGAGCTGACACATACAGTCTATCATAGCCCAACCAGAAGGACTTGGGTTCACGACTCGTATATATTCCACAGTTTGAGCTGACACATATCAGTCTATCATAACCCAACCAGAAGGACTTGGGTTCACGACACGTTGTTAACTTGAGGCAGAGTGCTGTCTCGTGACCCAGTTGCTTCAGATTTACATTACATTACATTACATTACATTACCACGCCAGGGGCAGTAGCTCTGCACATCGTCTGTAGAATACCACGCTGGTCTGAGGGAAATCTCACTTCACTTTCTCACACCCCTCCCCTCGTAACCACATCCTGTCTCTGGCACCTCGCCCATCCTGTCCTCCACCTCGTTACTTTTATTTCTCATAATATTTTAAACCTGGAGGTCCCTGGTACTTGCATGAGACAAAGTGTGGTGGATGGGGGGAGGAGCCAGCGGTGATAACGTCACAACACCACCCACGACCAATAACCAATGATGGGAGGAGCCAGCGGTGATGATGTCACAACACCACCCACGACCAATAACACAGATTCGACTATTATTACAATTATACACGTAATAAAACATCTATGATTCTAATTAAATAAGTTATAGTGTGTGTCTAACTTACAGTTACATCTCACACACATTTAATACACACATTTAAGGACGTATACGAACAATACAACAGAACAGACACACAAACCGTCCCGCCAGAGAATAAATGAACAGAGTTGATAAACATTCACAAAGACGTCCGTCCGTTCGATTGCCGTGCTCTTTTTCTTCTGACTGACGTTCCTCTGTGGCCTCCTCAGATAAAAACACCACAGGATACCAGATGATGTTTGACCTTAATGAGATGAGGTCCAGCATTGGGGATTACCGGCTGTTGTCCACGGCTGAGCTCAGACTGCACATCAAGAAGTCTTCGATACCGCAAGGCAGCGAGCAGCGGCTGGAGCTCTACCGGGGGTTTGGTAGCACCAGGCGCTACCTGGGATCACGCTTCATCACCAACGAACTGACCAACCGATGGCTCTCCTTTGATGTCACACCAACCCTTAAAGAATGGCTGAAGGGGAACGGTGAGTCCAGACATCTCTTATGTCAGGTCATAGCCAGCTGAAGTCATCTGTACGTCAGGTCATAGCCAGCTGAAGTCATCTGTACGTCAGGTCATAGCCAGCTGAAGTCATCTGTATGTCAGGTCATAGATAGCAAAAGTCATCTGTACGTCAGATCATATCCAGCCCAATGTTGTGACTGTGTCTCTATTCTCTCTGTGCTTCAGAGGAGAAGCAAGGCTTTGACTTGCAGTTGAACTGTGAGTGTGGAAAACTTGAAGAATCGTTTGATTTCTTGATATCTGGATTGAAGAGCAAAGTGCGAGGCGACACGTCTGTATTGGCAGCCAAGAAGCAGAAGCAGCTCCACATTCTGACCATGTCCGTCCCCAGGAACTACAGCTCCCAGCTCACCTCCTCGCGCAGAAAGCGTGCCACCCCTACAGATGACTCCTGCACAGAGTGAGGACAACAATATGTCTGTCAAACATTTGGCTCTATATGCCTGTTGGGTCGTTTGTGTCTGCCTGTCGCCCTAACACATGTCTAAATGCCTCTCTACAGTAAAACAGAGAACTGTTGTGTGAGAAAGCTCTACATTGACTTCAGGAAAGATCTGGGGTGGAAGTGGATCCACAAGCCAAAGGGTTACCATGCCAATTATTGCATGGGCTCATGCACCTACATCTGGAACGCTGAAAACAAATATTCCCAGGTAAAGTTCTAGAATGCTCAGGTTCAGTTCTAGAAAATTCCGTTACAGTTCTAGAATGCTCAGGTACAGTTCTAGAATACTCAGGTACAGTTCTATAATGCTCAGGTACAGTTCTAGAATACTTAGGTACAGTTCTATAATGCTCAGGTACAGTTCTAGAATGCTCAGTTACTGTTCTAGAATATTCAGGTACAGTTCTAGAATGCTCAGGTACAGTTCTAGAATGCTCAGGTACAGTTCTAGAATGCTCAGGTACCGTTCTAGAATGCTCAGGTACAGTTCTAGAATGCTCAGGTACAGTTCTAGAATACTCAGGTACAGTTCTATAATGCTCAGGTACAGTTCTAGAATACTTAGGTACAGTTCTATAATGCTCAGGTACAGTTCTAGAATGCTCAGTTACTGTTCTAGAATATTCAGGTACAGTTCTAGAATGCTCAGGTACAGTTCTAGAATGCTCAGGTACAGTTCTAGAATGCTCAGGTACCGTTCTAGAATGCTCAGGTACAGTTCTAGAATGCTCAGGTACAGTTCTAGAATACTTAGGTACAGTTCTATAGTACTCAGGTACAGTTCTAGAATGCTCAGTTACTGTTCTAGAATATTCTGGTACAGTTCTAGAATGCTCAGGTACTGTTCTAGAATACTCAGATAGTTCTCAAATACTCACAGGCTTATAGAGGCAACATTTAATGACAAATGTTCTTACCAAATGTTCATAGTAAACCATGACTTGTCTGAAAAGTCTGGATGTGCTAACGTGTGGCCCTTTGGTTGAGACCATTCAAACGTTCACTCAGTGTTGATATCAGCCATTATATTATTTCATAAAAACCAGGTTCTCCCTCTGTGGTTAGACTCCAGGTCAGCTTTAGCCTCTTCAGTGCAATATGTTGCAGCATAATGCAAAAGAAATAAGAAATAAATGGATAATATGAAATAAATGGATAATATGTAAAGAATCATTTTTGAATAACGACCCGATCACTGGTTACCCTCTCGTATCTTCTATAGTCAGGGACGTTCTAGAATAGTCTAGTGTGACTTGGAATTCTAGGTGCCGTTCTAGAATATTCAGATCTATCTTCGAAAATTCTCCCATGTACATTAAACAATATTCTTCTTCACTAGTAACAATTATTTTAGCCTTAACGTTTAAAGCAGTGTTTGGCAACAGACAACCTGCAGTCGCTCAACAAATACTCATAGAACTCAGCTGAAAAGTTATCAGAGAAGCTGTAGCCAAATTGTCCTACAAATAAGATAACATAAATGAATGCCTGAAACGTGCATGTGACCAGATGAGATCTAGTTGTGTTAAATCAGAGGTGGTCCATTTGGTTAGGAATGCCAGGGAAACTTCTGGGGTTTTCTGAGTGTTATTTCACAGTCTGTTTACATGGCCACTGTACACACACACACACAGACACACACACACACACAGACACATACCAAATGATGTCACAAACTGTCTGTGTTTGTGAATAAAGTGAACTTTAGTGGTCATCTCACACGCCCAAGTATATATATCTCTCTCTTTCTCCTTCCAGCTCAATTATTTTCTACTTGTTCCTCTTTCTGTCTGTTTCAACCTCTCCTACCTTTCTTTCTCTGCCTGTTTCAACCTCTTCCACCTTTCTCTGCCTGTTTCAACCTCTTCTACCTTTCTTTCTCCGTCTGTGTCCCAACAGATACAAGTTAGTTCATAGTGAAGTACATCTTCTGTGTCATTATTGTATTGGCTCACCTTTCTGTTGACGAGGCACAACTCAGATGACATGTCTATGTTTGTCTTATTTCCACACACACACACACACACACACACACACACACACACACACACACACACACACACACACCACACATATACCACCCAAACACCACACACACATTACACACACACACACACACACACTGCACAGATTTTGGCCCTGTACAAGCACCACAACCCTGGAGCATCCGCCCAGCCCTGCTGTGTACCTCAGGCTCTGGAACCTCTGCCAATCGTGTACTATGTGGGAAGACAGCACAAGGTAAAGATCCCCAACCCTATTGTCTAGGTGAAGGTGTTTAGGTGTAGTCACTAACAGTGTTGTTTAGGTGTAGTCACTAACAGTGTTGTTTAGGTGTAGTCACTAACAGTGTTGTTTAGGTGTAGTCACTAACAGTGTTGTTTAGGTGTAGTCACTAACAGTGTTGTTTAGGTGTAGTCACTAACAGTGTTGTTTAGGTGTAGTCACTAACAGTGTTGTTTAGGTGTAGTCACTAACAGTGTTGTTTAGGTGTAGTCACTAACAGTGTTGTTTAGGTGTAGTCACTAACAGTGTTGTTTAGGTGTAGTCACTAACAGTGTTGTTTGGGTGTAGTCACTAACAGTGTTGTTTAGGTGTAGTCACTAACAGTGTTGTTTAGGTGTAGTCACTAACAGTGTTGTTTAGGTGTAGTCACTAACAGTGTTGTTTAGGTGTAGTCACTAACAGTGTTGTTTGGGTGTAGTCACTAACAGTGTTGTTTAGGTGTAGTCACTAACAGTGTTGTTTAGGTCACTGAAGGTGTTTTCTGGGTTGTTTGTTTCAGGTGGAACTGTTGTCCAATATGATAGTAAAGAGCTGTGATTGCTGCTAGAAGTGAAAGGTTTTCCAATCCCTTTTTCCTCACACACTGCCGAACGGAGAAACGGAGGAAAGATGGATGGATGCGAGGAAGAGAAGAGAGAAGGGAGGATGCTGGGTTGAATGGGTGCAACAGTATGGAGAAGCTGGTTCAGGACAGAAGCCGCTTCACTGTTGGAATCAACACCAGGACAACAGACCTTTCACCTTTTACACTTTATTTACTGGACAATTGTAGATTTCTTCTTCAAATTACACATATTTTTATGAGCAAGTGTATTTATTTGATACCTATAGCTGTATATTGTGCTTTAGAGTCATGCATATGGGTCAAGGATGGTTGGATGTGATGGAGGCCGGTCATGGGAGAGTGGAGAACCAGACCAACCGGAGCCAGAACCGTTTGCTCAGTGGAACTAACACTAATGGAGGTATGGAGGATGGACCCAGGACTTTATTCCACTAAACGTGCCTTTGAGGAACGCATTTGTGCTGGACAAATTCACATCTAGACAAAAGGACCTTTTTTATGCGGGAGACTGTTACCTTTTGGTCGATGGTCTTCCTGGATAAGAGGATGTTACTGATTGGACAAGAGTTGGTCTGCCTGGATAAGAGGATGTTACTGATTGGACAAGAGTTGGTCTGCCTGGATAAGAGGATGTTACTGATTGGACAAGAGTTGGTCTGCCTGGATAAGAGGATGTTACTGATTGGACAAGAGTTGGTCTGCCTGGATAAGAGGATGTTACTGATTGGACAAGAGTTGGTCTGCCTGGATAAGAGGATGTTACTGATTGGACAAGAGTTGGTCTGCCTGGATAAGAGGATGTTACTGATTGGACAAGAGTTGGTCTGCCTGGATAAGAGGATGTTACTGATTGGACAAGAGTTGGTCTGCCTGGATAAGAGGATGTTACTGATTGGTTTCAGAGACGAATGCCGGTTAGTTGACAGGCTAATTAAACTGTTACCAGATTATCAATATAAAGACACTATGTTTGTCATTATCCTCCTCTGGCAAGGAAAAGGTGTTACCATCAGCTGTCTCTTAGGGTGCACACTTATGTCCTATAATGGCCTATCTGAACCATTCATGACTTGTTTACACAGCTGTATTACTGCTTCTATGGTTTCTGTGATTTCTGTCTGTCTGGTCTCATTTTGTATGTCCTAGGTTGTTCATCTTTCTGTCTGGCTTTCAGTGCGTTGTGTGTGTGTGTGTGTGTGTGTGTGTGTGTGTGTGTGTGTGTGTGTGTGTGCGTGTGTGTGTGTGTGTTTGTAGCTCTCTGTGTGTGTTGTATGTGTATTTGTTTTAAAGGGAGAGGGGTGGTGAGGGAGGGGCTTGTTGTACCATGGGGAGGGGCTTGGTGTACCACAGGGGAGGGGCTTGGTGTACTCTATACAGACTGTTACTGTAGTCACCTCAAGGGGTCATTGGGGTCAATGTATTTTTTATATTTCCATGTTGCGGTCAAAACATTTAATTTTTTATTTTGGTTGTAGCTGTTGTTGTTCAGGCTGATATAATTTGCACATTCCAGTTCCTGTTAAACCTTTTTAAACATCTCACATAATTGTCAATGCACTTGTTGTTGTTTGTTTGTATGGGGGGGGTTCATTTTGTTTCACCGTAAATATATTTACATTTTAAAATAATAAAAAACATTGTCTTTATTTGTTTTTCGTTATTGAAAGGTTTTCGAGGTAACACATAGAATAGTGATCTCTGTCCAATTATGTTTATTAATATATAATATATAATATATCATTTTATAGGGAAAAAAACGTTTTATATGTCCACCAATAGATTTGTTAGTTTAACTGCTCTACATTTGAACATTATTATATTTACTCCAGGATGTTCAAATGAGTGAGATAATGCCAGGAGATGTATAAGGAAATTAGAGTCAGTTTACAGTTTAAATTCAGGATTTCTACAATTACAGGCCAGAGCCAAAACAGGGCCTTGGTAATATTAGATATGACACCCCAAGCTTCTGAGCAGTTATGAAAAGTTGATGTGTTGAATTTAAATGTCTGACGGTACCAGCACATCACTGCCCACCCTGCCATCAACAGATATGTCTGACAGTGCATGTGTGTGTGTGTGTGTGTGTGTATCTGGTCGTGTGTATCTGGGGGGTGTGTTGGGTTTATGTTAGTCTGCCAGCGTAATCAGGGACACCTGTTTATTCTCCGCCTGACTACCTGGGAGGAGACCAAGGAAGAGGCTCAAGGGAGTAGGACTGGGGGAGTGGGGAGTGGAGAGGTGGGAGGAGAACTGTGGGGGAGGGTGGAGGCATTCCCGGACGTAGGGCGCCATTCCTGGCACTGTCTCCACCTGCAGAGGTGGTCTCACTTCTACCTCCACTATATTGCCTCTAACTGTCTCCACCAGAGGTGGTCTCACTTCTACCTCCACTATATTGCCTCTAACTGTCCTCCACCTTTCAGTTTCTGCTCACCTGTCACTCTATTTATTGAGCATAAATGGACCCCTCCTCTCTCCCCCTCTCTACCCCTCTCTCTACCCCTCTCTCTACCCCTCTCTCCCTCCCTTTCCCCCTCTCTCCCTCCCTCTCTCCCTCTCTCCCCCTCTCTCTCCCCCTCTCTCTGTCTCCCTCTCTCTCTCCCCCTCTCTCTGTCTCCCTCTCTCTCTCCCCCCTCTCTCTCCCCCTCTCTCCCCCTCTGTCCCCCTCTCTCCCTCCCTCTCTCTCCTCCTCTCTCTCTCCCCCTCCTCCCCTCTCCCCCTCTCTCCCCCTCTCTCTCCCCCTCTGTCCCCCTCTCTCCCTCCCTCTCCCTTTCTTCTTTCTTGCTCTCTTATTAGTTCTCTCACCCTTCATCCCTCCCTACTTATTTGTATCCCTTCTCTCTCCCTCCCTCTCCCCCTCTTTCCCTCCACCTCTCTATCAATCCCTTTCTCCACTCCCTTTCTCCTACTCCCCTCTCTCTCTCTCCGTCCGCCCCTTCTCTCCCTTCATCTTTTTCTCCATCCCTCTCTCTGTCTCTGTGGGGATTAGGTTAGAACAGAGGGAAGGCCAGCCGCAGGTTGGAACCTGTTGAATGGGCCCACAGCGAAGGCCAGTGACAGCATGGAAACTCAAACACATATTACCACTGTGGGCATGGACTGGTTGAACTCACTGACACACACACACACACACACACACGCACATACATTAAGTTGAATGCACAACTTAAAATATTTGAACTTCTGGAAATTGGATTCAAACATTACAAAGGTATACATGTGTGTTCATGTTATGTACAAATATGAGTGTGAGTGTGTGTGTGTGGACAGAGTCTGGTGTGTGTGTGTGTGTGTGTGTGTGTGTGTGTGTGTGTGTGTGTGTGTGTGTGTGTGTGTGTCTGTAAATTCAATACTGATAAAGGGATAAGGGATAAATGGTGACTGGTGTCAGTGGATATTTTTAGAACCTTTTGACACCACCTGGTGTTTTCTAAGTCTGTGAAGACACACCTGGTAACGCAGCTGGAGAAGGATCTGAGACACCCCTGGTAACGCAGCTGGAGAAGGATCTGAGACACACCTGGTAACGCAGCTGGAGAAGGATCTGAGACACACCTGGTAATCTCAGAAGGATCTGAGACACACCTGGTAGCACAGCTGGAGAAGGATCTGAGACACACCTGGTAGCACAGCTGGAGAAGGATCTGAGACACACCTGGTAACGCAGCTGGAGAAGGATCTGAGACACACCTGGTAATCTCAGAAGGATCTGAGACACACCTGGTAGCACAGCTGGAGAAGGATCTGAGACACACCTGGTAGCACAGCTGGAGAAGGATCTGAGACACACCTGGTAGCACAGCTGGAGAAGGATCTGAGTAGCACAGCTGGAGAAGGATCTGAGACGCGTCGCAAAATCTGTTAAGCCCACAATGACCCACTTAAGCAAGAGGCTCCGACGTTCCTTGCAACTGTTTGTGTGTGTGAGTGTGTGAATGTGTGAGTCTGTGTGTGTGTGTGTGAGTGTGTGTGAGTGTGTGTGAGTGTGTGTGAGTGTGTGTGAGTGTGTGTGAGTGTGTGAGCGTGTGTGTGAGCGTGTGAGCGTGCGTGTGTTGATCGTGTGAGTGTGTGTGGATCGTGTGAGTGTGGATCGTGCAGGTTTCCTGGTAATGTGGAAGGAAGTTGATGTGTTTCTTTTGCATTATTGGGCAGCCGATTGTGGTGGTTTTCTTGAAGGTGTTTGTCGTTAAAGATTAATTCAGCGAGAGATGAACATGTCTGATCTGTTCTGAGTACACATTAGAGAGCGGATGAACATGTCTAATCTGCATGGAGGACGTCGCGTTAAGCACATGACCTCTGTAGATAAAGTCACGCACACTGACACACACAGATACAAAACGGCCCCTCCGTTCTCCACCCCCTGGAACGGAACGAAGCCTGACTCACAGGTTTATCTAATGTTGGCCTGCTGTCTGAAGTATTCTTCAAATAGCAGCACTGCATGACTGCACTGATGGTGAGAGCATGTGTGTGTGAGTACAGTTCAAGTGTTAGCGCAGTGAACTCTTCTCTGAGTCGGTTGGCACGGGATCTCAAGGCCCGATACAGACCTCTCCTGTCCGATGGTAAGCAGAGAGGCTGCCAGGGTGTGTGTGGTCCAGATGCCCATGGATCAGGTGGGGGGGGCACTGTAACTGCCTGTTGTAGGGCCACAAGTTCCCGTTGCAAAGCAGACAGAATTATTTGTGTGTTCCAGCATTGGTATTTGTTATGGATCTGTGCCAGCTGCAATGCCCAGATGCTCTAGTCGCTTCAGGGTGCAAAGTCGCCGCTGGACTACAAGACAACATTGGCAGCATTGATGCTCCACGACAAGTCCTCTGCTCTGTGAGAGGAATTCAAAACTGCCCACTCTTCAGTTTAACGGAATTCAAGCTGATCCCTGCTTTTAAATGGTAAAAATTGTCTTACTTCTTTCCTGGCGTTGAGCAAATGGATGTTGCCATGGGGAGATGATGCAAGGTGTCAAATTATTTGCCACCTTTCTGTAGGCTAATAGGTGTTTTTGTTGCCGGGCGTAAAAAATGAGGTTGTCTGCAAACTTGATGATTGAATAGGGGTTGGGCAGAACCACAAGGTGAAGAAGTAAAGCTGAGAACTGAGAACGCACCTTTGGGGAGCCCCAGTGTTTTGCATCATGGTGTGAAAACATAGGACTGAGGACACACCCCTGGGGGGATTCAGTGTAAAACAGAGGACTGAGGACACACCCCTTGGGGGATTGAGTGTAAAACAGAGGACAGAGGACACACCCCTGGGGGGCTCCAATGTTAAAAGTCAATAAGGACGGGATGTTGTTGCCAATTCGCACAACCTGATGTCTATCCAGTATCCAATTCAACAGGTGGGTGTCCAAAACAGTGATTACACGTTGGTGACATGTTTTAAGAGTTAAACTACTGTTGAATGCTGAACTATAATGAATAAACAGCATTGCCACGTAAGTGTTCCTCTTCCCCAGCTGTATTCAAGTGTGTGTGGTTTCAGGGTGTACCAGGCTGATTGGGATCTCGTGAGGTGAACACATTTTCTAAACAATAACCCAGATGCCCCCACATGTACTTTCACAAATCGCCCCGGGTAACGAGGACCTGATGCTGTGTTGTCAACTAGCCCAGAGAACCGAATGTGGGTCAATGATGACATGTTCTTTTAACAACCCCCATCTGTTTGCTTTAACTGATTCACTAATAAAATAGATCAGATGTCAGAAGTAACAACTGTAGTTATTGTTAGTCAGCCTGGCCCAAGCCCTGGGTCTATATCCAAAACACTTGCTCTCTTACCTTTAACTGTGGGCTGTTGCTTGTGGGATGTGGCCAGTTGGGTGTGGTCTGTAGGGTGTGGCCAGTTGGGTGTGGCCAGTTGGGTGTGGCCAGATGGTGTGGCCAGTTTGGTGTGGCCAGTTGGGTGTGGTCTGTCGGGTGTGGCCAGTTTGGTGTGGCCAGTTGGGTGTGGCCAGTTGGGTGTGGTATGTCGGGTGTGGCCAGTTGGGTGTGGCCAGTTGGGTGTGGCCAGGTGGGTGTGGCCAATTGGGTGTGGCCAGTTGGGTCTGGTCAGCTGGGTGTGGCCAGATAGTGTGGCCAGTTGGGTCTGGCCAGTTGGGTGTGGCCAGATAGTGTGGCCAGTTGGGTCTGGCCAGTTGGGTGTGGCCAGATAGTGTGGCCAGTTGGGTCTGGCCAGTTGGGTGTGGCCAGATGGGTGTGGCTAGTTGGGTGTGGCCAGGGTCTTGGCACTAGATGAGTAATCCATTTTATTTTGAACAACTATGACATTGTGATTGGTTCTGTAATTCCAGAACAAGTCAGATGACTTCCAGTGTTCCTGGTGAACTAAATCTAGACTCTGTGGGCTTAATGGCATACACAGCTGCTGCTGTCTCACACTCATGCACCCCCCTCACACACACACACACACACACACATATACACACACACACACATACACACACACGCATATACACACATATACACACATACACACATATACACACACGCACACATATACACACATATACACACATATACACACACACACACATACACACACACGCATATACACACATATACACACATACACACATATACACATATACACACGTATAAACACATATACACACACACACATACACACACACACACACACACACACACACATACAGACACACACACACACACACACACATACAGACACACACACACACACACACTTATGCAGGCATACACACAGCTGCTCAACCCCACCATTTTTCCAGGTGCTCTTTTGTTCTCCTGTTTCTCATGAACACAAGCTCACACACACACACACACACACACACACACACACACACACACACACACACACACGTTTACACACATAAACATGTTAATTGACAGAAGAGGCTGGTGACCTATCAGAGTACATCTCTGTCAGTCATTTTGTAATTCCTTCTCTCTGATTGGCCTGTCTGCACCCTTCCATACCCCTATCCTCTCCCTGAACCCCCCATACCCCTCCCACACCATGCTTGCCCCCTTTGGTACCCTTTCTGCCACCCTCCCGACAGGAAAGCTCTCTGAAGACTTCACCTCCATACAGGCAGAGACGGAGAAAGAGAAAGCTGACACACCTTTTTAAGCTAATATAAAACAGTCACCCTATTTTTCCTTTCAGGAATGGTTAATTAGTCCAATAATGTCTGTTAGACACACACTGGGTTAAACATGGATGTCATGCTGATGAATTCTGGGTAAACAATATGTCACCTGGTCCCTGTGGATGATTCAATTACATATGACTAACGGAGTTGTATTGGGAAGATGAGAAATACAAAACACACTTCAAAGTGCCGGCCCAAAGAACAACTCACCCACTTCAAAGTGTTAGCCTAAAGTAAATTCTACTCTTTTAAGTGGTGACCACGCTACAAATAGAAGTGTGTGTGTGTGTGTGTGTGTGTGTGTGTGTGTGTGTGTGTGTGTGTGTGTGTGTGTGTGTGTGCGTGCGTGCGTGCGTGCGTGCGTGCGTGTGTGTGAGCTACGCATCGACTGACTCCTTTACTGGAACCAGAGAAAGACATCAGAAAAGAAGAAAAGGAACCATCTCAGTTTTCCCACTCCTGAACTCCCAGACCATCTCAGTTTTCCCACTCCTGAACCCCCAGAACATCTCAGTTTTCCCTCCCCAGCTTCTCTATTTGTCTTCTCCTAACACACCATTACATACTGTAGCTTTAACACGCACATAGAGCAACGCAGCCCAGAAAACTCCCATGACTCCCCTCATAAACTAATGCTGTCCATGACAGGTATCCTTTAACACAACCCAAGAAATGACCACTCTGACTTTAGATAAAACAAACAGAGTCTTAGTGATGTTCTGGGAATGTTACCAGTCTGAGTGGAGCATTCTTTATCTCCCAGAGGTCACCCAGAAAATATGGAGGAGGTGAAACGGGGGTCAGGTGGAACCTATCCTCTATCTCCTGGGGTCAGGGGTCAGGTGGAACCACCCCTCAGAGCCTGGTTTCTTTCTAGGTTTCTTCCTAAATTCGACCCATTAGGGTTTTTTTCCTAGCCGCTGTCTATCATCTTGTTGATGTGTGCTCCAGGCTGGGTGTTTGTAAAACCACTTTGTGACAACTTTGTTGTAAAAGGGCATTATAGAGTATGAGCTATTCATGTAAATACATTAATGTAGGAAAAGTGGCCTAGTGTAATCTCATAATGATGGATCTGACATTGGTAGAAATAACAGCAGAATGTAACATTTAAAAATCTTGACAAATTCATCGTAAAACAGATTATTGCAAAATAGTAAACAATAGTTATAAGTGTGATACAGCAGCCATTTGCATTTGCAAAAAACCCCAGACAACTGCACTCAATTATTCTAGAGAAATAATTGCATAACAGAACCAGTGGTTTTACATGATTCATATTTCAGTTCTGGTTTTAGTAAATGTCCAGCCAAAGAACCAAAAATGTAAATAAAGCAAAACCCCCAACCATCATTCAGATAATTCCAACGATTTACAGAAGCTTGCAACAATTACGCAATTCTAGTATGTGGAAAGGACCAGTGTTTTTGAATTCAACTCTAGTGATACTCTTTTATTTGATAACGCAACATTATTTTCTGTAACCATTCAAGGAATGTAATTTTGTGATCAAAGTGATCTGCAGTGGTCTGAGTAGACAGAGGTAAAATGACCCAAACTTTGGTGATTATCACAGAGCTAATCTAGAACTTATCCTAGAGGGCGTTGGCTTGAAAAATCTTGTAGCAACAAAAACATAATACAATCCACGTTCAAGAAAACATTTTTTGCCTCGAGGTAAAACATTTTGGGACATGTTTATTCCTGACATTATCGGATATCTACATAAATTAACATTTGGTTTCAACAACTGTATACAGCATCTACTGATTATCTAAAGGATAAAAAAAACATAGCGTCAGCCTGTACAACATCTACTGATTATCTAAAGGATAAAAACCATAGAGACACCCTGTAGAGCATCTACTGACCATCTAAAGAATAAAAAAACATAGAGACACCCTGTAGAGCATCTACTGACCATCTAAAGAATAAAAAAACATAGAGACACCCTGTAGAGCATCTACTGACCATCTAAAGAATAAAAAAACATAGAGACACCCTGTAGAGCATCTACTGACCATCTAAAGAATAAAAAAATATAGAGACACACTATAGAGCATCTACTGACCATCTAAAGAATAAAAAAATATAGAGACACCCTGTAGAGCATCTACTGACCATCTAAAGAATAAAAAAATATAGAGACACCCTGTAGAGCATCTACTGACCATCTAAAGAATAAAAAAATATAGAGACACCCTGTAGAGCATCTACTGACCATCTAAAGAATAAAAAAATATAGAGACACCCTGTAGAGCATCTACTGACCATCTAAAGAATAAAAAAATATAGAGACACCCTGTAGAGCATCTACTGACCATCTAAAGAATAAAAAAATATAGAGACACCCTGTAGAGCATCAACAGAGTATCCCAGCAAGTGAAGTAGACACCACTGAGTTGCCCACAGCGGTTCAGTGAGGTTGGGTGAGGTTGGGTGAGGTCAGGTGGAGCTGGCTGAATTGGTGTCATTCCAGTACAGACTAGTAGACTAGTATTAGTTTTCTCATTTCTTCAATCTCTGACCCTGCCACAGTGTTGAGTAGTATTAGTTACCCATCTCATGTCTTCAATCACTCTGACCCTGCCACATTGTTGAGTGGTATTAGTTACCCATCTCATGTCTTCAATCTCTCTGTTCCCTGCCACAGCGTTGAGTAGTATAAGTTACCCATCTCATGTCTTCAATCTCTCTGTTCCCTGCCACAGTGTTGACAGGCTAGGGAAGGCAGCTAACTTAGTAATGTCGGTTGAACCTGTGTCTCCCCCGGGTTCTTCCTGTCTCTATATAAATGTATATTTACATCTCCCTTACTGTTTCTATACTTTGTATTATTTCTATCTTCCTCTATATTTTGCCAATTGGCCACTCGGGAGCAGAGGAAGTGACCTCATACAGCAGCTAGGAACTTTAGTCTGTGGTCACGGGGGTTGCATGGGGTATATTCCGTAACGCGCCCACCAGAGTCTCAGTCCGTCGGTTAAGACAGGAAGAGCAACAGGAAAATGACCAGGACAACATCCTGACTGCTGCCCGTCACCGGGTGTCACCGCTCTGTGTGTGGTTTCTCCTGGTGTCTCCGAGTGAGTCACTGTTAGTACTGAAGCTCCACGTCGCGTGTCTGCTCGCGTAAAACGATTCGCCAGTCCGTATGTACAAAGGCTCTGCCTGTCTCAAGTGTACGTAGAGGGAGGTTAAAGTTACCATTTGGGGTTACGGTTAGAATGATATTTAGAGGACATGTAGGGGGAATTGATTTCTGCGGCCTCTCCGTTCAGAAATAGCAGTAGTAGTGGTTGAGATTAGCCGAGGCGCTAGCAGTACGTCACAGCACCCTCATAGCCATGACAGTCAGACAGACAAACAGCAGACATGTGTAGAGATGAAGCATATGATGTTATGGACACTTCATCTCTACACATGTCTGCTGTTTGTCTGTCTGACTGTCATGGTTTTGAGTCGTCATTCCAAACACCTTTTATGGCCCTCTGAAGTCCGCCCCCTGCCTAGACTAGGGGAAAATAGCCACACGCGCTGAGTCATTACCAAACCCTGGGACTGACTGACGGGTTGGTATCCTGGCGTGTGTGTGTCCGCAGGCATGCGTGTGTGTGTGTGTGTGATGAAGCAAACGTGTAACGCTGCGGTGATCATTGGTCGTAAAATGTAAACAGCCGGGGCGATGAACAGCAACGTAAAACAAACAGGCCGGCCACAACCCGACAGCAGCCTGCTACTGTTAACCAGTGTGAAGACAGTAACCGCATGGCCAGATGGTGGCGCCGCTGCTACCGCAGCTGGCTCCTAGCTCTATGATTGGAGAGCTGGCTCCTAGCTCTATGATTGGAGAGCTGGCTCCTAGCTCTATGATTGGAGAGCTGGCTGCTAGTTATATGATTGGAGAGCTGGCTCCTAGCTCTGTGATTGGAGAACTGGCTCCTAGCTCTATGATTGGAGAGCTGGCTCCTAGCTCTGTGATTGGAGAGCTGGCTCCTAGCTCTATGATTGGAGAGCTGGCTCCTAGCTCTGTGATTGGAGAGCTGGCTCCTAGCTCTATGATTGGAGAGCTGGCTCCTAGCTCTGTGATTGGAGAGCTGGCTCCTAGCTCTATGATTGGAGAGCTGGCTCCTAGCTCTATGATTGGAGAGCTGGCTCCTAGCTCTATGATTTATATTGGTGTTAAAGGTTAAAGGCAGGCTAGTTGAAGGTGCAGTCAGTGTGGTTCAACCGTGTTTTTCTTCTCTCACGCTAACTCTCCATCTCTCTTTACCCCCATTTCACCCTCGTTCTATTCCCTTACATCTCCCTAAGCACACAGACATGGGTCAATTTAGTTGAATTTCTCATTTCCTGTTTGGGGTGTGTATGCAGTCCCTTGTTCTTTTGCCCCACCCATATAAAAGACTCCAGGGTTGAGAATGAAAGGAGAAGATACGATATGCAGACGGAGAAGTGATGAGAGGGGGACGGAGGAGAAATGAAAAAGCCTCCTGTCTGATTGTGAAACAGATAGCCGGCTAGAGGGGAAGACTCAAACACTTTAACTCTCGCTGAGTAAAGGGGGAGAAAGTGAGGGGGAGGACAGGAAAAGTGTGGGGGAGGACAGGAAAAGTGTGGGGGAGGACAGGAAAAGTGAGGGGGGACAGGAAAAGTGTGGGGGAGGACAGGAAAAGTGTGGGGGAGGACAGGACAAGTGTGGGGGAGGACAGGACAAGTGTGGGGGAGGACAGGACAAGTGTGGGGGAGGACAGGAAAAGTGTGGGGGAGGACAGGAAAAGTGTGGGGGAGGACAGGAAAAGTGTGGGGGAGGACAGGAAAAGTGTGGGGGAGGACAGGAAAAGTGTGGGGAGGACAGGAAAAGTGGGGGGGAGGACAGGAAAAGTGTGGGGGAGGACAGGAAAAGTGTGGGGAGGACAGGAAAAGTGTGGGGAGGACAGGAAAAGTGTGGGGGAGGACAGGACAAACCGACTGAAATAATGAAAGAAAGCAGACATAACATGAATAATACAGATGATTGTTATTCCTCCTCCGTCATGATAACTAGACAGTGAGCCTGAGAACCTGTTTAAAACCCCAGGAGGAAAAGAACGTGGGATAAAGTTAACAAGAGACGGAAGAGAGAATGAGAAATGGAGGGAGAGCAAGATAGACTGAGGACAGAAAGCGATAAACCCAGAGAGAGAGACAGAGAGAGAGAGAGAGAGAGAGAGAGAGAGAGAGAGAGAGAGAGAGGGAGGGAGAGAGAGAGAGAGAGAGAGAGAGACAGAGAGAGAGACAGAGAGGCAGAGGGAGAAACAGAGAGAGACAGAGAGAGACAGAGAGACAGAAAGCGATAAACCCAGAGAGAGAGACAGAGAGAGAGAGAAAGAGAGAGAGAGAGAGAGAGAGAGAGAGAGAGAGAGAGAGAGAGAGAGAAAGAAAGATAGAGAGAGAAAGAGAGAGAGAGAGCGACAGAAAGAGACAGAGAGGCAGAGGGAGACAGAGAGACAGAGGGAGAGACAGTAGAACAGACTCTTTCTCTCCATGGGTTTTTATTTAATTCCAACTTCCAGTAAATTCCTTTTTTTTACGTACATTTATTCTATTTTGTCATTTAGTTAATTTGTGTTAACGAGGCAGAGATGGATGTCTAGCAGGAGGTCTTCTGCCCCGTCTCATTTAATAAAACACTATTAGGTAACTCTTGGTCTCACACGCACACACACACACACACACACACACACACACACACACACACACACACACACACACACACACACACACACACACACACACACATACACACACAGACACACACACACACACACAGACACACAAACACACACAGACGCACACTAAAGATGTGTTTTGGCTAATGCCTTGTCGTCATTATATTGATACCTGCTGTGACAGAGGCGATAGTCGGTCTGGGTGTTTTCGAGCTGGAAGAACAGGTTGTTAAGACTTAGGGTTGAAGGTGATGTTGAACGTGATGTCATTGCTCTGATGGAGTTTCCATGGTGATGCCTTCGCTAGTTACCCATGTATGTGGCCCAGTCCCTAACACGGGTTCCCTGAAATGCAATGAGGGTTCTTCAATGTGACTTCTGTCCCCTAATGTAGTTCCCTGTGGACCAGCCTGTTTCTGCTAACATGAGGTCATGCAGGTGAGAAGGTGTGGACACATCATTCAGGTACGGGAATTACCAGTAACCAGGAATTAGATCGTACAGATTGATATGTTGATATACATCATGTAAAACACAATGTGGGCAGACTCTGTGCTATACTCTGTGCTATACTCTGTGCTATACACTGTGCTATACACTGTGCTATACTCTGTGCTATACACTGTGCTATACTCTGTGCTATACTCTGTGCTATACATTGTGCTATACTCTGTGCTATACACTGTGCTATACACTGTGCTATACTCTGTGCTATACTCTGTGCTATACACTGTGCTATACTCTGTGCTATACTCTGTGCTATACTCTGTGCTATACACTGTGCTATTATACCAGCGCTGACTTATGGAACACTAATCATCTGGTCCACATGAACACATTATTCTGGGGATTTTCAGGCAGTCAGAGAGGTTAAAGTCCGTGGTCTTTATTTCCAACAAGTCCACAACAAATGTAAACAGATGCTCAGCAAAGAATAAACACAATCCTGGATGTGTCACTGTTGTCCATCCCATTTACTGCTTCTCTCCATCTGTTTGTCTGCCTGCCGATCTGTCGTCCTGTTTGTCTGCCAGCCTGTCTGTCTGCCTGTCGATCTGTCGTCCTGTTTGTCTACATGTCTGTCTGTCTGTCTGTCAATCTGTATTCCTGTCTGTTTGCCTGTCCAACTCTCTGCCTGTCAACCTGTCTTATGGTCTGTGTGTCTGGTCGCCTGTCTGTCTGCCTGTGTGTCTGTTGGTTTATACGTGAGCATGTGTGTTTGTGGGTCTCTAAATTGCAGTACTATGAGTAGTACATATTACATTAACTAAATTGTAGTACTAGGAGAAATACACTAACTAAACTGTAGTACTAGTAATACTTTAACTAAAGTGTAATACTAATAATACTTTAACTAAACTGTAGTACCAGTAATACATTAACTAAACTGTAGTATTAGTAATACTTTAATTAAACTGTAGTACTAGGAATACTTTAACTAAACTGTAGTATTAGTAATACATTAACTAAACTGTAGTATTAGTAATACATTAACTAAACTGTAGTACTAGTAATACATTAACTAAACTGTAGTACTAGTAATACATTAACTAAACTGTAGTATTAGTAATACATTAACTAAACTGTAGTATTAGTAATACATTAACTAAACTGTAGTATTAGTAATACATTAACTAAACTGTAGTATTAGTAATACATTAACTAAACTGTAGTATTAGTAATACATTAACTAAACTGTAGTATTAGTAATACATTAACTAAACTGTAGTATTAGTAATACATTAACTAAACTGTAGTATTAGTAATACATTAACTAAACTGTAGTATTAGTAATACATTACCTAAACTGTAGTATTAGTAATACTTTAACTAAACTGTAGTATTAGTAATACTTTAACTAAACTGTAGTATTAGTAATACATTAACTAAACTGTAGTATTAGTAATACATTAACTAAACTGTAGTATTAGTAATACTTTAACTAAACTGTAGTATTAGTAATACAATAACTAAACTGTAGTATTAGTAATACATTAACTAAACTGTAGTATTAGTAATACTTTAATTAAACTGTAGTATTAGTAATACTTTAACTAAACTGTAGTATTAGTAATACATTAACTAAACTGTAGTATTAGTAATACTTTAACTAAACTGTAGTATTAGTAATACATTAACTAAACTGTAGTACTAGTAATACATTAACTAAACTGTAGTATTAGTAATACTTTAACTAAACTGTAGTATTAGTAATACATTACACTGCACACTGGGGAAAAGAGGGGATCAAAGAGAAGTGTGAAAGAAACGGATGGAAGGGTGGAAGAGAATCAAACTAATGTGCTTTATTGTCGGTGTATCTGTAATGCTGTTTGAAGTGTTCTTGGCCCTCCCCACTAGAACAACATGTGCATCAAATAACTGGTCCCCTGTAGACCCCCCCCCAACACCCCCAGGGCAAGCACTCATTTACGAGGCTGAGAGAAGGGGGAGTAACACAGAGAAAGGAGATAGAGAAGAGAAAGGGAAGAAAGACAGGAACACGGGAGGGAGGGGAAGATTAGAGAGGGCGGAAAAGAGAACGATTGAGCAGAGAGAAGAAAGGAGAGAGAGTAAAGTGAGAGAGAAAGTAAAAGGAAGAGAGAGAAAATAGAAAGAAAAAAAAGTGGGACACAGAGTCCGAATGGGAATATACGCTAATTTATTTTGAAGGGGGTGTATGGAACTGTGGCGTGGAAACCTAAAGGTGACTGGGCATAATGAAGACATGAGTAAGAGGGCTGTTATCTACATGAGACAGCATCTCTGTGTTCTCATGGTGGCTCCAAATCCGGTCGACTTGAGGCTCTATTAACCAGGCTGGGTGGTCTGCATCTAGCAAGGACTGTGATAATTTTACACATTGTGCCATCACTATCAGACACACACACACACACACTATCAGGCACACACACACTGTGTTATACAGACACGTGCTGTCACACGGAATGACACTCACACACACACACACACACTATCAGGCACACACACACACACACTGTGTTATACAGACACGTGCTGTCACACGGAATGACACTCACACACACACACACACTATCAGGCACACACACACACACACTGTGTTATACAGACACGTGCTGTCACACGGAATGACACTCACACACGCACACACACACACACTATCAGGCACACACACACACACACACTGTGTTATACAGACACATGCTGTCACACTGAATTACACACAATTACTATATATATTTACACACTGCAGAACATGCTGGCAGATATTTTACCTTATGGGTCCTCTGCTTTTATAGTTGTAATGTTCTCATGCTTCTATAGTTGTAATGTTCTCATGCTTCTATAGTTGTTATGTTCTCAAGCTTCTATAGTTGTTATGTTCTACTACATAGAGGTAGTCTCATATCTTTCCCTACGGGTTAAAGGTAAAAAAGCATAGGATAAATATTGCATACTAATATGTGTTCTGTCCACATACATGTACAGCTTCTACACGGATGTGTCCAACCGTTATTAAACACACCCTGGCACAATCACGCTAGCACCTCACTCAGCTACATATCAACATATCACTGGGATGGTTTGGGATTCAACCCAGTAACCTGCCGGTTACTGAAACTCAAATCATTAGATTAGCGTGTTTTCCAAAATGTTTTTTTAAAGTGACGTTCTTCTTGAAAAGAGGAGAATGCCAGAGAAGTAATCTGATCATTCACCATTGGTTTTATTTAAAACATTCCATTTGGCCTATTTGTAACTTTTTTTGGGCTGTAGGTTGTCACGAAGACAGCAGTCAGACAGAGTGTCAGTCTTTTTCCTGCCCGCCTCCAGTTGCTCATATATCTGCTATTCTCTCTGTGTTTGTTTAAACTTTCTCAGGACCCCACAAACCTCATGCATCTTCATATGCTGGGCGACAGCAGCTCACCTCCTCCACACTCACACTCACATCACTGCTACCTAGTCTGTTCCCTCCCACACGGTCTCCCTCTCTGTCTCTCTCATCCTACCACCTGTCTCTCTCTCTCATCCCACCACCTGTCTCTCTCTCTCTCATCCCACCACCTGTCTCTCTCTCTCTCTCTCATCCCACCAACTGTCTCTCTCATCCCACCAACTGTCTCTCTCATCCCACCAACTGTCTCTCTCTCTCTCATCCCACCAACTGTCTCTCTCTCTCTCTCTCTCTCATCCCACCAACTGTCTCTCTCATCCCACCAACTGTCTCTCTCTCTCTCTCTCATCCCACCACCTGTCTCTCTCTCTCTCTCTCTCATCCCACCAACTGTCTCTCTCATCCCACCAACTGTCTCTCTCTCTCTCATCCCACCAACTGTCTCTCTCTCTCTCTCTCTCTCATCCCACCAACTGTCTCTCTCATCCCACCAACTGTCTCTCTCTCTCTCTCTCTCATCCCACCACCTGTCTCTCTCTCTCTCTCTCATCCCACCAACTGTCTCTCTCATCCCACCACCTGTCTCTCTCTCTCTCTCTCTCTCATCCTGCCAACTCTCTCTCTCTCTTATCCTTTAAACTCTCTTCTTTGGTTCTCTCTTTAACCTGTCTCGGGTTGTTAAGAATATTTATGTATTACTAAGAATGAACTATTATAGCAATCCTATTCATCTCTAACACGGGCGTTGTTCTTAAATTCAGACTCACGTCTATTTCCTCCCAGCCATCCATCACTGAGGTAGACCGGCCTCTGATGTCATCAAAGAGGGACGAGTCATAGGCACTAAGAGAAAGTGAACTCCCGCTACCGCAGTGATGCTAACCCCTGTGGTGTAATAAGGCAGCGGCGTGAGTCACCACAGTGCTCGACCTTATGGTCCAAACCGTGGGACATCCCTGACCTGGACCTGTGAGTCAGGAGAGCAGACAGGACTGGGATATATCCTATGTGTCAGACCCAACACATTACACACAGCCTCAACAACTAATATCTGCCTGTCTTTGGGACTGGCTCACTCTTTCTGTGAGACTATGGACCTCTGCTTGTATTTGCACTATGTGAGCACGGCCAGACTGTAACTGATTGCTCACTACAGACAGAAGGGTCAGAAATGGTTTCTAGAATCGGGTTAAACTGTCGTGAGAAAAGACTAGCGACTAATGAAACTTAGAAGGTCGAACAGTGTGTCTGTGACCTGTGAGCTCGTACCTTAAAGGACCTGCTTTTTTAACCAAAATCTGTATTTTGGATTGTTAACGTATTCCACTGTTTAGGAAATAAAGGCATTTGTTGGATCTATACATTCTACGGATATCACACAGCCATGCACGTCCATGCATTTGTTGTGTCATGGCCCGCTTCCTGTTTGACAAACTGAATTACATTAAATGTGGTCAAAAAAGACTGTCATGTTTCCCAACATCCCCAGTTTTAATTGGCTCATTTGTCCACCTCTCCTCCACCAGTAAAAAAGAGAATTACAATTACATTTTTTTTCTATCTGTAATTATTTGTTGTAAGTTGTAAGTGTAATAACTATAATGATACGTGTTGTTTCTTGCCAGCTAGTAGCTACTCATTTTAGACAATCGTCCGTCAAACGGAGTAACAAAGGCTGTGGAGAGACACCTGTGTCCTCTTTTGTTTTACAGGGCATATGGTTTGCCCGGGTCCACATGCTGATTGCAGCTGCCAGGAAACCACATCATCATAGCCCATCATGAAGCACCAAGGAAAGAGGGAATAGCCTGGGGCCAGAAGGAGGGAAGCCGTCCACGATCCATTCCTGGGAGGCTTCTTTTATCACAAGCAGATCTGTCTAAATCATTTGACTTAAATGGCTGAAAGTGGTCATGTTTCTCTTCTGCAGAGCTCTGGAGCCATCTAGAGGAAGAGTAACGTCATTACCCGTCCTACTGGTTATAGTGTGGTCTGCTCTAGGTGGTGTATTAATGATCCGGGTCAAATGGGTCTTAGCAGATTCTCCACGACAAAGGACGTTATTATCATCATTAAATTAAAAAGGCTCAGATCTAATTGACGTGGACTTGACATTTGGCCAAATGCTAATAATACAGGGAAACGTGTAAACATATGTTTTATGACATTTGGTGTGCGACTTTACGACTGTAGTAGGACTGCAAGCGTGCACACTTTACGACAGCACTCTCAATGGCGAACGGTACGGCAAGCGGCAGTGAAGAGAAGATGGCGGAGGGAGATATAAATGCTGAGAAACTCAAGGAGAAGGCGAATGATTATTTCAAAGGTAATATGACAGCCCTCGAAAGTTGGTGTCTGTCAACAGAAGTGCCGTGATGTTATTTTTCAATTTGGATATGGTCCGTTTACACCCAAAATAATTGCCCTTCACGTGCTACACAGCGGTGGATCTTTCTAGCACACGCTAGATTTGCTATGCTATCGGCTACTAGCTAGCGCATTGCTGCAATGTGGGGTGTTAGCGGATAATGCTAACTAGCATAGCCTCCCGACTAACACACTTGGTGTGGGGCGGTAGCGGCTATTGCTAACTAGCATAGCTCCCTGACTGTAACACATTTAATGCGGGGCGGTAGCGGCTATTGCTAACTAGCATAGCCCCCTGACTGTATCACACTAGGGGTAAATGTGCCTCCACAGCCGTGGCAACTTTTAGTCTTCTATGAATGAAAAAAGCGAATCTACTAATATAGCATGACATTATGATACTTGTGTGTAATGCTATGATCCTCCTGTGTTTCCTAACATTAATAAACGTTAAGGATAACCAGGGTTTTCTGGACGGCTCTCCCGTTAGCCTGCAGTCGGGTTCACAGTACTGACGGTACCAACACACCGGTACCAGACAGCCAATGTCATTCATTGAATGATTCAGTGCAGCAACCTAACCCTGTTATAAGTTAGCTACATTCAGTAGCCCCATAACGTAATTTCACTTTTGATTTTGATTCCCGCCATATATTGGCTGTTATGAGTAAATAAACCTAATAAAACATACACATTGGTCTTTAAATATGACACTAGTTAACAAGCTACATTTAGAAAATGACATGTATAAGCTAGCGTCGCTAACTAATGGTTTTTTAACAGTAGCAGTAACTTTGCACATTGCCGGTCAGTCTGCATGCGGGAGTCTGCATGCGGTAGTCTCATGGTGGGTCTGCATGCGGGAGTCTCATGGTCGGTCTTCATGCGTCAGTCTAGTTGAGCAGCTAGTGCTGCTGATGATGACGGTAACTATTTATTGAACCAACTAACATGTTAAGTAATCAAAGCACCGTTATTCACACGCAGTGAGTGTACTCAGAGGAACTTAAACACCACATACTAATGCGAGTCAACAATAGATTTAAGTTACAGTACTGCTAGATTCTTTGTCCAAGGCAAATCTGAAATGTTGCTAAAGTTAATAATTAAACCAAAGTTGGAAGACTATCCAACTTGACATCAATAACACCATGCATATTGCTATATAAACCATTTTAAGTCCACGGGACAATGACTGGCACAACTCCACTGCCATGCTGGATGTGAGAAGACATTCTGTCCTGGCCGGAGCTTCTGTTATGGTGCAGCCAGAAGTCTCTCGTGACGTTACAACTCTCAACCTAGACTGCCGTTTAGCTTGTCTCTGTTCTCAAAACCTCTGTGGCTTGTATTGTGATGGCTGCAGCTACACCACTGTATCCGTGCCGTAGACCTCAGGTTAACACTTCATTACACCATGTCTGAAAGCCGGCTACATGGCCGAGGGTGGCTGATGAAAGGGTTGGCGGTATGGTTAATTTGATTGTGTTCTTGTGGTTGTGTTTTCTGGGTGTGATTAGCACGAAGGCACAAGTACAAAAAGGTAGACCAAAATACACTTGCTTAATCGGCACTTCTCTAACCTGGGTCAGCGGGCCGGTGCCTGTTTGTGGGTGAATGCCTGCCGCTCAGCAGCGAGGCAGCAAGGTCCTAATGACTGCGTGGGCCATTTAGCCTGTATAATCACACTTAAGCAACTAACTTTCAATGACTGCTTTTCAGCGTTTGGCATCTACTGAATACTTTTTGTTTTAAAAAGACTACATTTGGCCCTAGCCTTTTAATGCTTGGACCATATAGCTAACACACCACAGCTATGAGTTGTGGGGTGGCTGGATACTGCACTTATTAATGTGATGTATTTGCATTATACCACAAACCCACATATGCCTCAATACTATTATTAACATGTTACTAATGTAATATGAGTTGTCAAAAGGGCTGTGATGTCATGCCTGTGGTATACACTGATATATAAGATAAGATATTTTTTGTCATTTCTCTTGTTTTTTGTGGACAACCAATCTGTAGCTGGACAAGACTGTCTGATGGTGCACAATTATTTAATGAATAAAAAAGAAAGCAATGTCTAAAATCACATGCTGTCACATTTTCTATAAAACCAGGCATATTATTTGCCTAGGGCCTTATTTTGATCTGGGTTCTCAGTAGACTGAAAATCGTTTGCTACTCTGCTTTTGGATGATAATTCACAACCATTTAAATGTTAACAGTTGACAGATTGTGGGCCCATTAAATGTTTTTTTGCCCCATCTGTGCCGTGGCTCTGGGTCCATGCTTGTCAGCGCCATTTGGATATCGGGAGAAACTCCATTTGGAACCACAATTTTAAGCATTTCGGTAGTTATGTTCCAGAATTCGGTACCAGTCTCCAATCTCGATTTGTTCTTGGTTTCATCATACCAGCTGAAGTGTAGCCAAATAACAATGTGGCTTCATGACTTAACCCCAAAACAGCCATTGTAGCACCACTTAACCGGTAATGCATTGTTGCCCACATTTAATTGAAAAATGAATGAGTCCAGTTGTGTTGATGTAGTGTTTGCCAAGTGACCAGCCTTGGAAAGACCTGCAGGAAGATCAGGAATAGTTCACCACGGTTCCTGTTCATTATAATTGATTGATTCTTTTCTTTGCCAGCGAAAGACTACGAGAATGCAATCAAGTACTACTCCGAGGCGCTGGAGCTCAACCCGGATAGCGCCGTCTACTTGTCTAACCGCAGCCTGGCATATCTGCGGACGGAGTGCTATGGCTATGCCCTGGCCGATGCCACCAAATGTCTGGAGATAGACAAGAACTACATCAAAGGCTATTACCGGCGAGCCACGTCCAACATGGCCCTGGGAAAGTTCAAGGCTGCGCTCAAGGACTATGAGACGGTAAGACTGGACAGGGTTTGTGTCAGACGTGACAAGAGAGTTAAATCAAGATGATAGACGGGGATGAGGTTTAAAGGTGCTCTCTGTAGGAGGAGAGCGGATGAGGTTTAAAGGTGCTCTCTGTAGGAGGAGAGCGGATGAGGTTTAAAGGTGCTCTCTGTAGGAGGAGAGCGGATGAGGTTTAAAGGTGCTCTCTGTAGGAGGAGAGCGGATGAGGTTTAAAGGTGCTCTCTGTAGGAGGAGAGCGGATGAGGTTTAAAGGTGCTCTCTGTAGGAGGAGAGCGGATGAGGTTTAAAGGTGCTCTCTGTAGGAGGAGAGCGGATGAGGTTTAAAGGTGCTCTCTGTAGGAGGACAGCGGATGAGGTTTAAAGGTGCTCTCTGTAGGAGGACAGCGGATGAGGTTTAAAGGTTCTCTCTGTAGGAGGAGAGCGGATGAGGTTTAAAGGTGCTCTCTGTAGGAGGACAGCGGATGAGGTTTAAAGGTGCTCTCTGTAGGAGGACAGCGGATGAGGTTTAAAGGTTCTCTCTGTATGAGCCTCTGTGACTAAAGCCCTGGCTAAATGGCTCACTGATTTCATCAGTTTCAGCAGTACAAATGTTTTCTTGATAAGTCTTAACGTTGACAGACATTGAAGATAAACCCAGAAAACATCGGTCCATTTCTGCCAAATGTACCATTTTAACTCACCTACGGGCATGTTGGCCATTCTCAATACGACCACAAGCTAATATGGAAGAGAAGTGCCCCGTGCATCTCCTGAACCGGTTCTAATCTGGGCTCTGTTCCCCCGGGAGGGTGACAGGTCGTGCGGGTGCGGCCCAACGACAAGGACGCGAAGCTGAAGTACCAGGAGTGCAACAAGATCGTGAAACAGAAGGCGTTTGAGAGGGCCATCGCCAGCGATGAGGTGAAGAGATCCGTCGTCGATTCCCTAGACATCGAAAACATGAGTGAGTGGTTTTTCATCTTTGGGACATAATGCTAAACTTTTGTAGAGCTATATGTTCTTTTTTAAAGTTATTGTGAAGTGCTCAATAACTCATAGGGCTGTTAAAAACATCCAGATCCGTTTGGTCGGTTGAGTGAGTAATATATTAATTGATTGTCGCAGTGATCGAGGACGAATACTCGGGACCCAAGTTGGAAGACGGAAAGGTGACGATGAAGTTCATGAACGAGATGATGGATTGGTTTAAAGACCAAAAGAAACTTCACAGAAAGTGTGCTTATCAGGTAATGATATCGTCTAATACTCATCGATCTGTTGGTGAAAAAGTCCTAGGTAGGTGAATCAAAGACAGAGACAGAGTAGGTGAATCAAAGCCCTTTGGAAAATCTGCTGTTTTAAATGTATTAAAATCGCACAACCCAAAAAGCCTCATTAAAAACCATGAAATATGTGTTAATTTGTGATCTAACATTTCAGATACTGATCCAAATCAAAGAACTCCTGTCCAAACTCCCCAGTCTGGTTGAGATCACATTAAAAGAGGTGAGACATCCACACGTTTGTCATGGTGTTGACACATCTCATTACGTCACTTCCTGTGGACACTTCCTGTGGACACTTCCCTTTCAGCATGTGACAACTGCCTGGGCCTGAACCTCTCTGTTCTCCTCTCCACAGAAGGAGAAGATGACCATTTGTGGTGACACACACGGGCAGTTTTACGACCTCCTGAACATCTTTGAGCTAAACGGCCTCCCCTCAGACACCAACCCTTATGTATCCTTTACTGTAACTAGTGTGGAGGGAAACCGTCGGTCTAACCTATTGGCTGTATGTCTGTTAGTATTCAGTGGAATCCACGTGACCTTTAACCTATTGACTGCATGTCTGTTAGTATTCAGTGGAATGCACGTGACCCTTGACTATTGAAATGCAGCTGTTTAATGGTGACTTTGTGGACCGTGGTTCGTTTTCTCTGGAGGTCATCCTCACTCTGTTTGGCTTCAAGCTGCTTCTCCCCGACTCCTTTTATCTTCTCAGAGGTCTGTACTGTCACGTGGAGTGTTTATGGTGTAATGTCATGGAAACGCCATGTTCCTATGAGTTTTGGTCGTGTTTTGGTAGTTTTAACAGTTATTCATCATGGCTAATGTTTTGGCCATTGTTTACTTCGTGTCGTAATGTAAAGTAAATGTTCACAATGTAAATGTTATGTACTTTTTGCATAACGCAAAGCTATGGAGTTTTTACGCAGTGCATAGTAAATGTTTAAAGTAAAACAATAGTTTAGGTAACATATGATGCTTTCTGTTTGACCAGGTAACCACGAGACGGACAACATGAACCAGATGTATGGTTTTGAGGGGGAAGTGAAGGCAAAATACACCGCTCAAATGTTCCAGCTGTTCAGCGAGGTCTTCCAGTGGCTGCCTCTGGCACAGTGTATCAACAGCAAAGTCCTGGTGGGTGACCCCTGACTTTCAACACACACTGATCAATACCAAAGAAAAAACTATTACAGAGTCTAGGATACCATGCGCCAATGTTTACCAGACGGTAGCAGTGAGAACAGACCATAGCCTGGGTGGCTAAAGACTTCTTTGAACTTATGTGCGTTCTTACGACATGGCGTGTGGTATGCGTGGGCGTGTGGTATGCGTGGTGTGTGGTATTCGTGGCGTGTGGTCAGAAGAGTTGCTGGATTGAATCTCTGATTCGTTAAATCTCTGTTGTCTGTCACAGGTGATGCACGGGGGATTGTTTAGTGAAGACGGCGTGACGCTGGATGACCTGAAGAAGATCGACAGGAACAGACAGCCCCCGGACTCAGGTGAGATGCAAAAAAATGAAATGCTCTGTGTGTTCTCCCATTCAAACCCATTGGGTGAGAACAAGCCAGAGGTCCCTCCTCTCCGATCTTCTCCTGCTACGACATGTCGGGGTGAGAGGCGAGATGAATTCAGTCATCCCACTGTTTTGATCAATCACAATATCGTCCTGTTTTTGACTAAATGTACTTGATGTGGTTTTGTTCAGGTCCCATGTGTGATCTACTCTGGTCCGACCCCCAGCCACAGGTCAGTGCTCTTTATGTTTCACCAAACCATGAAGACGCTTCAGCTTGTAGGATTTACCATGACCCCATTGGTGGTTAACATTCCCATAGACGTCTATTCGACTAAGAATCTTCCCTCCTACCGGTTAGAACGGGAGGTCCGTCTCGAAGCGAGGAGTGAGCTGTCAGTTTGGTCCCGATGTCACGGAGAGGTTCCTGGAACAGAACAAGCTCGACTATATCGTCCGCAGCCACGAGGTCAAGGGGGAGGGCTACGAGGTCACACACTCAGGAAAGTGCATCACAGTGTTCTCAGCGCCCAACTACTGGTAACTATGGTGACATGCTTACGGTTCAACTTCCTCCCCTCCAGCAGGTGGCAGTCATGGTGTTATCCTAGCCTGGTGAAGACTCTGGGATGTAGAAACTGCTGAGCCACACGCATGTTTCAGAAATCAGTAATAAGTCTCTAACATGTAAATGACTATGGTCTCTTAAAGCTTTAATAACAGTTTTTCCTCTCGTTTTTCCCCCCTGGTCTCTCTGTCTCTCTATCCTGGTCTCTGTCTCTATCCTGGTCTCTCTGTCTCTCTATCCTGGTCTCTCTGTCTCTCTATCCTGGTCTCTCTGTCTCTCTATCCTGGTCTCTCTGTCTCTCTATCCTGGTCTCTCTGTCTCTCTATCCTGGTCTCTCTGTCTCTCTATCCTGGTCTCTCTGTCTCTCTATCCTGGTCTCTCTGTCTCTCTATCCTGGTCTCTGTCTATCCTGGTCTCTCTGTCTCTCTATCCTGGTCTCTCTGTCTCTCTATCCTGGTCTCTCTGTCTCTCTATCCTGGTCTCTCTGTCTCTCTATCCTGGTCTCTCTGTCTCTCTATCCTGGTCTCTCTGTCTCTCTATCCTGGTCTCTCTGTCTCTCTATCCTGGTCTCTCTATCCTGGTCTCTCTGTCTGTCTTTTCTGGTCTCTCTGTCTGTCTTTTCTGGTCTCTCTGTCTGTCTTTTCTGGTCTCTCTGTCTGTCTTTTCTGGTCTCTCTGTCTGTCTTTTCTGGTCTCTCTGTCTGTCTTTCCTGGTCTCTTTGTCTGTCTTTCCTGGTCTCTCTCTAGCGATCAGATGGGAAATAAAGGAGCATACATCCACCTCAGAGGATCAGACCTTAAACCTGAGTTTCACCAGTTTGCAGCTGTGGTCAGTACCTTCCCTTAAGTCACATTTATTAAGTTAATTAAACGGTTTAAAGTGTAGAGTCTAAAAATGTGGATCACACTAATGTCCTGCCTATATCTGTCTCTCTGTCTTCCACAGCCTCATCCGAATGTGAAACCCATGGCGTACGCAAACTCCTTGATGCAGATGGGGATGATGTAGAGGGCCTGCTCCTGACCTCCCTGTTCCTGACCTCCCTGCTCCTGACCTCCCTGAGCCTGGCCCCTGACTCCTCCGTCATGGCTGGCCACATCTGCCACTTTCTACATGGTCCCTAATCCTGACTGGTCCACACTCTGGCCCTACATACCCTGACTGGTCCACACTCTGGCCCTACATACCCTGACTGGTCCCTGCATACCCTGACTGGTCCACACTCTGGCCCTACATACCCTGACTGGTCCCTGCATACCCTGACTGGTCCACACTCTGGCCCTACATACCCTGACTGGTCCCTGCATACCCTGACTGGTCCACAATCTGGCCCTACATACCCTGACTGGTCCCTGCATACCCTGACTGGTCCACAATCTGGCCCTACATACCCTGACTGGGCCCTACATACCCTGACTGGTCCACACTCTGGCCCTACATACCCTGACTGGTCCACACTCTGGCCCTACATACCCTGACTGGTTCACACTCTGGCCCTACATACCCTGACTGGTCCCTGCATACCCTGACTGGTCCACACTCTGGCCCTACATACCCTGACTGGTTTAGATGGGTGTAAGCAGTGTAGTAATGTTAATCCTATAATGGCCAACACAAAAAGGGGGAACAGGACTAGAGACTGTCTGGGTTTATCCTCGTACATGGTGGTGTTACCAGTTAAGGTGGGAGGGGGTTCTCCGGCCTAGTCAGGAGCTGGCTGCGTTCATTCTTGTATTGGTTGAACTAGAAAACCGTCAGTCTGTATTTGACCCCCACTCTGTTTATGGTTGAGGTACTTCTATAGGGTTTAACTGTAGGGGTGTTATATGGTTGTGAATGAGATGGTTTGTACCAAAGAGGACAAGACTACAGTTTAGGTTCATACAGCCTGTGGAATATATCATTACTTTTTACGTCTTCTTTTTTTTCCAATATGTTAAGTGAGTGTAGATGATGTAGCTATGATTCCAGCTTCAGGGGAGGTGTTTTTTTTAAGGTGAACTGGTTGTCTCTCTATGATTCCAGCTTCAGGGGAGGTGTTTGGAGGTGAACTGGTTACCTCTCTAGGATTCCAGCTTCAGGGGAGGTGTTTGGAGGTGAACTGGTTACCTCTCTATGATTCCAGCTTCAGGGGAGGTGTTTGGAGGTGAACTGGTTACCTCTCTATGATTCCAGCTTCAGGGGAGGTGTTTGGAGGTGAACTGGTTACCTCTCTATGATTCCAGCTTCAGGGGAGGTGTTTGGAGGTGAACTGGTTACCTCTCCAGTCCAGTGTGGTGCTCTTCATTGCTACTTGGGATTGCTATTGGGGTGTTTTAGACCCATTCATGTGGGGTCTTCACATTCAAAACTTACAAACCTGATTTAATTTGCACTGCTCCTCCTCTATCCTGGTGAGGGGGGGGGGTCTCCTGTTTGCTCCCACACACACACACACACACACACAGTCAGTGTCCCGCTTCTCTCTGTCTCCGGGCAGCACCATATTCTCCCTACCTGCTCCGCTGTAATGCCAAGCATCCAGTGAGTTGCCTCTGTCTGCGCCACCGTTCGTTTGTCTACCAGTTACTTTGCCAATGTGTGGATGTATTTAAGTCAGATGTCTAGGTATCATGCTGCCCTCTTTCTCTCTCTTGCTCTCAAGCGCACAGCTGTTCAATATTGGCCCTCAACTTTTTAGATGACGATGTACACTCGAGTGTATGTATATATACTGTATCATTAAAAGAATAATTCTGTGTACATGTTTGGAAGAAAATGTTATTGAATAAAAAAATACAGTCCATTGATTTTAAATTAATGATGTGTATGTTTGTTCACATGACGCTACATCTAAACACGAGGGGGAGTCGGCAAAACGCATAAAAATATTGTTTCTATATTAGCCGTGTACACCTAAATTTATGATCGTGGGTTTAATCCATAGACTGTATAAAGATAGGTTTAATCTGCAACGGTGAAGACATATCTGATGGGATCTCACTTTGCGTATTACGCGACCTGGCTAATGTTCATAACATCCGCCACGTGATGAACGAGTCGCTTAATTATGACGTAGCACACACGCCATCAGACAGCTGACGCACACTGACTACCTCTGGGTCGCTACAGGTTGGTGAAGGAAACTGACATCTCACCTTGGCTGAGCGAGTTGTACAGACACATGTGAAGGTGCTCGACAAGATGCCTAAGTATTGTTCTGCCCCGAACTGTAACCATGACTCCGGAAGCACCAACTCGGATAGGAAAAGCTTTTACAAGTAAGCACGACTGTTTGCTTCACTAACTTAAAATGACAGGTACAATTCGGGTATAGCGACTTATCCCAAAGCCTAAAACAGCTTTAATATATAATAGTGTATGTGTTAAACCAAATAAGTTCCTAAACATGTGATTAGTTAGTATCTGTGGTAGGTTTCAGTAGTAGGGTATGTCCACGTGTTGTTTAGTCACCTGGTATTAAATCATTTCCGCACATGTCACTTACAGTTTTCTTATATAACATGTCAAGGTTGTTGTCTGAAACGAATAGTGTCATGCTGGTGTTGTGGTAGGTTTCCTCTGCAGGACCCAGACCGGTTGAAGCTGTGGTTACAGAACATGGGCCGTGAGGACTGGACCCCCTCCAGACACCAGTACATCTGTAATGAACACTTCGTGACGTCATGCTTCCAGATGCGGTGGGGGATCCGCTATCTGGAGAACAACGCCGTGCCGACTGTCTTTCAACTCAATGAGGTGTCACCTAAAATAATAGTATATTATTAAAGAAATATCGGTTTGTTGTGTGGACTAGACTGCTCATGAATCTTTCTTTAGAGACTGTAGCCACTTTATTAGGTTTATGTACGCATTGGTATACTAGTACGTTAAGTATGTTGTTGAACTATATAAATTATGCTCTATCGGGATTCCAGAGCCACATAAATAGAAAAAGTTCCCCACCAGCCTGTTGTGTAGAAACCCAGAAGAGATGGATCATTGCAGATCACCATAAGAACTGGTGCTCGCTGTATGTTTTAGTTTATCACAACTTTCTCTGTAAACTCTAGGGCAGGGATGTCAAACCGGTTCCACGGGGGGCCTAGTGTATGCAGGTTTTTGCTCTCACCTTGTTCTTGATTGATTAATTAGGTCACTAATTGGTAAGGTTCTACCCTCTACTGGTTGTTTAGGTCGGA
This sequence comes from Dallia pectoralis, assembly GCA_029465975.1. Lineage (NCBI taxonomy): Eukaryota > Metazoa > Chordata > Actinopteri > Esociformes > Umbridae > Dallia > Dallia pectoralis. The sequence continues at coordinate 1,618,296 of CM055755.1, read as the reverse complement.
ACTGGGAACTAATTTAAATGAAAACCCAAAAACCTGCATACACTAGGCCCCCCGTGGAACCGGTTTGACACCCGTGCTCTAGGGCATGAACTTCTCAGGAGGGTCAGCTGTGTCTGAGATGCTAAAACAGCTGATTCTAACAATTATGTCACAGTATGGTCAAAGTCTCTCGGGTCATTTATTGTCCTGGTTTGAATGCTTGGAAGAACAATCAAAACCTGTTTACCATTTCTGCATGTCTTTGTATATTACTTTGCTGTTTGGCTATTTACATCAGTGAACAGGGTTCCTAATAAAGTGGCACAGAGCTGCCAGAACAGTTTGCATGATATAGCAATAACCAGTTATCTCGGTTTTGACTTGTGTTTTGACAGGCTTTATCGGTGAGCTTAACAGGCATTCTCCTCTTTCCCATTTTGCTTCGGATAGAAACGCAAAGGCGATGATCATAGTGGAATTCAGAACCCCAAAAGGCTGAGAGGCAGCAGGAAGTCACAGGACTCCAGGTCTGACACCACGGCTGAATCCCTCCACGGCTCTGCCAGCACCTTAACACTCTACGAGGTCACCGTGGAACACTTACAAGCTGAGAATCCGGATCAGCAGGAAGGGAGGGGCACAACGGGGAACTCCCGGGACATTACATACACAGCTGATGCTCTGCCTCTGTCCACGACGGAAGAGGAGTGTCACAACATGGCAGGCGCAGGATTCCCGGTCACTCTCTACCGGGCAGTGAAGGTCCTGGGTGGCCTAGAGGCTGGAGGGACATACGGCGGGATAGAGGAGAATGTAGACGGTGAGGTGGTGGTGATGGTGCCGGAACCACAGGTGGTGCTGAGGGGTCTGCCAACGGCAGTCTTGGCCGAGGCCTCCGATCTGGCAACGGTGGATGACAATGACCACTTCATGGCGCCGACCTCCCTGGTCGTCGAGAACGTGTCTCCTGAGGTGATGGGGACAGAGCTTTCTGTCTCCCAGGACGACCGCGGTGACGGGGCTCAGGTCATTGCCTACTTTGAAACGATTCCCAACGTGGTGTCCTGTGGCGCTGCTCAGTTCAGCATCTCCCCGGACACGGTGCTGTCCACTGCTCTCAGTCCTACGCCCATCGTCTCCACGCTGCCCATCGTGTCCAAGCACACGCCCCCTGCCCCTGGGTCCCTCGTCCTCACCCTGGAGAGGCTGGAGACGGTCGGGGAGGAGGCAGAGGGCGACACTCCTGAGGAGGAGGACGTGGAGCAACAAGGGAGTCAGCTGGAGGAACACCGGTAAGGTGCCAAACTTTTGGTTGACGTATTGTAGGTCGGAGCTGGTGATAATATGCGATACCCGCTCTCATCTCCGTAGCAACCGTTGATCTGTCTCCCTCCTACCCTGTCAGATACCACAAGAACAGCCTGAGTAAGGAGCAACTGGAGGCCATTGTATTGGAGCTTCAGAAGAAGGTGAAGGTGTTGCAGCAGAGACACAGGAGACACCTGGATAAACTTCTGGGCCTGGAAAACACTGTCAGCCAGTTGAGACAGAGCAACCTGTTGAATGAGGAGAGGTTGCAGCTTCTAGAGAGGGTACGAGACACATTATATTGTTTTATTAACCTGGTTACAGCTTCTAGATGTACATCATAATGGTTTATAAGCCTGCTGATTCAAATTAATTGCTGAAAGCTGTGTTATATTACACATTACACCATAGATATCTCAGCAGGTTTTGGTCAACTGCCAATGCAACACTGCTAATTTGACTTTGGGCACATTTTTGCATCCAGGTAGAGCATGCATCAACAAGTTGATACACAGCGGCTAGGAGAAACTCCCTGATGGGTCGAATATAGGAAGATAACCTAGAGAGGAACCAGGCTCTGGGGGGTGGCCAGGCCTCTTGTGGCTGTGCTGGGTGAACTTGTAATAGTTTAATAGTTATTAATTGCATTTTTTAAATGCAGAGTCTTATAAAATTGTCCAGGTCAAATGCATTATACTCTGGCCTAATAAGGTCAAATCCATTTTTCTCTGGTGACATGGATAAGACCTGGAAGGTGTGTCAAAACAATCATTTGACATTTCTTTGGCCTTTTTTCTAGGCCTACATCCAGACCAGTGCTGCTGTGTCCGAGGCAGGAGAGACTGTGGCGATCATCTATGGCGGCGATAACACAACGTACATCTACGAAGGATAGAGCCATTTCAATTCAGTGTACCGCCACTACAGGACATGTCGAGGAGGATTGTGAAGGGCAGGGTTATTCTTGTCTGAGCCAATAAGATAAAGAGGCATCTATGTGATCACTACCATGGAGTTATGTTATGTGAACTTCAGAATCATACTGTGTATCGAATATTATTTGCTAGTCAGAAATTTTTGACAAACTTGCTTTGATGGACTACTCTCCAATATTGTCTGTTAATAATTTTTTTGTGTTTGTCATTTTGTCTGTCGTTATACTAGTGTCAGTTGTCTTTAAGAAAGACCATGTCATGAGGTGATTGGTCGATGGTTTGCTGTCAGTTGGGCTTGCACTCATAAACAATCAAATGTTGAATTCTGAATAAGGGGGCAGGGAGAATGTAATAAAAACGGCCCTGTTTGGTTTTATTATTTTCCAATTGTATCCCTGAACTGTGTATTTTATTATTTTGGGAAATGTTGGTGTCAGATTTTTATTTTTATCACGTTGATCAGATTTTGTTGATGTTGATATTACAATATAGATTTTCACTGGTATTTGGTTTCGCTTTTTTATGTTGGATATTTAGATTATTATTATCCCTCAAAACGACTGGGCAGGATTAGACGCCCCCAAACTAATCGTCATTGCCTTGAAGGCCAATCAGGAAAGAGTGTCGATCAGCCTCGCACCGCGTCAGACCAATCAGAGACGAGTGTCGATCTGCCTCGCGCCGCGTCAGACCAATCAGAGACGCCGGTGTATGTTTGAATGTGCGTCCCGCGTTTCATCCAGTCGACGTAGCGGTCATAAAGTTTCGGGTTTCACCTCAGACTCGCCGTACTTATCGAAGTGTTTTAACCACAGGAGGCTACGACCTAATGCTACTTACTGGTGCTGTCGTTTAATTGGAATAAGCATTATCTGAATTTAATCAATAGTGCCAGCTTGTTTTTTATTGTTTTACGAATGAGGATCTACATTACATCCGGTTATCAGTAATTAAACTAACGTCAGCACTACTGGTCACAAACTGAAACCTTGTTTATAGACATTTAACCAGTTAGTGTCTCACACAGCTAACAGTTATTTATCTCCGGCCACCATGTCAGAGGGAGTCAATACATTCACATCCAGGGTCAATAAACGGGTTAGTAATGTGACTTCTGCCCCATCTGGACCTGCTAATGTGAGAAGGAAAAGCCGACCAACCTGCCAGAGACGAACCACTCAGAACCGGGTATGTGTGGGTTTATTTGCGTTATTTTGTGAAGTTTTAGTAACTATAGTAACTCTATCTGTGCTGTTATTTACAGGGGAATAGTTACACTATCTGTGTTTACCTGCCCTCTTTATGTACCATCCATACATAACTTGCTAACTTGTTTGTTAGCCAACCATCAGATTGCTCTTGGTTTTGCATTTTTATTAGTTAATAAAAACGTTTTTGCTTTGTTGAGTATCCATCTTTATACAGAACCACATAGTATCAATAGCTATACATTATTATGCAACTGCTTAAATGTCACCGCTTCAGAATGAGAGTTGGTAACTAGATGTATATTTATGTTATTGTTTTACTGGTCTGGTGTCCGACACCCAGTTAGGTGGTCCTCTGGTCTGGTGTCCTACACCCAGTTAGGTGGTCCTCTGGTCTGGCCTCCTACACCCAGTTAGGTGGTCCTCTGGTCTGGCCTCCTACACCCAGTTAGGTGGTCCTCTGGTCTGGTGTCCTACACCCAGTTAGATGGTCCTCTGGTCTGGTGTCCTACACCCAGTTAGATGGTCCTCTGGTCTGGTGTCCTACACCCAGTTAGATGGTCCTCTGGTCTGGTGTCCTACACCCAGTTAGGTGGTCCTCTGGTCTGGTGTCCTACACCCAGTTAGGTGGTCCTCTGGTCTGGTGTCCTACACCCAGTTAGGTGGTCCTCTGGTCTGGCCTCCTACACCCAGTTAGATGGTCCTCTGGTCTGGTGTCCTACACCCAGTTAGATGGTCCTCTGGTCTGGCGTCCTACACCCAGTTAGGTGGTCCTCTGGTCTGGCGTCCTACACCCAGTTAGGTGGTCCTCTGGTCTGGCGTCCTACACCCAGTTAGGTGGTCCTCTGGTCTGGTGTCCTACACCCAGTTAGGTGGTCCTCTGGTCTGGTGTCCTACACCCAGTTAGGTGGTCCTCTGGTCTGGTGTCCTACACCCAGTTAGGTGGTCCTCTGGTCTGGTGTCCTACACCCAGTTAGATGGTCCTCTGGTCTGGTGTCCTACACCCAGTTAGGTGGTCCTCTGGTCTGGTGTCCTACACCCAGTTAGGTGGTCCTCTGGTCTGGCCTCCTACACCCAGTTAGATGGTCCTCTGGTCTGGTGTCCTACACCCAGTTAGGTGGTCCTCTGGTCTGGCCTCCTACACCCAGTTAGATGGTCCTCTGGTCTGGTGTCCTACACCCAGTTAGGTGGTCCTCTGGTCCTCCTACACCCAGTTAGGTGGTCCTCTGGTCTGGTGTCCTACACCCAGTTAGAGGTGGTCCTCTGGTCTGGTCCTACACCCTGGTGTCCTACACCCAGTTAGGTGGTCCTCTGGTCTGGTGTCCTACACCCAGTTAGGTGGTCCTCTGGTCTGGTGTCCTACACCCAGTTAGGTGGTCCTCTGGTCTGGTGTCCTACACCCAGTTAGGTGGTCCTCTGGTCTGGTGTCCTACACCCAGTTAGATGGTCCTCTGGTCTGGTGTCCTACACCCAGTTAGGTGGTCCTCTGGTCTGGTGTCCTATGGTCCTCTGGTCTGGTGTCCACCCAGTTAGATGGTCCTCTGGTCTGGTGTCCTACGCCCAGTTAGATGGTCCTCTGGTCTGGTGTCCTACACCCAGTTAGGTGGTCCTCTGGTCTGGTGTCCTACACCCAGTTAGGTGGTCCTCTGGTCTGGCCTCCTACACCCAGTTAGGTGGTCCTCTGGTCTGGTGTCCTACACCCAGTTAGGTGGTCCTCTGGTCTGGCCTCCTACACCCAGTTAGGTGGTCCTCTGGTCTGGTGTCCTACACCCAGTTAGGTGGTCCTCTGGTGGTCCTCTGGTCTGGCGTCCTACACCCAGTTAGGTGGTCCTCTGGTCTGGTGCTGTATTGAGCGGCCAGATGCATCTCTGTGATTTGTCTGCTTGTGTTTCAGGTGGTCCTAGAGAGAGTCCTCGGCATCACCACTTCCAGTAGCAGTGGCCTGGCATGTGACCCCAACACGGGCCTAGTTGCCTACCCTGCAGGGTAAGACATAACTCATGTGTTCCCAGACATTTGGAAAGGTGTGGGGTCCTCGAGGAGAGGTTGGAAGTGGAACAGACCGCAGCATTCGAGTAACCGACCGGCTATGTTCTCTTAGGCATTTGTTTGCATAGGTCAGGATTGTAACTGGTTGACCGGTACTGTGTCAACGTTGTAACATAGTTAGCCCACCGCAAATACATATTAGCATATTAATATGAAATGTAAATGTAGCGCTTTTCTACCCTGCGTTGTTAGGCTAGTCACGGTTCCCTGTGAATCACACACGATAGCTTGTTGGGACAAAATCTGCAGCCAGAGAGGTCATTTCAGTCACCATAATTGGTTGCATGATTTTAAATCGTATCCGTATTTTCTGGATGTTCGCTTGTGAGGTTTTTGTGATTCCTTGTGTAATGTTCCATAAGGTGAAGAACCCTGACTGGGGCATTTGTTAAATCAAGTAATATGTTGTCTTGTTCTAGGTGTGTTGCTGTGATACTGCACCCGAAGAAAAACAAACAGACCCACATCCTCAACACCTCGAGGTAAATATTTTCTCCTGTGTGTTTTTGGTCGTTATCACCCTGGTTCCCTGGTGTGGGGTGACATCCGCTCGTCCTCACCTATAAGATATGCTCTCCAGGGTCGTTTCGCTCAGTCTGTTTCAGGGTTTATCTGTTACTCCAGAGGAGAACACGTTCTCCATGCTGGCTGGCTTCAGGCATGCCCAACGGCTGCTGGGGAGGATGAAAAAAATTCAGTTCCACTGCCTGAAATATTCACTCTTTCTGTTTACATTATGTAACGTTAGAGTGGGTGAGATGACATGGAGATTCCCCATTTGTAGCTAGTTACTGTTTTCAGTCTGGTAGAAAGATTCAGGGTTCCTACGGGTGCTTGAAATCCTTGAAAGTGCTTGAATTTTGATGATGTGTTTTCAAGGTTTGAAAAGTGCTTAAATGTTGGATAAAGTGCTTGAAAATGCTTGAAATTGTAACTGTATTTATTTCACAGCAAATATCTAATCTGCATGAATAGTTATTTAAATGGAGAAAAAAATGTTGGAGATCGTAAAATGAAACCTGCTGCGCTCGCTTATGCATGTGTGACTGCGATCTGCCAGTCTATTCCTTGTGTTCCTCCCCCATGGTCAAGCCTCTGTCGAGAGAGAGTTTTCTGTTAACAAAGAGGTGATGGTGGAGAACCTGCAAGAGCATTCTCTTATTGCTCAGCGGATCATTCATGAGCATGTGAACCATATTGGAGGGCTGCTCAACATAGTCTACACGAAGGAACTACTCCTCTCTGCAGCTGCTGCCAGGCAGAAATACCACAATTATCTAATATTAATATATGGATGACCAAAAACGTCGAAAAAAAGATGAGGAGACTGCTCAGAAGAGAAAGGGAGTAATGGAGAAGATAGCTGAGACCAAGGCCAAAAAGAAGAGAATGGAGGAGGACGTAAGGGTCCTTCTGAAATCTGCAGATAGTAATGCAGAGAAAGCTGAATCGGTTGGAAAACTCAGCTTCATTTCAAAAGTCTGGAGGCTGTAGAAAAACAGCTAAATGACAAGCTGAAGGAGCTCAAAGACACTCCTTAATAGGTCCTTAATGTATTATTTGCCCTAAACGTGCATTGTTCGGTGTTTAGTGCAAGTTGATTTGTTTAGTTTTTCAGTATTTTGTTTGGGCGTATTCATTTTTATTTTATTTTTGCAGGATAAAGTCCACCAAAGTCAATTTTAAGTTGATTTTGTTTAAAACATTAAAATATCTTGTTGAGTTGATTAAATTAAGTTAAATATGCACTTGAGGTATACCATATACATAGTTGTTTCAAGTTGTTTTGATTTGCACAATATTGTTAAAAAGTTCAAAGAGGTGAATCTGATTGACTACTTCAAAGACGAATGTTTGCATTTATTTTGTTTTCAAATATCTGATCCTTCTGCTATTTCAAAAGACAATTTTGTCTGTTTATAGCGTTTATCGCTAATGTGATATAAACAATAGATATTAAATTTAACTATGTATTGGTATGTAATTCACGGTGATGTAAGGTGCTGGAAAAAGCTTAAAAAAATACCTTGAAAGTGCTTGAAAAGTGCTTGAATTTGACCTTGGAAAAGGTGTATGAACCCTGAAGATTTTTCGAAAACGATTTAAAAGTAGACCCCTTGGATTATGTAGCTCAGGGAAAACTCCCTGGGTTTTCAGAATAATAATGTGTGAGTTTAAATCCTGATCTGATTTCTACTGAGTGTCGTTTTCTGTGTAATCAAATTGTGAATCTTCCATCAGCCCTGTAAGTCTCTGTGTCGGTTTTTGCTTCCCAGAAAAACCTTCACAGCTTTGGCCTTCTCTCAAGATGGAAAGTATTTGGTCACTGGTGAGGTAAGTGCTCAGAAATGTTCAGGAGAGGGGGGGAATAAACTATTTTGCTGTATCTGGTTTCTAGTCCGCTCAGACGATTGTAGACGTGTGTTGGGTTGTGCAAGTCTGAGCTGTGAATTGTGCTACTTTTTGTCATGGTAACGGGTGTTTGAGTCTCCTGTCTTTCTCTTGGCTGCTCTTCGACTGTACTGTTGCCATGGTAATGGGAGGTGTTGCTGACAGTTGTTGTGCAGTTACCATTTGAACCAGTAGGCGTCATCCACTGTCCTGTTAGGAACCTGTTTAGTACCTGAAGAAGTTAGGAACCCGGTTATAACCTGAAGAAACTATTAATGTCTAAAGTAACTTCGACCTATTTTGGGTGTTTTCAGACACCCGATTTTAATTATTTGTCTTCTCTATTGCCCATTCCTCTTCAAGTAAACAAATCTTTTATACGTTTGTTGTAACAACACTAATGTAAACACTCCTCATTTAAATGTTACCAGGCAAGTCAATTTAGATGTCATTCTTGTGTAGGGTCTTAGTCAGGCCAACAACTAAAACATGTTGGACAAACAAACAGTTGTCATAGCAACCACACACACCGCTGTACACAAACCCAATATGGGACCTTTTGGAGTTTAAGTCAATACAAACAGGTTAAGGCTTCTGCTGGTTGGAGAGGTAGCATGGGGGGTCACGTGACCAGTGTTTCCGTCTCCACAGAGTGGTCACGTGACCAGTGTGTTTCCGTCTCCACAGAGTGGTCACATGCCCTGTGTGAGGGTGTGGGACGTGGGGGAGAGGGTCCAAGCGGCAGATGTGCAGTGCCATAAGTACGGCGTGGCATGCGTTGCCTTCTCCACCAACGGCAGCTACATCGTGTCTGTGGGCTACCAGCACGACATGACGGTCAGCGTCTGGGAATGGAGGGTGAGTCGAGAGCGATTGTGGACTGTGCTGAGGTCCGGGAATCGCAGCCTCTAGACAGAACTTGAGTTTGAGTGACCAGGTATTCGTATTTCTGGAGTAGTGGAAATCCTGATGCTGTACAGAGAAACCGCTGCATTTAATCTCTTATCAAAGTTTTCCGACACCATTCTGGTCAGGACCCCGGCGTGCCAAGCGAAAGTGCGAGAACGCTTTCTGAACCCTTTCCTTGTCTGTGTGTAGAAGGGGACTGTCATCGCTTCCAACAAGGTGTCCAGTCGGGTTCTGTCCGTTTCTTTTTCTGAAGACAACAGCTACTTTGTTACGGCAGGAAACCGACACATCAAGTTCTGGTACCTTGATGCCTCTAAAGAGAAACGGGTCAGCATATTATTGTTGTTATTATTATTGTTGTTATTGTTATTGTTGTTATTATTATTGTTGTTATTGTTATTGTTGTTATTATTATTATTGTTATTTTTGTTGTTGTTATTATTATCGTTATTATTGTTGTTATTATTGTTCTCTTTCCATTGTGTTTGTGTGTGTATAAGTTTGAGTCTATTCAACGTCACATTTGATTGGTTACTGTTCTTATGCCATCCCCTAGGTGAACAGCACAGTGCCTCTGATTGGCCGGTCCGGGCTGCTGGGTGAACAGAGGAACAGCACGTTCTGCGGTCTGTCGTGTGGGCGGGGCAGCATGGCGAGCAGCACCTATTGCATCACTTCCTCTGGTCTGCTGTGTCAGTTTAACAGCAGCAGGATGCTGGATGCCTGGGTTGATCTAAAGGTCAGTATGTGTTATGTCCCCCCATACCTTACCCCCCCCCCCCCCGTACCTAACCATCTATTCCTCTCTCCAGACCGCATCTGCTCGCTGTCTGTCGGTCACTGAAGAGTTTGTCTTCTGTGGCTGTGCTGATGGCACCGTGCGCGTCTTCAGCCCCCTGGACCTCCACTACATCACCACCTTACACAGACCACATCGGTTAGGAGTGGATGTCAGCCAGGGTCTGCAGCCAGGGTGGGTCACCGCAAGGACGCCATCTAAGGGTCAAGGGTGGCAGGGGAGGGGGGCATGTAAACACAGAACACGGACAGATGTTTACAATGAACTCAAAGTGCTAATCAGACTCCAGATGTGCGGTTGACCTTTAGCTCTGAGTCATCGACATAGAAACAGTCAGCTGATTCAGTGCTCTCAGCTGGTGACGTCATCACAAAGCACTTATCAGTCTATTGACTAGGGATGATGTCATGTTGTAATCAACAGACATAGAACAATCTCTAATCTTCTGTTTATTCTTATACCCACATGTCTTTTATACTGTCTCTGTGCCCTACTCTGCAGGCACCTGTTTTCGGCAAACCCCAAGGCAGAGTACCCAGACACCCTGGCCCTGACCTTTGACCCTGTGACGCGTCATCTGACCTGCGTGTACAACGACCACAGCGTTTACGTCTGGGACGTGCGTGATGTCCGGAATGTGGGGAAGGTCTACTCAGCTCTCTACCACAGCGGTTGTGTCTGGAGCATCGAGGTGAGTTGGGGTCACGGGGGTGGTCCGGGGTCGCGGGGACCGGGCCAACAGCTACTTCCTATGTTGACGTGTTTCCCTAGACGTACCCCGACATGGATCCATCCAACTCCTGTCTGCCCCGCGGCTCCTTCCTCACCTGCTCCTCTGACAACACCGTCCGGCTGTGGCATGGAGAGCCAGCTCAAGGTCCTGGAGGTCTCCATAACCTCTACAGCCAGGTGAGTCCAAATGGACCCCCAGAAGGTCCTCCTACAAACCCTGAGGTGGTCTTCTGTGTGATTAGCGACCTGCGTGTTCTGTGTTATTAGCGACCCGTGTGATTAGCGTTCTGCGTGTGTGTTTACCTGCGTGTTCTGCATGTCTGTTTACTTGCGTGTTCTGCGTGTGTCCAGGACTTGCTCCGTATCGTCTATGTCGGGGACGACACCCAGCACCTCCAGACTGAGGGGGAGAGGGGGGAAGGGGGCGTGGTGGACACCAAGTCTGGAATCAGAGTCCTGAGCGTCAGTCCTGATGGACAACACCTGGCTGCTGGGGACCGCAATGGGAACCTACAGTAGGTGTACACACACACACACACACACCTGGCTGCTGGGGACCGTAATGGGAACCTACAGTAGGTGTACACACACACACACACACCTGGCTGCTGGGGACCGTAATGGGAACCTACAGTAGGTGTACACACACACACCTGGCTGCTGGGGACCGTAATGGGAACCTACAGTAGGTGTACACACACACACACACACACACACACCTGGCTGCTGGGGACCGTAATGGAAACCTACAGTAGGTGTACACACACACACACCTGGCTGCTGGGGACCGCAATGGGAACCTACAGTAGGTGTACACACACACACACAGACGGTTCCACCACTTGAACTAATCTGTGACATGTACTCCCCTGTGTGCAGTATCTTTGGTCTGCAGTTTATGGACCAGCTGCAGAAGATTGAAGCTCACGACTCTGAGGTCCTCTGTCTCGAGTTCTCCCCGACAGAGACCGGTAAGAACCAGACCTGGAGTTTCACAGGCATGGTTCTGGTCTGGAAGGTTCCCTTCTCATTTCCTCGTGTATTTCAGGCTTGCATTTGCTGGCCTCGGCCAGTCGGGACCGTTTGATTCACATCTTCAACATGACTAAGAGCTACAGCCTGGAGCAAACTGTCTATGACCACTCAGCCTCCATCACTGCCATCAAGTTTACTGGTGCGCTCACACACACCTACTCACACACCTACTCACACACCTACTCACACACCTACTCACACACCTACTCACACACCTACTCACACACCTACTCACACACCTACTCACACACCTACTCACACACCTACTCACACACCTACGCACACACCTACGCACACACCTACGCACACACCTACGCACACACCTACGCACACACCTACGCACACACCTACGCACACACTCGCACACACCTACGCACACACTCGCACACACCTACGCACACACCTACGCACACACTCGCACACACCTACGCACACACCTCGCACACACTCGCACACACCTACGCACACACTCGCACACACCTACGCACACACTCGCACACACCTACGCACACACCTACGCACACACTCGCACACACCTACGCACACACTCGCACACACCTACGCACACACACACACACACACCTACACACACACACACACACACACACACACACACACACGCGAGACCCAATGTATTGCATGATGTTACATCAGAAGACCCATTGATCTTCGTGTGTGTTTGTAGGTGTGAGTCCTGAGGTCCAGCTGGTCAGCTGTGGTGCTGATAAGAGCATCTACTTCCGCTCTGCTGAACAGGTGAACCTCTATGTTCCTCTTATATATTCTGTGGTTCCTTTATGGTGGGAGTGTTGTGAACCCTGTATATGTTCCTCTTATATATTCTGTGTGGTTCCTTTATGGGGGGGGGTGTTGTGAACCCTGTATATGTTCCTCTTATATATTCTGTGTGGTTCCTTTATGGTGGGGGTGTTGTGAACCCTGTATATGTTCCTCTTATATATTCTGTGTGGTTCCTTTATGGTGGGGGTGTTGTGAACCCTGTATATGTTCCTCTTATATATTCTGTGGTTCCTTTATGGTGGGGGTGTTGATTGATGATGTCATGTGACCCCCTCCAGTCAGCTGAGGGGCTAAACTTTCCCAGGAGTCACCATGTGGTGGAGAAGACCACCCTGTATGACATGGATCTGGATGCTACACACACACACACCGCCATCGCCTGCCAGGACCGTAACATCAGGTACACACACGCACACATCGCCTGCCAGGACCGTAACATCAGGTACACACATACACACACCGCCATCGCCTGCCGGGACCGTAACATCAGGTGTACACACATCACCTGCCAGGACCGTAACATCAGGTACACACACACACATCACCTGCCAGGACCGTAACATCAGGTACACACACACACCGCCATCGCCTGCCGGGACCGTAACATCAGGTACACACACACACACACACACACACTGATATTGCCTGCCAGGACCGTAACATCAGGTACACACACACTGATATTGCCTGCCAGGACCGTAACATCAGGTGCGTACAAACACACACGCCACCTGCCGGGACAGCAATAGCAGGTACACACACACCCCATGCTAGATTTGGAGCGCTTCTGCAATGAAGAGTGGGAAAATATTGCCAAGTGAAGTTTTACCTTGCTAATAAACTCCAAACAGACTGAGTGCTGTAATAAAATGAAGAGATGCATCAACAAAGTATTAGTTTAAGGATGTGTCAACTTATTATATTCAATGTTCATGTTTGTGAATCTGACCTCTGACCTGCTGTCTTTAGAGTGTACAATGTGAAGAGTGGCAAGATGAAGAAATGTTTCAAAGGTTCTACGAGTGACGAGGGAACCCTGTTAAAGGTACGTAGAACCTCTGCCATCTCATCCGTTTTTGTTCCACTGTATGTCCAAGTTCCCCTCCGGGTTTTGTGACTTGGTTTCGCTGTTGTCCCACCAGGTTCAGATGGACACCTCTGGTTGTTACCTAGCAACCAGCTGCTCTGATAAGAACATCTGTATCTTTGATTACGACACGGGGGAGTGTGTTGCCACGCTGTTCGGACACTCAGGTTGCTCAACTCTTCCTCAGCATCTTTTCTTTCACACGTTCCTTCTATTTGTCCGTCTCTGGTTTTCTGGTGCATCTCTCTCTCTCTCTCTCCCTCTGATCTGCTTTCTCTGTTCCCCTTTTTAGAAATCGTGACTGGGATGAGATTTAGCCGGGACTGTCGTCACTTGATCACCGTTTCTGGAGACAGGTAACCACGTTACGGACCCGTCCTCGTAATGCCCTTATCTGTTTCTGTCAGTCTACTTTATAATATGTTGTCTGTTCATTTAAATGCTGTGTTTCCTCGGTCTCCAGCTGTGTGTCTATGCTTCATGAAACACTACTGTGTCTGTCTCCAGCTGTGTGTCTATGCTTCATGAAACACTACTGTGTCTTTCTTCAGCTGTGTGTTCTTGTGGAGGCTTGACTCCCAGATGACCAACTGTATGAGGAAGAGACTGGCAGAGAAGAACCAGACAGCTGGACTGAAGACCGTTGTCAGTGCCCCAGACCGTCAGCACGTTATCAGGTAATAAAGTTCTGTTCACAAATACCGGCCCGCTCAGTACAGACAAGCGAGAAATTGACTGAGAAATAGAAGCTGTTGGTCAGCTTGATCTGTGAGTGGGACCACGTTTTAATAATGGTGTTAAAAAATGTCCTGGGATGTTATGTGTGGCCATTAAAGAGTTATGACTCAAATAAGCGTCAAATTGTATAAATGCTGTCTAGGAGGGAGACGTTCATCACAGCGCCGTTGGGCAACCTGCCCCAGATGGAGGAAGAGGAGGCAATATGTGAGGAAGATGATAACAGGACTCCTGCTCGATGTGACGCCACTTATGGTGAGGTGTGTGTGTGTGTGTGTGTGTCACCCAGACCGTATCAAATTGTGTGTGTCACCCAGACCGTATATAAAACACTGTGTGTGTGTCACCCAGACCGTATATAAAACACTGTGTGTGTGTCACCCAGACCGTATATAAAACACTGTGTGTGTGTCACCCAGACCGTATATAAAACACTGTGTGTGTGTCACCCAGACCGTATATAAAACACTGTGTGTGTGTCACCCAGACCGTATATAAAACACTGTGTGTGTGTCACCCAGACCGTATATAAAACACTGTGTGTAATAAACATGCTATTGGACTTTTCCAGACTTCCCATCCCTTGATCCCATGGCTCCACAGACAAACGGGAAACTGCCCATGTGGGCCAGGAAACTGGTGAGTCTGACGGCTCCAGATAGTCAATACCGTGGGCCAGATTCTGACCCAAAACAGACCACATGACAGAAGCACAAAATGATTGGGATTTACATGACAGATATTCACTGTTGTCGAATAGTCAACTTCACTCAATATATAGTTACTGGGAAGCCCGGTTCCTCTCTTTTGGAGTTCTAGCTTACTAAGCCCATTGTCATTTCCAATCTCTCTGTTATGCCAGGGACCTGCAGCTGGCACCAATGCCCCCCTGGCAGCTGTGGAACCCCTGGCAGCCCCCCTCCAACCCCGCGGCCGCTGGGCAGAGCAGAACCCCCTGGCCATTCGATCAGTCCTGGAGACACACAGCCTGCAGCTCCCTCTCTCACCCACGCCCTGCAGAGTGGGAGGAACCAGGCAGGAGGAAGATGAGGAAGACGAGCAGGATCCACACTTCCACCCCCAGAGTCTGGACAGCCTGCTGGTGGAAGAGGAGGATGATGATGAATTGGAAGACAAGGTCTGTGATCTGTTCGATCTTCTATACTGTTTCCACACACAAAATATTGAGATAATTTAATGAATTATACAGAGTTTGTTTCTTGCTCCCTCCAGCGGTCCGGTTCTCTATCGCTACCAGACAGTGAGGACCTGTTTGGGCCGGGCCTCGGCTCTCCAGAGAGGAGTGGCTACATCCTCTACCCTGCCAACAGCACCGCGCTGTCTGCTGGTGGAGCAGACTGGTGAGACGGAGGGGCTGTTTGTTTGACTGGCTGGTTCTGATTAGCGGGCTGGCTGACTGTCGCTGTTTGGATAACTGGTTGTGTTTCTTTGGTTGGCTGGTTTTAATTAGCTGTCTGTCTGGCCCACTGTAGCACCAGGATGTTTGTATTGTCTCAAACACTCATACATGACATAAGGACAGATTTGCAGTATGTTTGTGTGTGTGTGTGTGTGTGTATGTGCAGTGAGTTTGATCAGCAGCATCGACCGCAGAAGGCCTGGGAAGGGGATGAGCTAAGCCCAGACAGCGCCTGTTGTGTTGGATCTGCTGGAAGTCATGACCAGCCCCAGGACGGTAAGACTAGTGCTACTGACGCTATAGCCCCAGGACGGTAAGACTAGTGCTACTGACGCTATAGCCCCAGGACGGTAAGACTAGTGCTACTGACGCTATAGCCCCAGGACGGTAAGACTAGTGCTACTGACGCTATAGCCCCAGGACGGTAAGACTAGTGCTACTGACGCTATAGCCCCAGGACGGTAAGACTAGTGGTAAGACTAGTGCTACTGACGCTATAGCCCCAGGACGGTAAGACGCTATAGCCCCAGGACTAAGACTAGTGCTACTGACGCTATAGCCCCAGGACGGTAAGACTAGTGCTACTGACGCTATAGCCCCAGGACGGTAAGACTAGTGCTACTGACGCTATAGCCCCAGGACGGTAAGACTAGTGCTACTGACGCTATAGCCCCAGGACGGTAAGACTAGTGCTACTGACGCTATAGCCCCAGGACGGTAAGACTAGTGCTACTGACGCTATAGCCCCAGGACGGTAAGACTAGTGCTACTGACGCTATAGCCCCAGTAAGACTAGTGCTAACGCTATAGCCCCAGGACTAGTGCTACTGACGCTATAGCCCCAGGACGGTAAGACTAGTGCTACTGACGCTATAGCCCCAGGACGGTAAGACTAGTGCTACTGACGCTATAGCCCCAGGACGGTAAGACTAGTGCTACTGACGCTATAGCCCCAGGACGGTAAGACTACAGCACCATCATACTACTGTTTTAATTACACTGCGTCTGTCATGCCTATTTGGCCCCTCTCCCTGCAGATACTGACTCCTTGAGCCAGGTGAGCTCCGCTGGCAGCTCTGGAGTTGAGGAAGAGGAAGATGAAGATCCACAGACGCTCCTCAGACAGCACTTTGACACCATGACCAACCCCCTGAGCAACGAGGGTACACACTAGGATGAGACTAGAGGCTAGATGTGGTGCTGGTTGTGGTAAACGTTGTGCTATAAGTGTTGTCTGTGTTCTGTCTGTGTTCTGTAGAGAAGTTTGAGACGGACCTGTCTGGCCTGCAGGCTCCTCCCCCAGAGACTCTCTTCCTCAACCCCCGACTCAGCATATCCACCCGCTTCCTGTCCCGCTTCCAGAGCCGACTGAACCGGTCAGTACCAGCTTAGGGTTTAACCCACCCCGGTTCTAATGGTTGGTTAATGCTGTCCTGTATGTTGTGTACGTTTGGTGTGTTAGTGGTTCTGCTGCAGTCCTTCGTCCTTCTCCTCTTCCTCCCAGCATCACAGAGGAGCCCAGAAGCCCCTCTCCTGACTCCACCACTGCCCCAACCCTGCCCTCCACCCAGGTACTCACCTGATCTAGTTTCCACAGCCTTCCACACTTCTATAGCACACACATGTCCAACTTCTTGATTGCTAGCGTACATAGAATACACCGTAATACTTTTTTACTTGCATTTGACAGTATTTATTTTCTTTCTTTGGTTTTGTTTGAATAAAACCAAACTAATTCATGTATTTGTGTCACTAAGTACGTGTATTTGTTTGTTATCTACAGGCCAACTTAAAGCAGGTGCCATTGAGTAGTGTTTCAGAATCTGTTTCAGAATCAGTTTCAGAGGACAGCCAAAACCTGGGTGAGTTACAGCCCTGACAGATGGTGGGTTGTATGTAAGACTGATGTGTGACTTCCTGTCTGTTTATTTGTCGGCTGATTGACGTAATCATGTGACAAGGTCTGCTGGATGTGTTGTCCTGTGTGCTGGGCTGAGCTGTCTGTCTGGTCTAAACCCTGTCTGTTGGCCTGTGTGCTGGGGCTTTTCTAACTATCCAGTGAGAGACGTGAAGAGTCATCCAGCCTCTGTAAAGAGGCGCACCTCATTAACCCAGCTGGTCCAGCAGAGCCCCAAAACCCGTCGCCCCCCACGCAACCGCCAAACCATATCTGTGTTATACTGCAGAGATACTCTGAAAGGTGTGTGTGTGTGTGTGTGTGTGTGTGTGTGTGTGTGTGGGGTCTCTTGGGGAAGCTGGTTCCTGTCTCCTGGATTCCACTGTCTAGTTTGTTCCTTTTTTTGGTGATGAACGTACTCAAATTATACACTCCACGTTGATTAGTTGGGTTCCACGTTGCCCTGAGGGAATCAGGGTTCTGTCTTCAATTCAGAATTTTAAGAACTGAGCAGTGAATATACAGACACTAAGATAAATTGAAATAACGGCACAGAAAAGTGCAATTCAAATTCGTCATGGAAACGTCACTTTTTTCTTTTACAATCTAAAGATCATAAACACAGCTGGCTTGTTTCCATGGTTTTCTCCTAATTGGTCTAGTCTAACCTGACACATAAAACCTACATAGGATAGATTGTTTAAACTCCTAAATAACGTTCTGAATTGAACAGTAACCCTGATACGTTTGGCCTGGCACTGACAAACTATGTTTAACTGATTGGCCTTAAATAGACCCCGGGCCCTGGGTTGAGAAACACTGCTGTCCTTACTGTGTTCATGTTCCCACTGGCCAGATGTAACGGACAAGACCCTGAGGTCTCAGACCTGCTCTCAGAACAGCAACGCCTCTGCGCCTCCTCTGTCCAGCGCCTCCCTAAAACCCTCACAGCCCGACCCGGACCAGGAGCCCTCGACCCGGCCTCCTCGCCAGAGCTACATGGGCACCACCACCAGCTCCAGAGCCAAGACGGTCTCCCCAACCGAGGAGCTTGCTGCTGGGGGGAAGACAATGGAGGCGAGAGCTCCATCCCCTGACCTGGAGTGCAAGGAGAACCTCCCACCTCCTGCCCAGCCTTATGTAGCTTTGCCCGTTTTGCCGCACACTGACGGAACCAGCACATTGGTGGAGCCTCCTGCTCCTCCCAACAGGCCTGCCCCCGCGCCTCCTGGAACTCTGGGAAACCACAGCGCCAGAGCAGTTCTTCACCTCGACCTGGCGTTGACCTCTGACCCCTATTCCATCACCGCCACGTCCCCCATAGCTTCCAGGAAGTCCCAAAGAAGGACCGTTGACTCGCCGTGCCTGGCACGTCGTTCCCTGGTCACGCCAACCGAGATGCGTTCTCTGGGGAAGGAGGCCAAGAGTTTCCTGGGTAGCAAAGAGGACAGCCTGGGGCCCCCAGTGGGATCCTGTGAGCTGCTCCCGGCCCTGCCTGTGGCCCCCACCACCACCGTGGTCACGACCCTCCCTCTGGCCCCCACCTCCTCTGTGGTCCCGACCGGTACAGGAGATAGTCTGCCACACATACAGCAGGCTAGCGACAGCCCAGTCTCCAGTTCGGCCTGCTCCTTCCCTCTCCCTGATGACCCGGCGGAGGAGGCGATGAGCCTTCAGCTGTGTCTCCAGCTGGCCGGTGAGCTGAGACACACTGTGAGAAGGGCTGTCACTATCTATAACAAGGTCAGTTTACGAACTAATGAAACACTATGAATTGGTACTGACAATGTGTTCTGATGCACCTGCATAGAACCCTGCCTCTCTTAACTTGAACTCCGCCTCTCTGTTCACACAGGTCTCCCACTTGACAGGCGGCACGGACCAGCAAACCCAGATGTCGGCCATTTTGAGAGAGGCCCTGGGCGGGGTGCAACTTGAATTGGACTCTGTGATTCCCTCTGGTCAGAGGAGCGCTGCAGCGGGTCCACGTGGCACATACCCGCAGGAGGACTCGCCGGGTCGCCAGCTGAAAGATGACCGGGCCGTGGCACTGCTGGAGCGCTACTCTGAGATGCTGCTGCGTATCGCTGAGAAGAAAATGGACTCCAACTGACTGAGGACAGAGGGATGTCAACTAGTATGTCACCTGACTTAAATGGACTCCAACTGACTGGGGGATGTCAACTAGTATGTCACCTGACTTAAATAAACTGAAAAGTGGGATTTTGTAGTTGATTTAAGCTGTTGTAAGTTTGCCAAGACCACTCTTTCACATCCCAAAAAACATACATTTATAAACTGCTGCTTGGAAGTATTTTTCTCCTCGAGCAGACTGTCCTACAGGAAACAGGGTTAATTAGCTAATAAGATGAGGGAAAACGACTTGCCTTCACTTTTCCACCTGGCTGTTTTCAAATAGTCCCCTTTTAAACCAACAGCACCTTTAAACCTGACCAAATGACTGTGTGTGTATTGCATTTTAACATGTTTATTTAGATTTGTTTTAAAACATAGTAAATGTTCATATGTTGCTTTGCACAGCTATGGGCTGACTGAACAAGGACACGTTATAAAATCTAGTTTAGGTCTTCTACTTGCTGAAAAACCCTTTTTATTGTCATATTCATCTTGATGTATGTGTTTTTTTTAAATGTACACAGTTTGTCTTTTGCCTGTTGCTTAATTTATCGTCTCTTTGTGCTATTCTTGTTTTAAACCTGTCTGCTTGAGGTATCTCCTGGGCTGGTATTCTAAAGCATTTCAGATTAGGTAGAATGTAGATAATTAATATTATTTATGTAGAACGATCCTTGACTAGGAACTCTTGCGGTTGAATGCTATTTGGATATCGGCCCTGTGTTTCTAGCCATGTAGCTGTGTGAACTTCAGGATTTGGTGAGGATCTCATCTTACAATTTGGCTGCAATCTTAGTCGCTTTAAATCAGTGTTTTAATGGTAAACTGTCATTAATACAGTCTAAAATGTCCCCTGTATCTTGTCCAGGTATTGAGTGCATTTATTTTGATAATGAAGAGTTGTCTCTCAATCAGTCAAGTTGAAATGCATTATTAAAAGTTTAACTTTGAGTGGAAAATTGAGTGAGATGATGCTTTATTCTTTTACCCATATGGACTGTTTACCAGAGATGGGATATTCTCTTACAGGTATTATTGCCACTTGCAGTCACCATGGTGATTGTATATGGTTTCCAGTTGAATGGTTACATTTCAGTGTAAATAATTGTAATATTTTACCCTTCTGCTTTTGCATTCGTACAAAATGTATATTTTACTAAGAATTTGTAATAAACATGTTTTACCTTAAGCAATAATGCATTGTGTGTTTTGGTACTGACAACGCAACAAGACAAACGTTGAATAAATTGGTAAATGCCTGATTCGCTAGAATTCTCAAACATTTATTTAACCTATTGAGTCAATGGGGAAAACTAGATGGGACAATTGGGGAGAAATATACACAAACCTGGGTTTTGGGTACCGTATATATTAGATCTGAGCGGTGAATATAGACTACTGTATATGGATCTACAGTTACTATTTTACTTTTATGTATGCAAGGAAGTTAAGAAGCTGAATTCCTGTCAAGCTGGTTAAGGATAAACTGAAATACTTTTCAGTATTCTTGGCTGCTTTTTTTTGGTGATCTTTTTGTGCGGGACAAGTTGCTTGGAATTTGAATGATGTAGTCCAACTAACAATGGAGCCTCTAATCTGAAAATGAGAAATATGTTGCCATCACCTGAATTCAACCAGCACCTCCACAGTTTGTGTGGAGTTCCCTTCAGCTCGTCTAGGGCTTGGCCCTATTTATCTGATCCTCTTTATCTGATCCTCTGTCAGGTGGCAATTTAGTTATGGAAACTGCCATCAATTGACACGACTCGCCCTCGTCTGTAGCCCTCGTCTGTAGCCCTCGTCTGTAGCCCTCGTCTGTAGCCCTCGTCTGTAGCCCTCGGCTGTAGCCCTCGGCTGTAGCCCTCGGCTGTAGCCCTCGGCTGTAGCCCTCGGCTGTAGCCCTCGGCTGTAGCCCTCGGCTGTAGCCCTCGGCTGTAGCCCTCGGCTGTAGCCCTCGGCTGTAGCCCTCGGCTGTCACAGTTTTGTGCAATATCTACTGCCACTGGTCCGAAGATAAATGAGAGAAAGCCTGATTGTGTTTCTAACAGTTGAATACCGACATGGAAGAACACAACCCCCCTGTCTCTTGTAGTTACTGGATCAAGATAGGACAGGACTGATTTGGCTCAGAAACGGAATAGTTGCAGGCTCAGTTTGAGGAGACACATGAGAAGGCGATTGGCCCTTTACTTCTCTGAATGTGTCTGCTGGATCACCTGACCTGCTCTCATCTGTGGGCTAGGGACATTATGGAGATTGTAATAGGAGTATTGATATGGTTGTCCACAGAGCTGTCCGATCACTGACATCACGATACCACATCGATTCCTTTATTTTACCCCCATCCAATTGATATAGACACATTATTAGGATTATTAAACGTCAACCTGTCCTCCACTCACAACTGTTCATGACTATAATATGTATTTCAGTCGACCTGTCGCAGGTAAAGACTGACTTAAAGGAAGAAAAGTGAAAGAAGCATCTGATTGGTTAAATCAGTTTCATGCGGGGGGGGGTAGATATCGCCCGTAATGGGCGTCTCTCAATTAGCGCCTCGAATGTTTACTCCTCGCATCCAACTGAGAGCTCATTGGCTGAGAGGGTCAAGGGGAGGGAACCTCTGGCACTTTCATCAAATGGGGATGAGAAGGAGACAAACACAGGACAGGACAGGGAGAGGAGAGAAGGGAGAGAGAGTGCGACCAGCCTCTCGTCACTTGTTGACAGTCTAGGAACTACGGAAGAGATTTGATTTATATGATACACACTGTATATTTTCATTAATAGGACCTGTTGCCATGCAGTTTACTGACATATTAACCAGTTATATCACCGTGTCATGGCGACCATAAGAACCGAATATAAAGAGGCGTCTGAAGTAGGAAGTCACTTCTGTGGTGAGAAACCAGCCGACTCATGGAAACGTCACATCATCCGGCAGCTGAAACACCGGGATAAATGTGACAAGTGGATGTTTCAGGATGTCATACGGGCATGTAGGTGTATGTCTTATTTAAACGTCTCCTCAGGATGTCATACGGGCATGTAGGTGTATGTCTTATTTAAACGTATCTTCAGGATGTCATACGGGCATGTAGGTGTATGTCTTATTTAAACGTCTCCTCAGGATGTCATACGGGCATGTAGGTGTATGTCTTATTTTATCTTCAGGATGTCAACGGGCATGTAGGTGTATGTCTCCTCAGGATGTCATACGGGCATGTAGGTGTATGTCTTATTTAAACGTCTCCTCAGGATGTCATACGGGCATGTAGGTGTATGTCTTATTTAAACAGGATGTCTCCTCAGGATGTCATACGGGCATGTAGGTGTATGTCTTATTTAAACGTATCTTCAGGATGTCATACGGGCATGTAGGTGTATGTCTTATTTAAACGTCTCCTCAGGATGTCATACGGGCATGTAGGTGTATGTCTTATTTAAACGTATCTTCAGGATGTCATACGGGCATGTAGGTGTATGTCTTATTTAAACGTCTCCTCAGGATGTCATACGGGCATGTAGGTGTATGTCTTATTTAAACGTCTCCTCAGGATGTCATACGGGCATGTAGGTGTATGTCTTATTTAAACGTATCTTCAGGATGTCATACGGGCATGTAGGTGTATGTCTTATTTAAACGTCTCCTCAGGATGTCATACGGGCATGTAGGTGTATGTCTTATTTAAACGTCTCCTCAGGATGTCATACGGGCATGTAGGTGTATGTCTTATTTAAACGTCTCCTCAGGATGTCATACGTGCATGTAGGTGTATGTCTTATTTAAACGTATCTTCAGGATGTCATACGGGCATGTAGGTGTATGTCTTATTTAAACATATCTTCAGGATGTCATACGGGCATGTAGGTGTATGTCTTATTTAAACGTCTCCTCAGGATGTCATACGGGCATGTAGGTGTATGTCTTATTTAAACGTCTCCTCAGGATGTCATACGGGCATGTAGGTGTATGTCTTATTTAAACGTATCTTCAGGATGTCATACGGGCATGTAGGTGTATGTCTTATTTAAACGTCTCCTCAGGATGTCATACGTGCATGTAGGTGTATGTCTTATTTAAACGTCTCCTCAGGATGTCATACGGGCATGTAGGTGTATGTCTTATTTAAACGTCTCCTCAGGATGTCATACGGGCATGTAGGTGTATGTCTTATTTAAACGTCTCCTCAGGATGTCATACGTGCATGTAGGTGTATGTCTTATTTAAACGTATCTTCAGGATGTCATACGGGCATGTAGGTGTATGTCTTATTTAAACGTCTCCTCAGGATGTCATACGGGCATGTAGGTGTATGTCTTATTTAAACGTCTCCTCAGGATGTCATACGTGCATGTAGGTGTATGTCTTATTTAAACGTATCTTCAGGATGTCATACGGGCATGTAGGTGTATGTCTTATTTAAACGTCTCTTCAGGATGTCATACGGGCATGTAGGTGTATGTCTTATTTAAACGTCTCCTCAGGATGTCATACGTGCATGTAGGTGTATGTCTTATTTAAACGTATCTTCAGGATGTCATACGGGCATGTAGGTGTATGTCTTATTTAAACGTCTCCTCAGGATGTCATACGGGCATGTAGGTCTATGTCTTATTTAAACATCTCCTCAGGATGTCATACGGGCATGTAGGTGTATGTCTTATTTAAACGTCTCCTCAGAATGTCATACGGGCATGTAGGTGTATGTCTTATTTAAACGTCTCCTCAGGATGTCATACGGGCATGTAGGTGTATGTCTTATTTAAACGTCTCCTCAGAATGTCATACGGGCATGTAGGTGTATGTCTTATTTACTAAATACTTGTATCTTGATACCCAGTCGTGGTTCTGTTGCAACCATGTAACGACCTGTTCTGCAGACAGACAGTTCAATAAAGTGCATCAATAAAACTAGATAATGAACTGAAACGATAAGCTGACATGAACATACACACATACACACTGACTGGTGTTCCTTATGGATGTTCTGTGTTCCATATGGATGTTCTGTGGATGTTCTGTGTTCCATATGGATGTTCTGTGTTCTTTATGGATGTTCTGAGGATGTTCTGTGTTCCTTATGGATGTTCTGTGTTCAATATTGATGTTCTGTGTTCCATATTGATGTTCTGTGTTCCATATTGATGTTATATATTGATGTTCTGTTGAAATCTACAGATATCAGTCTCCTGGAGCGGACCAGTCAGCAAGCCCTCATTACTAAAGGCATTCTGGGTTCTGGTTCAAGGTACTTATTACACAAGAACAGTGAAGTTGTATATTACTTTATTTAATGTGTATTTCATGTGTATTTCATGTGTTTAGCTTACATTGGGGCACTTTTACACTACTGGTGTGTCCTGATGGGTATCTTTACAGAGTATTTTCATACAGTGACTTCCCTTTATAGCAGTGACTGGTCTGTTTACTGTCTGCAGGTTTCCTGTGTCATCACCTTACCCTGCCCTTTGACCTCACAGGCACACAGCGTCCTCCAGCGACTCGTTAACCACGCTCGCTTCCAAGAACGACGATCTGAAGAAAACCACTGGCGAGGTAGGAAGCCCCGGATGACAGCGTTGGTGACTGTATTGCCAAGGAATGTGTTGATTTGATCAAACGCTCTGATTTGACACTATGGAAAACCATCCACAGAGCAGCGCTGTTGAAAACCACCTTATCTGTGCAGTGTTCATAAAGCCTGACTGATGGGCAGGAAATTGGCCCAATGAATGAGACACCATCATGTGAATGATTCTCCATGCTGAAACGTTTGACGACAGCATAATGTTAAATCCCATACCACCAGGTCATCCTGTGGGACTGTCCATAGAGACCTCTGGCTTTGGGGAATGCCGTTTGAGTTGGCAGTCTGTACTGTGTTTTTAGTAAACAGCTACTACATCGTTTTATCTAGTTGACACACACTACTATTTGTTGTAGTAGACTGTGGTTCTAGTTGACACACACTACTATTTGTTGTAGTAGACTGTGGTTCTAGTTGACACACACTACTATTTGTTGTAGTAGACTGTGGTTCTAGTTGACACACACTACTATTTGTTGTAGTAGACTGTGGTTCTAGTTCTTACCGTGTTTTTAGTTTACATTGTTTCTAGTTGATAGATACTAATTTATGCACAGTGACCCAGTCAACAGTGTAGATAACATATTGGACTGTGTTTCTACTGTGTTTCTACTATGTCTCTACTGTGTTTCTACTATGTCTCTACTGTGTTTCCAGCTGGCTTACCAGGTAGTGGAGCTCCAACAGGAGATTAGGATCAAAGACTCAGTTCTGGAAGAACAGGCTGTCAGGTGAGGTTTGTTGTGTTGAGCTGCTTTGCATTCCTGCCTGTCCTCCTATAGAAGGCCCCGGTGAAACCACTCCCTCCTATAAAAGCCCCTGGTGAAACCACTCCCTCCTATAAAAGCCCCTGGTGAAACCACACCCTCCTATAAAAGGCCCTGGTGAAACCACACCCTCCTATAAAAGGCCCTGGTGAAACCACACCCTCCTATAAAAGGCCCTGGTGAAACCACACCCTCCTATAAAAGGCCCTGGTGAAACCACACCCTCCTATAAAAGGCCCTGGTGAAACCACACCCTCCTATAAAAGGCCCTGGTGAAACCACACCCTCATATAAAAGGCCCTGGTGAAACCACACCCTCATATAAAAGGCCCTGGTGAAACCACACCCTCATATAAAAGGCCCTGGTGAAACCACACCCTCCTATAAAAGGCCCTGGTGAAACCACACCCTCCTATAAAAGGCCCTGGTGAAACCACACCCTCCTATAAAAGGCCCTGGTGAAACCACACCCTCCTATAAAAGGCCCTGGTGAAACCACACCCATATCCTTCTTTTGCTTTCATACATCAGTGTTCTATATTATTCTGGTCATATAAAATCAGGGTCAGTGCCATGTGCCTACACCAGAGGTCAGGGTTAAGGTCAGGGTTATGTGCCTACACCAGAGGTCAGGGTTAAGGTCAGGGTCATGTGCCTACAACAGAGGTCAGGGTTAAGGTCAGTGTCATGTGTTAGAATAATGACATCATCTGCGTGTTCAGAATAATGACATCATCTGCGTGTTCAGGATGTGTGAGGCCCAGCAGCGTCTACAGGAAGTGCATTCTGTGCACAGCTGCCTGGCCCTGAACGTCAGCAACGTCACAGAGATGAATCGGCAGCTGAAACGGGAGTACGACTCTCTGCTGGAGCAGCACTATCGCATGGACCAGACCTTCAGAGAGGAGAAGGTCAGAGGTCAGGAGCTGCTGGAGGACCTCATTAGGAGGAAGCAGGATGCTGCCGTTAAGATGAACAGCCGCAACGAGAGGAGAGTCAGGTGAGGGTAACCCTGACCCTTGACCCCTAATGAAAGTCATGGGTTATAAGCAGTTATAAGGTACAACTAGCTACGTTGTGCGATATAGCATTTACACATCCGCTTATAACTGGTTAACAGGTCAAATGCAGAAAAAAGTCCAGACTCTATGAAGAATCTATGAAGCGTTCATGAATATGAATATTCAGAGAATCTATGAAGCGTTCATGAATATGAATATTCAGAGAATCTATGAAGCATTCATGAATATGAATATTCTGAGCAAGAGCTTGTCACATTGGAGTAGAACATGGATGAGTGAGTTGTTTAGGTGACGTTGTTCATTTTGAACCTGCAGGGCCAGAGAGGCAAGTCTCCAGAAGGAACTGGAGACAGCAAGGAAGTTGAATGTGCCCCATCATGTGTAAGTTTCAGTCCCCCCTGCTCTTTAGTTCACAGGATATTTTTTTATAAATCACACAGTGTCACAAGCAAAGCACCCCCACACCATCACACTGACTCGTCCGCGCTTCACTGTGGGAACCACACATGCAGAGATCATCCGTTAACCTACTCTGCATATCACAAAGACAATATGGTTGGAACCAAAAGCAATATGGTTGGAACCAGAAGCAATAAGGTTGGAACCAGAAGCAATATGGTTGGAATCAGAAGCAATAAGGTTGGAACCAGAAGCAATATGTTTGGAACCCAAGCAACATTATTATTGGTGTTCTTTGATGTAGGTTTAATTGGCCAATTAATTTGACTATAAACCCTAATTCACCCGATCTGATTTTAACAGTTGAAGCATTTATAAGCAATCTGACATGCACTTAATTGCTTATTTCTGAGGCTAGTAGCCAATAAACATAATGGGCCGTATTCTTCAACCGTTCAACGTGACTCGTTAGGGTTCAGGCTGTTCTTGTGTATCGCAGTAGCTGGTGTTTGCTGGGAAACAGATGCCTAATTATGGGATAATAAAGTGTGTTTCCTTGTTCCAGCGAGTCTGCTAGTGACCCCCCCTCCCCCGAAGGAGGAGCTTCTCCCAGTTGTGAGCAGGAGGAGAGACGAGTCCCTCGAATGTTCAGGTAAAGGAGGACATGGCGTTACTCCCTCTCATCTCTTGGTTTTCTACATTTCGAAATTTACACTAAAATTTAAGCTCATTTTATTTTTACATTGCTTGATCATTTTTATATCTTCTGTGACGGTGCAGTACATTGTGTTTTTGTGTTAACGTTTCTTTATTGTCCCCAGGGCTTATATGTTCAATAAACATAATTTAAACACTATGCTAACTACATAAATCATTGATGAATGACAGTATTGTCACTAAACCCGTAACTTTCTCTCCCAGGTCAGCCTCAGTAACGTCCCCTCCCCGGATAATAGATTCCATCAAAGAGCTTTTTGTGTGAGTTTTATAACAAACCCCATTACACTACTTGGTTTACACTAACACAACCTTATAACAAACCCCATTACACTACTTGGTTTATACTAACACAACCTTATAACAAACCCCATTACACTACTTGGTTTATACTAACACAACCTTATAACAAACCCCATTACACTACTTGGTTTATACTAACAGAACGTTATGAGTGCTGGATGGTTTTATCTTCTCTATTCCTCTGGGTATTTTAAATCTTAACTTATCCGGACATTCTTAATTAGTTTGGTAAAAATTGAATATTTGATCTTAATAATATATGTATTTGCATCTGTCCTACTTGAACTATACAATACATATAGTCTGATTTAGGTATCAATCGCCCTACATGTCCAGACAGGCAGATTTCCAGGCATTCATGTCAGCTATAATCTTCGCTGACACATTAATATAAATATCTGTGTCACCGCCTCTTCCACTCGCGTGCGTTCTAATAAAGTCTTCCCCAACCCAGTTTCCTTTTATTTAGGGTATGGATCATGACACATCAGCTATTTGGGTTGTATTTTGGTCACACCACCTAGTAGTCTGGCAGACTGTGTCCACTGAGGCTGGCTGCTTCTCGTTTTCTATCAGATATACTGCTTTCTGCCAACGTTACTCAACTCATCTGACTGTGATCACTGGAAAACACTGCAGATAGATGCATTACATCTAATATACTATAAGATATAAAGGTGTATTCTGCATGACATATAATATATAAAGGTGTATTCTGTTGACATATAATATATAAAGGTGTATCCTGCATGACATATAATATATAAAGGTGTATTCTGCATGACATATACTATATAAAGGTGTATTCTGCATGACATATAATATATATAAAGGTGTATTCTGTTGACATATAATATATAAAGGTGTATTCTGCATGACATATACTATATAAAGGTGTATTCTGCATGACATATAATATATATAAAGGTGTATTCTGTTGACATATAATATATAAAGGTGTATCCTGCATGACATATAATATATATAAAGGTGTATCCTGCATGACATATAATATATAAAGGTGTATCCTGCATGACATATAATATATAAAGGTGTATTCTGCATGACTTATAATATATAAAGGTGTATTCTGCATGACATATAATATATATTTGTGGAATTGGCTTTGAGGTTCATAGTTGAGGGTTCTAGGGAATATTTGTAGTACAGGGTCCAGAGTTGGTTGAGGGTTCTAGGGTATATTTGTAGTACAGGGTCCAGAGTTGGTTGAGGGTTCTAGGGTATATTTGTAGTACAGGGTCCAGAGTGTTTTCTTGTTGGCCACACTAACAGAAAAAACTGACAAGTGGATTTGTGTTTTTTGCGTAGAAAAAAGCGTCGGGGGAACTCTGTGTGTCTCAGACTACAGGAGGACCTGTACGCTCCAGCGGGCATCTGTGTGGCAGCAAGTATCCCTGCAAGAGCCCTGCATGTCCTGGTAGGACCCTCACCTCAACCTTAACCCTCACCCCTCACCTAAACCTTAACCCTCACCTCAACCTTAACCCTCACCTCAACCTTAACCCTCACCTCAACCCTCACCTCAACCTTAACCCTCACCTCAACCTTAACCCTCACCTCAACCTTAACCCTCACCTTAACCCTCACCTCAACCATCACCTCAACCCTCACCTTAACCTCTACCATGCCTGTCTCTTTCTTTTCATACCTGTCTCTTTCTCTACCATGCCTGTCTCTCTCTCTACCCTGCCTGTCTCTCTCCACCAGTCCTGTCTCTCCCTCTACCCTGCCTGTCTCTCTCCACTATGCTTGTCTCTCTCTCTACCATACCTGTCTCTCTCTCTACCATGCCTGTCTCTCTCCACTATGTTTGTCTCTCTCTCTACCATACCTGTCTCTCTCTCTACCGTGCCTGTCTCTCTCTACCATGCCTGTCTCTCTCTTTACCGTGCCTGTCTCTCTCTCCACCAGTCCTGTCTCTCTCTCTACCAGTCCTGTCTTCCTGTCCAACTGACAGGAAGTCCTTTGTATCAGGGGACACATTAAGACTGACACCTATCAGGACCTATTCAGCACCAAGCCCTTGTTATTTCCATGTAAATAGAGTTGTGCGGTAGTGGAAGGATACAGGAAGCCCCTCGGTGAGTGGTTAGGCTGTCCTGGCCCGTTCTTTCGGAGAGGACAGAGTCCTTCTGTGTGCTCTGAACAGACTCCTCTCTGTCACACTCGGCAGCTTTGTCACTGGCAGGCTCTGATTGGCTGTTCAGGGACATCCTCATTTGAATGTGCCGGCCCACGCAGCCCCAGAGGAACTAGAATGATCCGTTAAACCCTGACTCCTTTATGCCACTTCCTTATTTGGAGAAGTGTCATATAGTCATTGGCTGCCATTAACTCAGGGCTGCGGTCCTCTGCATTTAAATGTAGATCTATCTGATCTGTGGTCCTCTGCATTTAAATGTAGATCTATCTGATCTGCGGTCCTCTGCATTTAAATGTTGATCTATCTGATCTGTGGTCCTCTGCATTTAAATGTAGATATATCTGATCTGCGGTCCTCTGCATTTAAATGTAGATCTATCTGATCTGCGGTCCTCTGCATTTAAATGTAGATCTATCTGATCTGCGGTCCTCTGCATTTAAATGTAGATCTATCTGATCTGCGGTCCTCTGCATTTAAATGTAGATCTATCTGATCTGCGGTCCTCTGCATTTAAATGTAGATCTATCTGATCTGCGGTCCTCTGCATTTAAATGTAGATCTATCTGATCTGCGGTCCTCTGCATTTAAATGTAGATCTATCTGATCTGCGGTCCTCTGCATTTAAATGTAGATCTATCTGATCTGCGGTCCTCTGCATTTAAATGTAGATCTATCTGATCTGCGGTCCTCTGCATTTAAATGTAGATCTATCTGATCTGCGGTCCTCTGCATTTAAATGTAGATCTATCTGATCTGCGGTCCTCTGCATTTAAATGTAGATCTATCTGCTCTGCGGTCCTCTAATAATTAACAGGTACTATGTTCTAACAGGTGATTTCATTGAACTGTTTTTATCAGGATGCACATGAGTTGGGGATTAATGCTGTGAGGTTTAGTCCCAGTTCCAACCTGCTGGCCACTGGAGGAACTGACAGATCCATTAAGCTTTGGGACATCACAGGAGGTATGGAAATGTTTACATCTGGGTCAAACCACCTGACAGTAATGTTTACATCTGGGCCAAACCACCTGACAGTAATGTTTACATCTGGGTCAAACCACCTGACAGTAATGTTTACATCTGGGTCAAACCACCTGACTGTAATGTTTACATCTGGGTCAAACCACCTGACAGTAATGTTTACATCTGGGTCAAACCACCTGACAGTAATGTTTACATCTGGGTCAAACCACCTGACAGTAATGTTTACATCTGGGTCAAACCACCTGACTGTAATGTTTACAGTCAAACCACCTGACTGTAATGTTTACATCTGGGTCAAACCACCTGACAGTAATCAAACCACCTGACAGTAATGTTTACATCTGGGTCAAACCACCTGACAGTAATGTTTACATCTGGGTCAAACCACCTGACTGTAATGTTTACATCTGGGTCAAACCACCTGACTGTAATGTTTACATCTGGGTCAAACCACCTGCCTGTAATGTTTACATCTGGGTCAAACCACCTGACAGTAATGTTTACATCTGGGTCAAACCACCTGACTGTAATGTTTACATCTGGGTCAAACCACCTGACAGTAATGTTTACATCTGGGTCAAACCACCTGACAGTAATGTTTACATCTGGGTCAAACCACCTGACTGTAATGTTTACATCTGGGTCAAACCACCTGACAGTAATGTTTACATCTGGGTCAAACCACCTGACAGTAATGTTTACATCTGGGTCAAACCACCTGACAGTAATGTTTACATCTGGGTCAAACCACCTGACACTACGGAACAGACCCAGTTCACTCCAATACACTGTTATAATACTTTAACTACTACTACATGTGCTTGTGATTCTGGATAGGCAGGGCTTTAATCTAACCTTTTGTTTCCAGGCATGCTTCACCACAGAGGAACACTAGATGGCAGTAATGAAGGAATAACCAGCATCGAGTTTGACCCAACGGTAAGGCAACACACACACAAGCACACACACACTGTACAACATGACAACACAAAACAACACACGAGGACACACTTTGTTTCACTCTGTAACACATCACAATGTTTTTGTCATTACGTATAAATTAAGATATTAAAATATTGTGTTTATTGGTAGTGTCATGTGGTGTCATGTTGTGTGTCGCAAAGTGGACTACCGGTATACCCCTTCACTCCACCTGTCTGTTTCTATTTCACCCCACCTGTCTGTTTCTATTTCACTCCACCTGTCTGTTTCTATTTCACTCCACCTGTCTGTTTCTATTTCTCTTCACTCCACCTGTCTGTTTCTATTTCACTCCACCTGTCTGTTTCTATTTCAGTCCACCTGTCTGTTTCTATTTCACTCCACCTGTCTGTTTCTATTTCTCTTCACTCCACCTGTCTGTTTCTATTTCTCTTCACCCCACCTGTCTGTTTCTATTTCTCTTCACTCCACCTGTCTGTTTCTCTTCACTCCACCTGTCTGTTTCTATTTCTCTTCACTCCACCTGTCTGTTTCTATTTCACTCCACCTGTCTGTTTCTATTTCTCTTCACTCCACCTGTCTGTTTCTATTTCACTCCACCTGTCTGTTTCTATTTCTCTTCACCCCACCTGTCTATTTCACTCCACCTGTCTGTTTCTATTTCTCTTCACTCCACCTGTCTGTTTCTATTTCACCCCACCTGTCTGTTTCTATTTCACTCCACCTGTCTGTTAATATTTCTCTTCACTCCACCTGTCTGTTTCTATTTCACTCCACCTGTCTGTTTCTATTTCAGTCCACCTGTCTGTTTCTATTTCACTCCACCTGTCTGTTTCTATTTCAGTCCACCTGTCTGTTTCTATTTCACTCCACCTGTCTGTTTCTATTTCACTTCACCTGTCTGTTTCTATTTCACTCCACCTGTCTGTTTCTATTTCACTTCACCTGTCTGTTTCATTTCTCTTTCCACCTGTCTGTTTCTTCACCCCACCTGTCTGTTTCTATTTCACTCCACCTGTCTGTTTCTATTTCACCCCACCTGTCTGTTTCTATTTCACTCCACCTGTCTGTTTCTATTTCACTTCACTCCACCTGTCTGTTTCTATTTCACTCCACCTGTCTGTTTCTATTTCTCTTCACCCCACCTGTCTGTTTCTATTTCACCCCACCTGTCTGTTTCTATTTCACTCCACCTGTCTGTTTCTATTTCACCCCACCTGTCTGTTTCTATTTCACCCCACCTGTCTGTTTCTATTTCACCCCACCTGTCTGTTTCTATTTCTCTTCACCAGTCTTGTCTGTTTTTGTCTGCTTTCTTTCTCTCTTCTCCTCTTGTGAGAATGAAGCACCACAGTTTTATTCTGTTCCACTGATTAGCCCTGGAGTATTCTACAGAGATATAATACTATACGATGTGTGTGTGTGTGTGTGTGTTTCTATGTGTGTGTCCCACCCCTCATTAGGGCACCAGGGTTTTAGCAGCGTCATATGATAAATCAGCTCTGTTCTGGCGGCTGGACGACTCTGTTCTCAAGGTAACCAACACATGCACGCACGCACACACACACACACACACACACACACACACACACACACACACACACACACACACACAATATAGAGATGGATTGGATGTGTTCAGTTTGATGCTGAGAGCTTATTTCACTAAATTAGTTTCTCTATACACCTCTCCTCCACCTAGTTCTTTGTCCTGGGTCCCTAGTTTATAAGACAAAGTACTGCACGTTCTCCGCTGCACGTTCTCCGCTGCACGTTCTCTGCTGCACGTTCTTCATTGCATGATCTGTGTCAATGTCTAGCTCTAGTTTATTTAGGACTATAAACAGCTATCAGAAGGATGAATTAAAAACACATCAGCAAGTTCCTTTGTATAAATAAGTTCTTCATGTTGTTCTGCAAGGTACGCCCACTAAAGAATTTCAAGAACGTCCCAGAGAAACATTTTTCTAGGAGGAGTTATAGTGCAACATAATTACTTGCTTTTTGACAGTTTTAAATCAATCAATCAAAAAAATGTTTAGAAAGTTTTTTTTTAAACGCAAATGCCACAATGTGCTTCTACAAACAAGCAGCCTGAAATGGAAACCCCACATATATGAACACCTGACACACAGATGAACACCTGACACACAGATGAACACCTGACACTCACATATGAACACCTGACACTCACATATGAACACCTGACACTCACATATGAACACCTGACACACAGATGAACACCTGACACACAGATGAACACCTGACACACAGATGAACACCTGACACTCACATATGAACACCTGACACACACAGATGAACACCTGACACACACAGATGAACACCTGACACACACAGATGAACCGCTGACACACACAGATGAACACCTGACACACACAGATGAACACCTGACACACACAGATGAACACCTGACACACACAGATGAACACCTGACACACAGATGAAGACCTGACACACAGATGAACACCTGACACACAGATGAAGACCTGACACACACAGATGAAGACCTGACACACACAGATGAACACCTGACACACAGATGAAGACCTGACACACACAGATGAACATCTGACACACACAGATGAACACCTGACACACACAGATGAACACCTGACACACACAGATGAACACATCTGCATCTGGGGATTCTACTTAAATGTGTTTTTTAATGTGTGTGTGTGTGTCTCCAGCTCACTCTAACAGGTCATTCACGTAAAGTGACATCAGCTAAGTTTAAATGCAGCATGCGACAGGTGGTGACAGGAAGTGCAGACAGAACCATAAAGATCTGGGATCTCCACCGTGCTGCCTGTAAGTTCATGTGACCTTTAACCCCTAACCATAAAGATCTGGGATCTCCACTGTACTGCCTGTAAGTTCATGTGACCTTTAACCTCTAACCCCTAACCATAAAAATCGGGGATCTCCACTGTACTGCCTGTAAGTTCATGTGATTGACCCCTGACCCTTACCATTAGCACAGACAGTCATTCTGAAATAAGAGCTTCTCTCTCTTTTCCATGTGTCTTTGTCTCTCGCCCAAGGTATCCAAACCATTGAGGTTCTCTCTTACTGCAGTGATGTGGTGTGTTCTGAGTTCTTCATCGTCAGTGGACACTACGACAGAAAGATCCGCTTCTGGGACAGCAGGTAACACTCCTACACCAGGAACACACTCATACACCAGGAACACACTCATATACCTGGAACACACTCATACACCTGGAACACACTCATACACCAGGAACACACTCATACACCAGGAACACACTCATACACCAGGAACACACTCATACACCAGGAACACACTCATACACCAGGAACACACTCATACACCAGGAACACACTCATACACCAGGAACACACTCATACACCAGGAACACACTCATACACCAGGAACACACAGGAACACACTCGTACACCAGGAACAAACTCATACACCAGGAACACACTCATACACCAGGAACACACTCATACACCAGGAACACACTCATACACCAGGAACACACTCATACACCAGGGGAACAGGAAC
>CM055755.1:1514929-1577429 GCA_029465975.1 Dallia pectoralis | reverse complement strand
CACCCTACATGCTACACCCTACATGCTACACCCTACATGCTACACCCTACATGTTACACCCTACATGCTACACCCTACATGCTACACCCTACATGCTACACCCTGCATGCTACACCCTGCATGATACACCCTGCATGCTACACCCTACATGCTACACCCTACATGCTACACCCTGCATGCTACACCCTACATGCTACACCCTACATGCTACACCCTACATGCTACACCCTACATGCTACACCCTGCATGCTACACCCTACATGCTACACCCTGCATGCTACACCCTACATGCTACACCCTGCATGCTACACCCTACATGCTACACCCTACATGCTACACCCTACATGCTACACCCTACATGCTACACCCTACATGCTACACCCTACATGCTACACCCTACATGCTACACCCTACATGCTACACCCTACATGCTACACCCTACATGCTACACCCTGCATGCTACACCCTACATGCTACACCCTACATGCTACACCCTACATGCTACACCCTACATGCTACACCCTACATGCTACACCCTACATGCTACACCCTACATGTTACACCCTACATGCTACACCCTACATGCTACACCCTACATGCTACACCCTGCATGCTACACCCTACATGCTACACCCTGCATGCTACACCCTGCATGCTACACCCTACATGCTACACCCTGCATGCTACACCCTGCATGCTACACC
Organism: Dallia pectoralis; assembly: GCA_029465975.1. NCBI lineage: Eukaryota > Metazoa > Chordata > Actinopteri > Esociformes > Umbridae > Dallia > Dallia pectoralis. The sequence continues at coordinate 1,576,725 of CM055755.1, read as the reverse complement.
CTACATGCTACACCCTACATGCTACACCCTACATGCTACACCTGCATGCTACACCCTACATGCTACACCCTGCATGCTACACCCTACATGCTACACCCTGCATGCTACACCCTACATGCTACACCCTGCTATGTCCCTTTAAGAGAGTGCTCCTAATCTCAGATCGTTACCTGAATACAATATTGCTGATTGACAGGTTATCAAATACTTATAGTAAAATGCATATCAATTAATAACTTATTTCAAATGCGTTATTCTGGATTTCTTTGTTGTTATTCTGTCTCTCACTGTTCAAATAAACCCACCATTCAAACTATAGACTGATCATGTCTCTACCTGTCTGTCAGTCTCTCAACCTGTCTGTCCCTCTACCGGTCAGTCTGTCTACCTGTCTGTATGTCGGTCTACCTAGCTTTCTATCTAATTTTCTGTTTACCATTGTTGCCCACATAAATAATAAATACTTTTTTTATTTTTTTTATAATAATTTACTTTTTTTCTTCTTTGTGAACTTAAAAAAGTATTTAAGTTAAAATTGTTTTTCTCTGCTGACAGATTTGCATTGCAAAAACTGTTTGTAGAGTTTGGGCTGTGATCCACACTGGCAGCTGTTGGAGTTTGGGCTGTGATCCACACTGTCAGCTGTTAGAGTTTGGGCTGTGAGCCACACTGTCTGTCAGCTGTTAGAGTTTGGGCTGTGAGCCACACTGTCAGCTGTTAGAGTTTGGGCTGTGATCCACACTGTCAGCTGTTAAGAGTTTGGGCTGTGAGCCACACTGGCAGCTGTTAGAGTTTGGGCTGTGATCCACACTGTCAGCTGTTAAGAGTTTGGGCTGTGAGCCACACTGGCAGCTGTTAGAGTTTGGGCTGTGATCCACACTGTCAGCTGTTAGAGTTTGGGCTGTGATCCACACTGTCAGCTGTTGGAGTTTGGGCTGTGAGCCACACTGGCAGCTGTTAGAGTTTGGGCTGTGATCCACACTGTCAGCTGTTAAGAGTTTGGGCTGTGAGCCACACTGTCAGCTGTTAGAGTTTGGGCTGTGAGCCACACTGTCAGCTGTTAGAGTTTGGGCTGTGATCCACACTGTCAGCTGTTAGAGTTTGGGCTGTGAGCCACACTGTCTGTCAGCTGTTAGAGTTTGGGCTGTGATCCACACTGTCAGCTGTTAGAGTTTGGGCTGTGATCCACACTGTCAGCTGTTAAGAGTTTGGGCTGTGAGCCACACTGTCAGCTGTTAGAGTTTGGGCTGTGAGCCACACTGTCAGCTGTTAAGAGTTTGGGCTGTGAGCCACACTGGCTGTCAGCTGTTAGAGTTTGGGCTGTGAGCCACACTGTCAGCTGTTAGAGTTTGGGCTGTGAGCCACACTGTCAGCTGTTAGAGTTTGGGCTGTGAGCCACACTGGCAGCTGTTAGAGTTTGGGCTGTGAGCCACACTGTCAGCTGTTAGAGTTTGGGCTGTGAGCCACACTGTCAGCTGTTAAGAGTTTGGGCTGTGAGCCACACTGTCAGCTGTTAGAGTTTGGGCTGTGAGCCACACTGTCAGCTGTTAGAGTTTGGGCTGTGAGCCACACTGGCTGTCAGCTGTTAGAGTTTGGGCTGTGAGCCACACTGGCAGCTGTTGTATTCCCCTCCTACCTTCAGCTAGATAGATGAACTGCATCTGCCTCTGGCAGTTGTCCAGTAATATCAACTTGATCTGTTGCATCTAAGATGGAGGAAAAAATAGAAATATAGAGTGAGGGAGTTGTATTGGAGTTTTTTACAACACATTTACTAACCGCTTGTTGCAAAATCCATAGCACTTTTGGACCATGATGCTTTGTGTTTAAGGCCAGACAGGATGTGGTACTTCTTTTAGTGGAGCATCAATCAATCAGATCTGTCTAGCCATCATCTATCCACCCTCTGTTCTTCACATATCTTTTTATCTATCCATCAATCTGAAGTGCCATGCAGATTTTTCAAAACCCTAACCAATTTTCTCATATTACTGAATTAATTTGTATATTGACATTTCCTTCTATTTAATATTTTAATTTAAAACTGCATATCAATTATTGCGCCACTGGCTACATTGGTTTTATATGTGAATACGTTTGTAAAAATAGTTGCTAGTATTTAAACCCTGTGTTATGGAAGCTCACAGTTTAGACGAATGAAAGAAATTGTCTAAGATTAGACACAGTTTAAACAATCACTTTGAAGGAGCTACAGAGTTCGGTGACAAAACAGCCACTGTCTAAATGCTTATGGACTTCATTGTATGTGTGGCACAGGTTGATGCAAAAGAACCTGCTTTTGTACTGAAAAATCGTGGGAGGAAATTCAGTTAAACAATTTGAACAATTTTCCTGCAAATATTTCCCTAAAGAAAACCATTGTCATCTTGCAATAATTCATAGCCCATTGCAAAGAACTTTAATTATCTGTTTTTCTATCTGTTAGGTATATATATACAATTTACATAATTTCTTACTGTCTTACAAAATTTGTATGTCAAAGTTTATCATTACATCATCGATATATATATATATATATATATTTATCTAATCTATGTTATGTATTTATCTTTATATCATCTATTCAGTCCTGATGGAAGTTACTTGGCAGCTGGGTCTGCAGATGGAGCTGTCTACATCTGGAATGTCAACACTGGCAACCTGGAGACACGACTGCCAGACATGCACAGGTTGGTCTACAGTGGTCTATGGTGGTCTACAGTGGTCTACAATGGTCTACGGTGGTCTACGTTCCACTAACTTTTCTACAGTCACAAGCACTGTCCAAATAAGATGGGTGACTGATGTTACTGACCTGACCTCCACACAACCTTCCATCAGAGAAAACGGGTTGGCTGTACTGGCCAGGTTCCCTGCAACCAGAACTAACATCAACACATAGCCTTTTAAACACCAATAGAACCAATTGACTTTTTTAACTGTAATTTTCTAATTTAGTTGTTTACTGCAATAATATGGACTAAACATTGGACTGGAACTTCCCCAGTATACTGTCTGCCTGTCTGTCTGCCTGTATACCTGTCTGTCTGCCTGTATACCTGTCTGTCTGCCTGTATACCTGTCTGTCTGCCTGTATACCTGTCTGTCTGTCTGTCTGTCTGTCTGCCTGTATACCTGTCTGTCTGCCTGTATACCTGTCTGTCTGCCTGTATACCTGTCTGTCTGCCTGTATACCTGTCTGTCTGCCTGTATACCTGTCTGTCTGCCTGTATACCTGTCTGTCTGCCTGTATACCTGTCTGTCTGCCTGTATACCTGTCTGTCTGCCTGTATACCTGCCTGTATACCTGTCTGTCTCTATGTCTGTCTGCCTGTATACCTGTCTGTCTGCCTGTATACCTGTCTGTCTCCCTGTCTGTCTCTATGTCTGTCTGCCTGTATACCTGTCTGTCTCCCTGTCTGTCTCTATGTCTGTCTGTCTGTTTGTCCATCAATCTGTTCTTGGGGGTCAGCATCTCACCCAGCCCCTGAGGTCCTTAGCTCTTAGCAGTTATCCTCCACACTGCTTGTCTCCTGCCAGCACAGCAGCAATTAGATTTATGAGACTTCCTCTTAGCCATGCGTTGTTGAAGCTATTAAAATGACAGCCTATTACAAAGTGTTTACATTAGCAGGAGGGAAGAGCAAGTTTCTGGCAGAGTTGTGAGGCAAGTGTACCCCATTTAGAGGCAAACCAGAAGAACGATCAGAGCTGTTATGTTCTCACTGTTGTGTGGCCTGGGTCCCAGTAAATGTCTGGTCTATAACATGTAGAAACACTTTGACTGGGTCCCAGTAAATGTCTGGTCTATAACATGTAGAAACACTTTGACTGTGTCCCAGTAAATGTCTGGTCTATAACATGTAGAAACACTTTGACAGTGTCACTATGACGACAGGGTCACTTTGACAGTGTTGTTATGACAACAGAGTCCCTGAGACCATTCCTCCTGTTGTTATGCCAACAGAGTCCCTGAGACCATTCCTCCTGTTGTCATGACAACAGAGTCTCTGAGACCATTCCTCCTGTTGTTATGACAACAGAGTCCCTGAGACCATTCCTCCTGTTGTTATGACAACAGAGTCCCTGAGACCATTCCTCCTGTTGTTATGACAACAGGTTCTCTGAGACTCTTCCTCCTATTGTTATGACAAGAGTCCTTGCCCACCACTGAAACCGTAGCCGTGGGAAGATGCTTTGATCAGGGAGTGACGTACGACGCGTTCCAATCTGCCAGGGCTGTAGCTGCCCTACTTCCCACGGATGTATGAGAGAAGTAGAGATTGAAGGTCTAACTCTACCTCTTATAGTCAGATCCCTTTGATGTTCTGGGGCGGGCGCAGTGAGGTTGCCATTTAACATGTGCCTTGTACTTTCATCCATCTGTATGACTGACTGTCTGTTTCTGTCTGACTGTCCCTCTTCTCCTGTGCAGTTCGTCTATTAATGCGGTGGCCTGGTCTGGTTCTGGGGAGTACGTGGTCAGTGTGGACAAGAGCCGGCGTGCCGTCCTCTGGAGTGACAGCTGAACAACAGCACGGTCCGCTGGTCGGTATAAAGAACCCTGAACCCACACTCCAGGTTCCGCATTCAGAGGCATCGGAACATCGATTAACAGAAAGCATTGGGGAAATTCCACTGAGAGAACACACGGAACATAAGGGAATGCAACACTCCGCTGAGAGAACGCTTAGAACATAGTTGATGTCAACACTCTGCTGAGAGAACGCTTAGGACAAAGTGGATGTCAACACACTGCTGAGAGAACGCCTAGAACATATTGGATGTCAACACTCTGCTGAGAACTTTTAGAACATATTGGATGTCAACACTCGGCTGAGAGAACCTTCAGAACATGTCCAATGTCCATCTCTCTAGCTTTCAGTTTGGTGTCCAATTTCAGGTCTCGCGCATTCTGGTATCTCTCTCTTTGTTCTCAACTGACAATCATAGATGTATGTGCCTGTCAGAAAGACAACACTTTTATTTCATTCTCAGTATGTGCAAGTGTTCATTAAGTTTTGTCTATGTTGTGGGTTGGAAAGCAGTGATCACAGTGAAATACAGTGATTTCAGTGATAATACAGTGATTTCAGTGATAATACATTGATTTCAGTGATAATACAGTGATAACGTGATCATTTGTATAACTGTGCCTTTCTTGATACAATTTCTATCAAACAGTGTTGGTTTAATTCGGTGTTTCCAAGTTTGTGCTTTCTAACCGTTGGTATTGAGTATTGGGGAAGAAAAGGGCATCGATAATGCTTGAAAAGTAACAAACCATTTTTAAAAGAATAAGAACTTAAGTCCTCTGCTTTTAATAACAGAATTTCTTTAATCAGGCTCTTTACTGTCTTAAAGTAAAAGATACTCCTCTAACAACGTTAAGGCCTTTAAATTACAGCATGCTGTTTGTGTTTGTCGTTTTCTATTATCAGAAACCTAAACTGCCAACTAGTTTACATTTCTATTGAAACTACATAACAGATCGTTTTGCTGATGGAAAATCCTAAATGTTCTAAGACACATGGTGTTATCCTGCCGGTTCTAAAGGGAATAGGGCTATTGTGCGGGCGCTAAATGTATAGGGTTATGATGAATGTATGGGGTTATGATGGGGTTCTAAAGGGAATGGGGTTATGATGGGGGTTCTAAAGGGAATGGGGTTATGATGGGGGTTCTAAAGGGAATGGGGTTATGATGGGGGTTCTAAAGGGAATGGGGTTATGATGGGGGTTCTAAAGGGAATGGGGTTATGATGGGGGTTCTAAAGGGAATGGGGTTATGATGGGGGTTCTAAAGGGAATGGGGTTATGATGACGGTACTAAAGGGAATGGGGTTATGATGGGGGTTCTAAAGGGAATATGGTTATGCTGAGGGTTCCTGAGAATCATAGAAGTCATTAGATCCTCTGTGGTTGGCCAAAAGATGTGTTTGATAAATGACGGCAAAACTGGGATGCTTCTAACACAGCCTAGTGCCAATGTCTCCTAAAGCCCCAGAGCTGTGTGTGTCTGTGTGTGTGTTGCTATATGAGGGTATGTACAGTATATGTGTGTGTGTGTGTTGCTATATGAGGGTATGTACAGTATATGTGTGTGTGTGTCTGTGTGTGTGTTGCTATATGAGGGTATGTACAGTATATGTGTGTGTGTGTCTGTGTGTGTGTTGCTATATGAGGGTATGTACAGTATATGTGTGTGTTGCTATATGAGGGCATGTACAGTATATGTGTGTGTGTGTTGCTATATGAGGGTATGTACAGTATATGTGTGTGTTGCTATATGAGGGCATGTACAGTATATGTGTGTGTGTTGCTATATGAGGGTATGTACAGTATATGTGTGTGTGTGTGTGTGTTGCTATATGAGGGTATGTACAGTATATGTGTGTGTGTGTGTGTTGCTATATGAGGGTATGTACAGTATATGTGTGTGTGTGTGTGTGTGTGTGTGTGTTGCTATATGAGGGTATGTACAGTATATGTGTGTGTGTGTGTGTGTGTTGCTATATGAGGGTATGTACAGTATATTCTCTGATATATTTTCTATATGTCTGGTACAGCACAGCTTTATGGATGAGTATAAACCTAGTTGTTTATTTATGCACTATAAAACTGCTGTGAAGAATATATAGTTTTTGTCAATTTTACCTAAAATAAAATTGAACTCATTCGATCCCTTAAAACAAATTAAATGTTTCTTGTTTTTTATAGTTACACGTTGTTTGGTGATAAATCCTACGAAATTCTGAGTATGACTTAGTGTGATTGAGGCATGTTTACCCGTGTTTTTAAAAGATCCCAGTACTGAAAAAGGTGTTTGCCTGTAAATGTTATTTACAGTCAAGTGAATAGCTTCACAGTCACAAGACATCAAGTGCCAAAATGCAGTTATGGAAGAGATTGAGAGAGGGAGAGGAAGGAGACAGGGAGAGGAAGAGAGGAGAGAATTTATGATATGACAGCTTACATTGTCAATTATGCATGAAGTCTATTAGATTTCCAGAATTGCAATTATAGCTTGTGTGGTGTTTTATTCGAACAGCCATTGACATCATCCCTCTTAAACCTCATCCTCAGGGTTCTAACAGCCATTGACATCATCCCTCTTAAACCTCATCCTCAGGGTTCTAACAGCCATTGACATCATCCCTCTTAAACCTCATCCTCAGGGTTCTAACAGCCATTGACATCATCCCTCTTAAACCTCATCCTCAGGGTTCTAACAGCCACTGACATCATCCCTCTTAAACCTCATCCTCAGGGTTCTAACAGCCATTGACATCATCCCTCTTAAACCTTATCCTCAGGGTTCTAACAGCCATTGACATCATCCCTCTTAAACCTCATCCTCAGGGTTCTAACAGCCATTGACATCATCCCTCTTAAACCTCATCCTCAGGGTTCTAACAGCCATTGACATCATCCCTCTTAAACCTCATCCTAAGGGTTCTAACAGCCATAACCAAAGTAAAGGTGTGACATGGACGTCGGAATGTTCTATTGACAAGCACTACAGAAGAACGCACAGATCCAATAGCAGCAGCAACCAATGACGTCAATTCAAACCCAAACCATGTCTGGCGAGACCAGCTGAGGGTCTTTCTCAGAATTTAACGCATTTCTAATCTTATTAGTTTGGCGGAAGATGAGAGAGAGACCACCCCCTGTTTCCAAATGCATGCACACAGCCGTGCCTTCACAGATGGAGTGAGCAATAGCAAGAGAAAAGGAGGGAGGCAGAGCGAGGAGAACGGAGAAGAGGAGGAGGGAGAGAGCACTTGGCAGTGAGCGAGATCAGAGGGGAGATCTACGTAGAGGAGAGCTGAAACAGAGAGCTGAAACAGAGAGCTGAAACAGAGTCAGCCGTCAAGAGTGTCTGAATGTGAACAGGACCCAGATGGAAGAGGATTCCTTCTGACAATAGTCTCCTGGAAGATGTGTGCTCAGTGGTTCTGAGAGACGTTCCACCAGCCCAGCTCTACGCTCCACTGCCGGGGAACGAAGGAGCCCGTCGTACCAGAACCAGGCACACATATCCATCCCCGGTCTGTCATTTCTCAGGCTTTCTCCAAGGCATCGCTGGAGAGTCACTCTGAAGTGCGCTGACCCGGAGACGAGGGCGCACAGAACAGAAGGCATATAGAGACATCCAACTGAGAGGATCCGCTCTTCAATTCACCTACTCGCGCAGACAGACAGACAGCCAACCAGCCAGCCAGCCAGCCTGCAAGCCAGCCTGCCAGCCTTTGCTGCACAACCATAGTGGATTCATCAGGAATTTTTTTTCTCTATCTAACTCCCTGCAAATAACGATATTGCAGACTATTTTCTGCGGGTAAAAGAGGTTCTACCAGAACATTATTTTGCCATGGGGGATAAGGGCACACGGTAAGTAGAACATTTAATCTGGGTTTTAATGTTGCAGCGGAAATAACAAACACAATGGATGCATGAATGTTCAATAGGATGTCTCATGATCTGTGTGTGTGTGTGTGTGTGTGTGTGTGTGTGTGTGTGTGTGTGTGTGTGTGTGTGTGTGAATGTTCAATAGGATGTATCATGATCTGTGTGTGTGTGTGTGTGTGTGTGTGTGTGAATGTTCAATAGGATCTATCATGATCTGTGTGTGTGTGTGTGTGTGTACATGTATGTGTGAATGTTCAATATGATGTAGTATGATCTGGGTTCAATAGGATGTAGTATGAGGTGAGTATGTGGAGTAGTACTGATTGATGAGGCTGCGTTATGGTACTGACTGATGAGGCTGTATTATGGTACTGACTGAAGAGGCTGTGTTATGGTAATGACTGATGAGGCTGTGTTATGGTACTGACTGATGAGGCTGTGTTATGGTACTGACTGATGAGGCTGTGTTATGGTACTGACTGATGAGGCTGTGTTATGGTACTGACTGATGAGGCTGTGTTATGGTACTGACTGATGAGGCTGTGTTACGGTACTGACTGATGAGGATGTGGAGTGGTACTGACTGATGAGGCTGTGTTACGGTACTGACTGATGAGGCTGTGTTATGGTACTGACTGATGAGGCTGTGTTATGGTACTGACTGAAGGTGTCTTATAGTAGTGCGTTTGGTATATTTATTTATATCCCTCTGTTGAAGGGCCTTGTTTATCGTGTGTTATCCTAGTTCCATTTATCAGCTTTTTTACATTTAAACGTAGTCAGTATGTACATTTGAATTCTTATTCCCTTCCTTGTGTCCTGTGAAAGTCAGGCCCACCACCTTGGTGAGGTGTGCCTTGTTAGACCAACTGAGCAGCATGGACTCTTCAAAGCAATACTTGTTGAATCAAACATAAACATTTCAAAACCTTGCATCGTTTGTATCCAGCACAACTTGGCAGAATGTGTAGCTGACAAACGGATCATATCTACCCAAACAACCCACAAATATTCCCTGAGCAATGACTAGATCCAATAACAGGATTTATACCGATGACACAATGTGTAAACAAAGATTTTAATCCTGTATTTGTGAACTGGTGGCATTAAGCCATTTCCATGGCAATGTTTTGCTCTTGTTATTACATCAGGTCGTGGTCTTCTGGTTTTTTTCCCTCTCATGCATTATGACTCCATTAATCTCCTCTGATCTCAACATGATTCCCACAGGCTGGCTGGGGCTAACTACTGACTGGGGCTAACTACTGCCTGGGGCTAACTACTGCCTGGGGCTAACTACTGCCTGGGGCTAACTACTGACTGGGGCTAACTACTGCCTGGGGCTAGCTATTGGCTGGGGCTAACTACTGCCTGGGGCTAACTATTGGCTGGGGCTAACTACTGACTGGGGCTAACTACTGCCTAGGGCTAGCTGCTACTGACTGGGGCTAACTATAATATTACCTGGGGCTAATTAGTCTGCCAGTAGGGCATATTACCTGCTCACTGTTATATTAGTCTGGGGCTAACTATATCTGTCTCACCTCGTTATATTAGTCTGTGCAGTAGTTCATATTACCTGTCTCACCTCGTTATATTAGTCTGTGCAGTAGTTCATATTACCTGTCTCACCTCACCTCGTTATATTAGTCTGTGCAGTAGTTCATATTATCTGTCTCACCTCGTTATATTAGTCTGTGCAGTAGTTCATATTATCTGTCTCACCTCGTTATATTAGTCTGTGCAGTAGTTCATATTATCTGTCTCACCTCGTTATATTAGTCTGTGCAGTAGTTTATATTACCTGTCTCACCTCGTTATATTAGTCTGTGCAGTAGTTTATATTACCTGTCTCACCTCGTTATATTAGTCTGTGCAGTAGTTCATGTTATCTGTCTCACCTCACCTCGTTATATTAGTCTGTGCAGTAGTTCATATTATCTGTCTCACCTCACCTCGTTATATTAGTCTGTGCAGTAGTTCATATTATTTGTCTCACCTCACCTCGTTATATTAGTCTGTCTATAAGTAGTGACCACATTTATGACACACTCCAATAGATTTAACTCAGTGTGTAACATTTCACTGTAGCCATGGTTTGAGGCGTACCAGATTACCAGAACGTATTTTGCCAGTGGAACCTGAAAGCCCAGCAGTAGAGGTGAGAATGACCTGGCCAATCACAGCCCTCTGAATCATCAGGAAGGAGACAATCAGCAGAGTACAGAACATCGAGATTCACCTGAAGCCAGAGGCCATAACACACACAAAGACACATGACATGTACACACACACACACACACACACACACACACAGACACACACAACATATAAACCCACGCATAACATAGAAACACACACAAAGACGCATTACATGTACACATGTGTGGGTTCTCTTTAGAAGGGAGGGTGGTTTGGGGTGGGGGTGTGTTCTCTCTAGAAGGGGGATGGTTTGGGGTGGGGGTGTTCTCTTTAGAAGGGGGTGGTTTGGGGTGGGGGGGTGTTCTCTTTAGAAGTGGGGTGGTTTGTGGTGGGGGGGTGTCTTGTCTTATTGGCTCACTCTTAAGAGCTCCAGATTCATGTATTGATTCGGGCTGAAAGCCTCTGACATACGCACACTGCTGGGGAATAAGCTAACCCCCAAAAGGATCGTCTCCAGCCGCTGACAATAAATTGGCCTTGTATTTCCCCTGCGTCTCATCTATATGAATGGTCTGAGTGGGGTGCTATTCCCCAAATATGGCTTCACCTTGCAAATCACCACTCAAACACCACCACAAACACAATTAACACGAAACAGTCTGCCTTCATCAATCGCTTCTATACAGGTCTGCCTGTATCACAGCTGAATTGAGGAAGGACACTGGCACAAAGCTGGCGTGAAACATAACAATATTTAATCAAGACGTACCGAAAACAACAAACAAAACAGCAGCAACCAATGACATTAACTCAACGAACCACAAAACAGTGGGACACAAACTGAAACCTAAAAAGGGCTCCCAATTAGAGCTGCCTCTAATTAGAAGCCCCAAAACCATAAAGATGCCTAGAGCCGTCCCTGCTGTCCTGTTAGGACCTCCAGGACACCATAGAGATGCATAGAGGCCTTCATGTTCAGAAAGTCTCTCTGTATTCATGGACAGCCACTAACTCTCAGACTGTCTGACTGATCATGGACCCCAAAAACTAAACGACTGTATCTCTGATAACTGGCTGATGTTTGTGTAAATGTCTCGTCCATGGACCAATTCTAACCAGCTGTTCTCAGCCTCTGTAGGTATAAATCGCTATCAACTAGCAGTGTGTGTGTGTGTGTGTGTGTGTCTCCGTGCTCAGCAGGGTTCCTATCAGCCATCATCCTCCTACTGAAGGAAGCAAATGCCTGTCGTGGCTTGTGTTTTAAACAGGGAGTCTGTTATCCCAGTCCATCTCTCTTTCCCCTCTCTCTCTCTCCTCTCTTTCTCCCTGACTTTCTCACACACACAAATCCTCTCTTCCTCCCTCCCCACTCTGTCGCGCTGGACCCCTGCGCATCTTGTTTTTCCTCTATCGTCCTTCCTGTCTTTTTCTTTACACATCCATTTACCTCCTGGACCCCGAGCCCAGACGCCTTTCTCCTCTGTCTCTCCCCGCCTTAATTGAATTTCAGTGGAGAATGAATGATTGATTGACAGGGTCTAGAAAGCACAAACAAGCATCAACAGAGACAATAAGACATAAGACACTCAACTTAGAGTCACCATGTGTTCCTGCTGGGGGGCGGGCCCTATTGCTCTGCTTATTATTTGGATTGGTTGTCTAAACATAGGCTGTGCTTCCAGATATGTTTACTAAATAAGGGCGTAACTTAGCACGTCACAATCAATATAAATAACATGACAGAAATACATCAGAATCAGATTGTTATTATATATTATTATAGTATTTATGTACAATTATTATATTACTATATATTATATATATTGCTATATTATATTTATTGCATAATTATTTTTATTGTATATTGTTATTCTGGCCTGTAAATGGGAGTGACATAGACAGCACAAGTTCAATATTTTCTCACAAATTGCTATTTTAATCAGTCAGAATTAGATCAGAATTGTCAGTGAGAATGAATCCATGAAGCATTCAAATCAACCTGGATGTTGTTCAGCCTAATATGATAAGAGGACCATCACACTTTCCCTAAACCCCTCCTGCTGGTGTGTTTATTCCTGTATATTTATTAAACGTCTCCTGCACTGGGAATGACATCAAATTCCTGCACGCCAAGATGTAGGCAGTTTTATAAATTCTTTACTTAGAAATGTTCTGGAAGAAATCTCTTCAGAGTTGTTCATTCAATTCAGCAGTTTTCCCTAAGGCTAAGACTATATTTCGTAGCAGTGTTAACGGTATTTCCGTTAATTTGACATATTCTAATCTCATATAGCCGGGCCCCACCACCTCCAAGCACTATTTAATATTTTTTGGGGGGCGTGGCTGACTTAATCTGTATGTCTCACATTCAAATGGAATGAACAGAAATTGTCATAATCTATCATTTCCGGTCTTTGTTGTCCTGCTTCTGGGAAGATGTTCAGTCTGGTTTATGCTGAGTCCTTGTAAAAGGAGAAAGCTAGATTACATTACATTAAGCGAGTCAACATGAGCAATGTGAAACGTAATAGTTGTTTTCTTGTCTGGACTCAAATCTTCGTTTTAATGGAATCCAACTGACACGCCACTGGATGTGGTTATCTTTACAGTAATCTCAACAGCCTATTTCCCAGTATTGTTTTTCTACACAAAGGCGGTGAAAGCTGTTAGCTGTGTAATAACATAATTTGCATACCAAAGAGAATATTCTAATGAGTGCAGTGGCAGAGTCAAATAGCACTAGCCATCTGCTGTTGCCATGTAAACCATATGAACTGCATCTAGAGATCTTTCATTGTCTGGAGAACATTGGCCCTAGCTGAGAACTTTACTCCTTCTCATTTCATCCTGAGTAGGTATTAAAGTTCGCAAAGTTATGTGTTGGAAGAAAAAAAACGATGATGATGTGTTCAATTTGATTGGTTGACAAGGCCTCAGTCAGTATTTGGCGGAGTGGACTTGCGATGCACATAGCATTTCCAACGCATTCAGACCCCTATATACTATTTGCTATTAATCGCTCACAATACCTCATGCCAAATATTTCTCTTTGTTTTTCTGTTCAAATGTAATGCAAATTAATAACGAATAAACATATCTACATATCTTCATTAATTTAGGGTTAGAGTTCACCTGGGGCCAATTCAATTTATTGGACATGATTTAGAAAGGCCACACCTCTAAATACGGTCACATAGATGTCCCAACTGAATGTCAGACCTTAACCAAGCTGTAAAGCACAAGGAACTCTACATAGACCGACAAGATTGTTTTGAGGCAGTGATCTTGAAAGGGTTTTAAAGTTTGCAAAAGCATTGAACGTTTTCCAAGAGCACAGTGGTTGCAATCACTGTGAAATGGAAGAAATGTGAACCTCCAAGACGCTAGCTAAAGCTGGTCATCTTTCCAAACTAAGTAGCTGACAAGAAAGGTGAGGTCAGGGAGGTAACCAAAAGCTGATGGTCACTTTAAAAGAGCTAATGAGTGTCTTGGTAGACATGAGACGCCCAGACAGAAGGACAAGGATCTCTGCAGCTCTCCAGCAATCACTCCTTAAAACTATTGGGGCAAGACAAACATGTGAGACATTCAAATGATCTGGTCTGAAGAGATCAAAATGTAACATTTAGGCCTGATTGCCAAGTGTATACACCTGGCCAATACCATCCAAACAGGGGAGCTGGTGGTGGAAGCATCATGCTGTGGGGATGATTCTCTGTTGCAGTACCTGGTAGATCACTGCATCTACGGCTTTGAATGCAATTGGAAAAACTTCTTTTCCAATATCCAGATGCCCAAATATTTTTAGCAAGAGACATTATCAATATGCGTACCGTTCAATGTATGCATAAATCACCAGCTTTGTTTCAGAGAAAACCACACACATTCAGTAGATAGTTATTTTGGCTCTTACAGACAGTGAGTCACCTGGCTGGTTATGTAAAGCACTCAGGCATCAACGCATTCAGTTACATTAAAAGGCAACCGGGGGGGGGAGACCTCAGAGACAGGGTATGATCGCCTGTGTCAGACGGCTAGTTCCAGGATCTCCGAGACAACCAACCTCCAGGGCTTCCCGACCGCTACCGTGTCTGGGATTTATCTTGAGTGGTGGGCACACACACAGACATCAGGTCAGCAACCGCTGTGGTTTAAAAGAGCTGGTAGGTGGGAGGGGCCCTGAAAGGAAGTGGTCATAATCGGACTAGCAGACAGACCAGTCACAAACAGGCAGTAAATGGCACTAAGATACAGCGGTGTGCAGAATGGAATTCCGGAACGGGAACGTTCGTTATCCTTTTAAACCACAGACAATGATCAATTAGCCCTTTAAAATGATAAACTTGGATTAGCAAACACAACATGCCATTGGAACACAGGAGTGATGGTTGCTGATAATTAGAAATCACACCCTGCTGCATATCGGTTATGTTACTGTGTGGTACTTTTAATGTTTCGTATTATGTAATGACTTGACAGGTGAGTTGATCGAGGAAGAGTAATGTGTTGAGAAATATTAGAAACACGGTTTGACCCCAGGCTCATAGAGCTGGAGACGTCTGACTTCATCCAGAGATTCTGATTTATATGGTTTCTTTGTTTTATTCAAATAAGGAAATGTATTTCACTTCCCCTTCATCCGTCTTTCTTTCTCTTGTCTTCATTTATAGAGTTTTCAAAAAAGCAAGTCCAAATGGAAAGGTGAGTCCTATTATGTTTCCTATTTAGTACACTAACTCCTGACTAGGGAGGCATTTGATGTCCGATACCAATACTGCAACCTCGATGTTAATTGATGTTTAGCACTGAGGTTTCTTTAACACTCAAGTGTCCTCGTGTGTGTGTGTGTGTGTGTGTGTGTGTTTGGAGATATAGACTTTCTAAGACCCATGACCAGTGTCACATACATCTGACATCTGCTCTCTGAACCCACGTTTGTCCTCTCAGTTGACCGTGTACCTGGGAAAGAGGGACTTTGTGGATCATGTTGACCTGGTCGAGCCTGTAGGTAAGACAAACATCCTGTAACCCCAACCTGTAACCCCAACCTGTAACCCCACCCTGTAACCCCAACCTGTAACCCCAACCTGTAACCCCACCCTGTAACCCCAACCTGTAACCCCAACCTGTAACCCCACCCTGTAATCCCAACCTGTAACCCCACCCTGTAATCCCAACCTGTAACCCCAACCTGTAACCCCAACCTCGCTTTCAATAGAAAATAGCTAGTCTGGGCCTTGAATGCTGATTGGCTGACAGCTGTGTGATATCTGCCCCATATTGACAATAAAGTCTATGGTCTATGACCAATTTTCGATGTTAAGGGCTGTATCCAGGCACCCTGCTACATATAAACAGCCCTAATTAGCAATATACCCGAGACCCATTTGACATATTGCTTGATAATAAACGGGGTGCTTTGAATCCTTAATGGTAAATGCTGCTGCGCTTTTATATAGCGCTTTTATCCAAAGCGCTTTACAGATCCTGCGTCACATTCACACATTCATTCACTCATTCATACACTGACGACCGCGTCAACCATGCAAGGCAACTGCAGGCTCGCCAGGAGCAGCTGGGGTTAGGTGTCTTGCTCATGGACACCTCGACAATTTCCCAGGAGGATCGAACCACCAACCTTCCGAATGATAGACAACCGACTCAACCCACTGCCGACCTTAATGCTGATTGGTGGAACGTCACAGTATATTATACGGCATCAAGGGTTTAACATTGTATGTTTTTTTACTGCAATTGCGGTAACTGGTTTATAAAAGCTCAGTAAAGCTTTCTGGGGGTTTGTGGTGAATTGAGGACAGACCATGGATAACAGATTTCTCCAGGAATCCTGTGACTCTGTGTTCCTGGGAAATGCTCTCATCCGGAGTATATTTGATTGTAATAGAGCATACGCCCACAGGCTTTATTGCATAGGCAGAACTTCCTCAGGTGGAGACAGAGCAAAATGTATTGTGAAGATTGTGAAGGGAATCGCAGTGTCTTCGAATGCTCATTGTGTGACGAAAGTCACAGCTTTTTACTCTTGAGATGTTGAAGTGTTCAGTGGGTGAGAAGTGTTTGCTGTCGCGACTGGATAACACTTACTTATCCTCCTGTTCTCAGATGGTGTGGTGTTGATAGACCCAGAGTACCTGAAGGAAAGGAAAGGTACTGTCAGCACACTTCTGACTTATTGTGTCAATGTCAGATTGAATCAACCAACTGTTAGTGACTGTCCTCATGTACATTTGCACTTTAGTCTCACTCCAGCAGACTTACAGATACCATGTGCTTGGCCAACAGGAAATTAAAAAACAAATTAACACAAAGGGCAAAAATGTTTGTCATGATTCAATTTAAATGGTTGTCATGATGACATTATTTTCATTGTCATGACATGAATGGACTCTGTCGTGATATCAGTAATATATTGCAAATGAAATAAATGGTTTCCTCCTCACCTCAGTATTTGTGACGTTGACCTGCGCATTTCGTTATGGTCGTGAGGACCTGGATGTCCTGGGCTTGACCTTTCGGAAGGACCTCTTCGTGGCCAACATCCAGGCCTTCCCCCCGGTGCCGGAAGACAAAAAGAGCTTGACCCGTCTTCAAGAACGCCTGATCAAAAAGCTAGGGGAGAATGCACATCCTTTCACCTTTGAGGTAATGGACTGGATGTGGTTGTAGGTTTTTATTTTTTTAAGTTGTCATTGTTGTTGTTTTACTGACATGAATATCATGATATCCGATTACTGCAAAAATCAAAATCATGATTTTTTTGGTCATAATTGAGATCACGATTATTAAACACAATTACCAATGTCCTCTATGTGGTTTAGTTGGCCACCTTTTTACTTTCATTTGGTTTAGGTTGCATGATGCACAGCTGTTTGGGTAATAAGGATGTCTATTGAATTCACTAGTTTGTTTTTCACATTGCTTCGCATTATTTAACATTACGTGTCTATGTGAGCATTGTTTTATACTTCTGTTTACAGATTCCACTGAACTTACTGACTGTTTTATACTTCTGTTTACAGATTCCACTGAACTTACTGCCTGGTTTATACTGTTTACAGATTCCACTGAACTTACTGACTGTTTTATACTTCTGTTTACAGATTCCACTGAACTTACTGCCTGGTTTATACTGTTTACAGATTCCACTGAACTTACTGACTGTTTTATACTTCTGTTTACAGATTCCACTGAACTTACTGCCTGGTTTATACTGTTTACAGATTCCACTGAACTTACTGACTGTTTTATACTGTTTACAGATTCCACTAAACTTACCCTGCTCAGTCACCCTGCAGCCTGGGCCTGAAGACACAGGGAAGGTACCTTTACAGGCTAATATTAATGTATAGCACCATAGACAGAAGAAAATATCAAACTTAAAAATAAAAGCTTGTTTCTATTTCCTATTTCTGTTTGTTGTCCGTCTCTGAAGGCATGTGGAGTTGACTTTGAAATCAAAGCTTTCTGCGCCGAGAACGTAGAAGAAAAAATACACAAAAGGTATTCATAACAGAACAAAATATCACACATGATTAACAAATTGGAAAGTATAGTCAAGGTTGTAGCACTGCTACTGCTACATTATCCCAGTGATCTGAAGACAAAGCACATGTTTTACCTATAACATTCCACATCGGGAAAGTTCAGACTATTGGATTGGGAGCCCATGTTTTCCCTGCATGGTAAATGGGAATCTGTAGAGTTTATCCTAGACCTTGTGTTTGAGACAGGAAGTCTGTGTAATTTACCCTAGACCTTGTGTTTGAGACAGGAATTCTGTAGAATTTACCCTAGACCTTGTGTTTGAGACAGGAAGTCTGTAGAATTTACCCTAGACCTTGTGTTTGAGACAGGAATTCTGTAGAATTTACCCTAGACCTTGTGTTTGAGACAGGAAGTCTGTAGAATTTACCCTAGACCTTGTGTTTGAGACAGGAATTCTGTAGAATTTACCCTAGACCTTGTGTTTGAGACAGGAAGTCTGTAGAATTTACCCTAGACCTTGTGTTTGAGACAGGAAGTCTGTAATTTACCCTAGACCTTGTGTTTGAGACAGGAAGTCTGTGTAATTTACCCTAGACCTTGTGTTTGAGACAGGAAGTCTGTGTAATTTACCCTAGACCTTGTGTATGGCCCAGGAACTCAGTTCGTCTGGTGATCCGCAAGGTCCAATACGCCCCAGAGAAGCCTGGCCCTCAGCCAATGGCAGAGACCACCAGACAGTTCCTGATGTCTGACAAACCACTGCATCTGGAAGCTTCCCTAGACAAAGAGGTAATGGACAACAGGGCAATATTTCATTGGCTACATTACATGTATTTATTATTATTATTTATTATATATTATTTATTACATTATGCTACATTATTATATGTATACATATTTACATTATTATTACATATTTATTTTGCAATATTATAGTGTGTGAATGACATACGTTGATGCAGTGTAGGTTAAAGAAGCTGTATTTTTGAGGAAAGCATATTTTTTAATAATAGATTGTAGCACATTATAACGAAGGGTAATGTCATAATGTTTAGTTCACATTTCTGGACATTACATTGCTCACTCAACATTACTCTATATGAATAAATTGCACATTACTCTATTACTTTAAACATAAATACATTATTCCACATTACTGTACATATATATCCTACATTACTCTAAATTACCCAATTTTACATTGCACATATCTCTATTACTTCATGCACATTTACATTATTCCACATTACTGTACATTATAATAAAGGGTTCTGCATCGTATTTCTGTTAGTTAGTTAGTCTTTCTGTTAGTTTCTGTTAGTCTCTTCAAAAAGGGGGACCAGAGAGTGTGTGCCAATTACAGAGGTATCACACTCCTCAGCCTCCCTGGTAAAGTGTACTCCAAAGTGCTGGAAAGGAGGGTTCGGCCAATAGTCGAACCTCAGATTGAAGAGGAACAATGCGGTTTTCTTCCTGGCCGGGGAACCACGGACCAGCTCTTTACTCTCGCAAGGATCCTGGAGGGGGGCTGGGAGTATGCCCATCCAGTCTACATGTGTTTTGTGGATCTGGAGAAGGCGTATGACCGGGTACCCCGGGATCTTTTGTGGGAGGTGCTGCGGGAGTATGGGGTGAGGGGGTCTCTTCTCAGGGCCATCCAATCTCTGTACGCTCAAAGCATGAGCTGTGTCCGTGTTCTCGGCAGTAAGACGGATTCGTTCCCGGTGGGGGTTGGCCTCCGCCAGGGCTGCGCTTTGTCACCAAACCTGTTTGTAATATTCATGGACAGGATATCAAGGCGTAGTCATGGGGGGGAGGGGTTCCCGTTCGGTGGGCTGATGGTCACATCACTGCTTTTTGCAGATGATGTGGTCCTGATGGCCTCAGAAGGTGGGTGACCTTCAGCACTCACTGGATCGGTTTGCAGCCGAGTGTGAAGCGGCTGGGATGAGGGTTAGCACCTCTAAATCTGAGGCCATGACTCTCAGCAGGAAACCGGTGGAGTGCCTACTCCGGGTAGGGAATGAGTCCTTACTCCAAGTAAAGGAGTTTAAGTACCTCGGGGTCTTGTTTGCGAGTGAGGGAACAATGGAGCGGGAGATTGTTCGGAGGATCGGAGCAGCGGGGGCGGTGTTGCATTCGCTTCACTGCACCGTTGTGACGAAAAGAGAGCTGAGCCGGAAGGCAAAGCTCTCGATCTACCGGTCAATCTTTGTCCCTACCCTCACCTATGGTCATGAAAGCTGGGTCATGACCGAAAGAACGAGATCGCGGGTACAAGCGGCCGAAATGGGTTTTCTCAGAAAGGTGGCTGGCCTCTCCCTTAGGGATAGGATGAGAAGCTCAGTCATCCGAGAGGAACTCGTAG
Source organism: Dallia pectoralis (assembly GCA_029465975.1). Classification (NCBI taxonomy): domain Eukaryota; kingdom Metazoa; phylum Chordata; class Actinopteri; order Esociformes; family Umbridae; genus Dallia; species Dallia pectoralis. The sequence goes on along the minus strand of CM055755.1, from coordinate 1,556,295 downwards.
AAAGGAGCCAGTTGAGGTGGTTCGGGCATCTTGTACGAATGCCACCTTGGCGCCTCCCTAGAGAGGTGTTCCAGGCACGTCCAGCTGGGAGGAGACCTCGGGGAAGACCCAGGACTAGATGGAGAGATTATATCTCCACACTGGCCTGGGAACGCCTCGGGATTCCCCAGTCAGAGCTGGCTAATGTTGCCCGGGAAAAGGAAGTTTGGGGTCCCCTGCTAGAGCTGCTACCCCCGCGACCCGACCCCGGATAAGCGGTTGAAGATGAGATGAGATAGTTAGTCTTATTGATCCACAGTGATATTGTGGATTTTCTCCTCCAGATCTACTACCACGGAGAGCCAATCAGTGTCAACGTCCATGTCACGAACAACACCAATAAAACAGTGAAGAAAATGAAGATCTCAGGTTGTTCTGCGACACACAACTCACTGTTGGTCCACTGCATGTGTGTCCTTGTCTTTTACAGGCGTTCAGCGTGTTGTTTTTTCTCTCCACAGTGCGTCAGTATGCAGACATCTGCCTCTTCAACACAGCACAATACAAATGCCCGGTCGCCATAGAGGAAACAGAGTATGTTTATTCACCTTGTTTACAATGCAGACGTGTGTTTAATGTAGCGTCCCATGAGATCTGACATTTGGAGATGCAGGGAGAATAAAGTCAGTGTAAACTGTGTTGGCTTCAGATAACTCACGTTGTCTCTTATAACACCTGTTTGTTTTTATTGCACTGTGAATATTACAACATTATTTTTGTAATTCAGAACCTAATATATTTTTTGACCGTTGGCCAAAATAACTGCAACTATGTACTGGCAGTTTGTCCTTGTCTTCTAATGTACAGGCAGTTTGTCCCGGTCTTCTAATGTACTGGCAGTTTGTCCCGTCTTCTAATGTACTGGCAGTTTGTCCAGGTCTTCTAATGTACTGGCAGTTTGTCCTGGTCTTCTAATGTACTGGCAGTTTGTCCTGGTCTTCTAATGTACAGGCAGTTTGTCCTGGTCTTCTAATGTACTGGCAGTTTGTCCCAGTCTTCTAATGTACTGGCAGTTTGTCCCGCTCTTCTAAGTCCACAACCTCTGACGGAGACCCAGCTTTCTGACATTGGGTTTGATTTTGGGCTCCAACATGCCCTGGTATTCTCCCTTTATCAGGACTCCATGCAATATAGCCAGGGCACCCAGTAACCAAGGCAGCACATCAAACCCAACACATCCCTAAAACTCATTTTCCATCACTGGGAACGTGGAATTTTCTATGAAGGTTTCCTTTTCCTTTACAGTAACCATAGTGATAGATGGCCTAATTCGCTCAAGTGTGGCCTCCTCTGTCCACAGCAGATTGTACCAATACATTTGTGTTCAGGTGTGTTTTCACAAATTGCAGTCAGTCTTTCCTTTGTCCGTCTCAGTGGTGGGGTCCTTCTGGGGCCTCTGTTATACAATGATGAGAGTTAAAGCGTTCATACTTTAATGCAGTTCATTGAGGGGCTTTCTCAACTCATCGAACAATACATCTGTGCAATCTTTCTACAAGATTTCCCTTATGACCACTTCCAGGGCAACTACAAAGGGCATGGGTCTTTAAATTGTTGATAACATTACGTTGACTTCTGGATAATATTATATCAACAACAACATCAGTGCCTCTGGAGATGAACGTGTAGCGGTAGGACTGCTTGGCTACAATCTTTTCATGATCATTTATTTGATTAATTGTTCACAAACGACACATTCAGTGGCAAAAAACTGAAGGACTCAAACTGGTTTGGTTTCAATAGATGAGAGCTTAATTCAAAAGTCAGGAGAATCAGGTACTTCAAATGCACACATGTTTTACTACTTGAATTCATAGAATTAATTGGACCAAATATTTTCTAAATAAGTACCGGTAATAAAATGACCCACACTATGATCCGTCCTTGTTGTTTCAGTGATGTAGTAGCTCCTAGTTCAACGTTTTGTAAAGTCTACACCCTAACGCCGTTCCTCAACAACAATCGAGAGAAACGGGGTCTGGCCTTGGACGGAAAATTGAAACACGAAGACACAAACTTGGCCTCTAGTACGCTGTGAGTACAATGACATGTGTATTGATATTGTATTGATATTGTATTGATATTGTATTGATATTGTATTGATATTGATATTGTATTGATATTGTATTGATATTGTATTGATATTGTATTGATATTGATATTGTATTGATATTGTATTGATATTGTATTGATATTGTATTGATATTATTGATATTGTATTGATATTGTATTGATATTGTATTGATATTGTATTGTATTGATATTGTATTGATATTGATATTGTATTGATATTGTATTGATATTGATATTGTATTGATATTGTATTGATATTGATATTGTATTGATATTGTATTGTATTGATATTGTATTGATATTGTATTGATATTGTATTGATATTGTATTGTATTGATATTGTATTGATATTGTATTGATATTGATATTGTATTGATATTGTATTGATATTGTATTGTATTGATATTGTATTGTATTGATATTGTATTGATATTGTATTGATATTGATATTGTATTGATATTGTATTGATATTGTATTGTATTGTATTGTATTGATATTGTATTGATATTGTATTGATATTGTATTGATATTGTATTGTATATTGTATTGATATTGTATTGATATTGTATTGATATTGTATTGATATTGTATTGACATGTGTATTGATATTGTATTGACATGTGTATTGATATTGTATTGATATTGTATTGATATTGTATTGATATTGTATTGATATTGATATTGTATTGATATTGTATTGATATTTGTATTGATATTGTATTGATATTGTATTGACATGTGTATTGATATTGTATTGACATGTGTATTGATATTGTATTGATATTGTATTGATATTGTATGCCATACATTGTTAGAAAACAAAACCTCAACAGCTTCTATGGTCCCAGCATGTATGATGGTTATTGGATGACATAACTCTGGTTCGTGTTTGTTGGACAGGTTACGAGAGGGAGCCAACAAAGAGATCCTGGGAATTATTGTCTCCTATAAAGTCAAAGTGAAGCTTGTTGTGTCCCGAGGAGGGTAGGAAAATATTTATTATATTATAGTTTCTGTTAGAACGTACATGTTTTATTGTGAGGGTTTAAACATATTAGATTGTTGTGAGGGTTTAAACATATTAGATTGTTGTGAGGGTTTCCACATGTTTGACCTTAATCGTACAGTGCAGAAAGTGTTTTTAACATCATATTCCAGAGATAACAACCCTTCACAGTGTGTGTTGGTTTTAATTAGTGTTCTGTGGGTTATTTTACTGCAATACTGTTATTTTTACTGCAATAGTGTTGGTTTTAATTAGTGTTCTGTGGGTTATTTTACTGCAAAGTGTTGGTTTTAATTAGTGTTCTGTGGGTTATTTTACTGCAATACTGTTATTTTTACTGCAATAGTGTGGGTTTTTGTGGGTTGGGTTTGTGTTACTGTTTCAGTGTCTGAGGGAGAAACTAACAATGTCTCATTGATTGCAGACTTCTAGGAGATCTGGCAACGAGGTAATTTCACAATGCATGCTAAAATGGGCGTCTGGAGTACATTCACGTGTGTTTTGCATTCAGGTGTTATACAGGCCAGGTTGAAATATTACCGTGGTGTTGCCATGTTAAAATGCTAATTTATTGAACCTGTTTTGTTCATCATACATTAATCATCTACATGTAGTTTCATTTTCTTTTCCAGCGACGTTCACGTAGAACTCCCCTTCACGTTAATGCATCCTAAACCAATCGAGGACGCGATCTACAGAGATGGTATAAATTAGTTTAGAGTTTCAATTTGCTTGGTCAAAGTGATAAAATCATATCACTCATTTACTTGGTCCGAGATGTTATAATTGTAACGCTCCTTTACTTGGTCTGAGATGTTATAATTGTAACGCTCCTTTACTTGGTCTGAGATGTTATAATTGTAACGCTCCTTTACTTGGTCTGAGATGTTATAATTGTAACGCTCCTTTACTTGGTCTGAGATGTTATAATTGTAACGCTCCTTTACTTGGTCTGAGATGTTATAATTGTAACGCTCCTTTACTTGGTCTGAGATGTTATAATTGTAACGCTCCTTTACTTGGTCTGAGATGTTATAATTGTAACGCTCCTTTACTTGGTCTGAGATGTTATAATTGTAACGCTCCTTTACTTGGTCTGAGATGTTATAATTGTAACTTTTATTTGCATTTCAGCTCCAGATGAGGCCCCACTGGACACAAACTTGATAGAATTCGACACAAAGTAAGAGCCAATAGTAAAAGGACAAAGTATTTGATCCCCTGCTGATTTGGAACGTTTGCCCACCAACTAAGACATGCGAGTAACATGCAAATCAATAACTTATAACTTATTTGAAATTCGTTATTCTGGATTTTTTTGTTGTTGTAAATCTGTCTCCCACTGTTCAAATGAACCTACCATTGGAATGATAGACTGAACATGTCTTTGTCAGTGTCTGTCAGTCATTCTCTGTCTGTCTGTCTGGTTTGCTGCCTGAATCACTTGCACTCGTCAATTAAACATGGCTCCCTTCTTCCTGTTTCATTTCCTGTCATTAAGCGACCATCTCTGGCTGTGCACATTAACCACCAGATATGTCCGACTATGAATAATTCATTGTGTTTCATGTAATGTCGTCTTTCCCTGCACACCCCTTCATCCTTGAGATCCTCCTTTGTGTGGTCAGTAAACCCCTGATGGCAGGAGAGAGGAATTCCTACAGTAAACCCCTGAGAGGTATTCCCACAGGAGAGAGGTATTCCCACAGTAAACCCCTAAGAGGTATTCCCACAGTAAACCCCTGAGAGGTATTCCCACAGGAGAGAGGTATTCCCACAGTAAACCCCTGAGAGGTATTCCCACAGGAGAGAGGTATTCCCACAGTAAACCCCTCAGAGGTATTCCCACAGGAGAGAGGTATTCCGACAGTAAACCCCTGATATGTATTCCCACAGGAGAGAGGTATTCCCACAGCATATCCCTGCGGTATTCCCACAGTAAACCCCTGAGGGCAGGAGATAGATATTCCCTCATCATATCTCAGAAGCATTAGTGTTTATCACATGACATTCTGCTGAGGGCCCACAGTAAACCTGGGACCATGACTCATCCATTCCCACAGTACACCTGGGCTAACTGGTTCTTCTCTTCCCAGTGACGATGACATCATCTTTGAGGACTTTGCGAGGCAGCGGCTGATTGGTGCGAAAGACGACAAGGACGACGACGACGAGGGAACCGACTCCCCCCAGATGAACGACAGATAAGGGGCGGAGCCGCCGTGCTGTTCCTGTGTTGTAAACGTACCTGAAGTTGTGATACAGGGGAGGAGCTACTGGGTCTAGCGGGGGGTGGGGCCCTTTAGAGTTCAGGGGGGCCCTTCAGAGTGCAGGGGGGCCCTTTAGTCACACTCACAGTGGCGCTGCAGTTCCTGTTCACATTCGTCTTCTCCATACTGCCAGGATGTTAAGAGAAAAATGAGGCAAAAGCAGGCTGGTCGTTGTAGTTTATGGGTGGTTGACCTGCAGACCTGCGTGGGGTTTTAATACTTCGGGGGCCCATTCAAAGCAGCAAGCATTTCATCATGGCTAAAGCAAACCACAGTGGTAGCATGCCTTCAATGTCACTTTGTTATACGTGTTTGATTTTTATTAAATTAGGACTGAACAACGGTGAACTTTGTATTGAAACTATACTCAAATCGTAACAGTGGACATTTTAGGAAACACAATACATTTCTAGACGACTACCTACATGACAGACAGTACGTTACTAATGTACAGCACACCCATCAGTCTGAACTAGACGACTACCTATATGACAGACAGTAGTAATGTACAGCACACCCATCAGTCTGAACTAGACGACTACCTATATGACAGACAGTAGTAATGTACAGCACACCCATCAGTCTGAACTAGACGACTACCTATATGACAGACAGTAGTAGTGTACAGCACACCCATCAGTCTGAACTAGACGACTACCTACATGACAGACAGTACGTAGTAATGTACAGCACACCCATCAGTCTGAACTAGACGACTACCTATATGACAGACAGTAGTAATGTACAGCACACCCATCAGTCTGAACTAGACGACTACCTATATGACAGACAGTAGTAATGTACAGCACACCCATCAGTCTGAACTAGACGACTACCTATATGACAGACAGTAGTAGTGTACAGCACACCCATCAGTCTGAACTAGACGACTACCTATATGACAGACAGTAGTAGTGTACAGCACATCCATCAGTCTGAACTAGACGACTACCTATATGACAGACAGTAGTAGTGTACAGCACATCCATCAGTCTGAACTAGACGACTACCTATATGACAGACAGTAGTAGTGTACAGCACACCCATCAGTCTGAACTAGACGACTACCTATATGACAGACAGTAGTAGTGTACAGCACACCCATCAGTCTGAACTAGACGACTACCTATATGACAGACAGTAGTAGTGTACAGCACACCCATCAGTCTGAACTAGACGACTACCTATATGACAGACAGTAGTAGTGTACAGCACACCCATGAGTCTGAACTAGACGACTACCTATATGACAGACAGTAGTAGTGTACAGCACACCCATCAGTCTGAACTAGACGACTACCTATATGACAGGCAGTAGTAGTGTACAGCACACCCATCAGTCTGAACTAGACGACTACCTATATGACAGACAGTAGTAATGTACAGCACATCCATCAGTCTGAACTAGACGACTACCTATATGACAGGCAGTAGTAGTGTACAGCACACCCATCAGTCTGAACTAGACGACTACCTATATGACAGACAGTAGTAATGTACAGCACATCCATCAGTCTGAACTAGACGACTACCTATATGACAGACAGTAGTAGTGTACAGCACATCCATCAGTCTGAACTAGACAGTCAGTTGATATCATTACTGTTATGAAGGGAGCATTTAACATGTTCATTTACTGTACATTACAGGCTTATCAAAACCCAGCTGGGGATTAATCTCTCTTCCTCATCCCTCTCTCCAGTCATCATCCCTCTCCAGTCATCATCCCTCTCCAGTCATCATCCCTCTCCCCAGTCATCATCTCTCTCTTCAGTCATCCTCTCACTCTTCAGTCATCCTCTCTCCCCAGTCATCCTCTCTCCCCAGTCATCCTCTCTCCCCAGTTATCACCCCACCCAAGTCATCCCAAACTAGATGAATCCTTACTAGACAGTGTAATGCAGATCGTGTATCTCTTATATGAATGAGTGGCCTTGTTCGGCTGCATGAAACCTGCCAAAACACTATGTTTTAAGTGAATACGATACCTAATCAATTGTGTACATACAGTTTACTTTATATAACAGAGTATGTACACAGTATGTTATTAAAACACTATGTGCAATTCGAGGTCATATTTCTATTGGATCAAGTGACCCCATGCCTGGCATTAAGCTGTAGGATCTCATTGGACCACACAGCTTATTGGCAGAGAAGTTTCTAGAAGTAACATATGGAAATAAAAGTGAACATTGTCTGGGTCTCTCGCGAAATGCTTGTCGATCTACAACTGGGATGGAATGACGTGTATAAGTTTTATTGGTCACCTGAGACAGTGTTTAACAGGTTAACGGGTCAGTGCGTTAGTTAGTCCATGTGATTTGTGCCGACAGATGCTGTGCTCCACACATGACGGGTTCCGTCTTACAATTATTCAAAAAATAGATTTCTAATCACGAGGAGCGGTTATTGCTTCAGAGAAACAGTTTATTTATTGAGATATCAATCATAGCGCTGACTTGTATTATTGTTCTGATATTATTAATATTGTTATTAGGATGATGGTGACTATATTATAGATTGATGTGCTCGATTTATTTTGAAAAGCGGAAGGCAGAAATCCTGTATGTTCTACTGTATCTTTAATAAAAATAATATTTGTGGCTACCTGGTATAATATATGAACTTGTTTTTTATTTTAAAAGGCCATCAATTCTTCAGTCACCTGGACAATAGAGATTTTTACAGGAAAGGAGCGTAGAGGAGGGAGGATGAGGAGTTTAGAGGAAAAAGGATGAAGAGGAGTATGCCACGTTCATCTGTACTAACATTAGTACACAAGTATAAACTCCATGGGACGTGAGGCCTTCATACAGCTCACCAAGAAGAAGACCTGTTCTGTGTCATAGAGATGAACACACTTTATTGCAAAAAGTGCCAATGAATCCCAGAACAGCAAATTACCTCGTAAAGATGCTGGAAGAAACAGGTACATTAGTATTTATATTCACAGTAAACGGAATCTCGACAAACTTGAAAAGCTGCTCAGCAAGGAAGAAGCCACTGCTCCAAAACCGCCATAAAAAGCCAAACTACGTTTTGCATCTCCATATGGGGACACAGATCATACTTTGTGGGGAAATGTATTCTGGTCTGATGGACCAAAAATAGAACCGTTTGGCCACAATGACCATCATTATGTTTAGAGTATAAAAGATGGATGCTTTCAAAGCGAAAACCCCATCCCAACTATGAAGCAATGGCAGCATCATGTTGTGGGGGTGCTTTGTGGATATATTGAAGCAACATCTCAAAACATCAATATTCAGACTGAATCTATGGTTCGTTTTTAATATATATAGGTTATTTACAATTTGCATCTAAAATACGTCTATTTCCTATGTATTTCATTAAGTTATTGAACATGTAGGGCTCCCATCCAACAGAGACTTATTTTAATGTGACTGACTGTTAAAAGTTATGTAAATCTAATACAAGGCCATGATGAAATTATCCCAAAGTACAGACATTATATCTGCTGAAAAACTCCAAAGGAAGTTTATTCTAAAATTAGATACAAAAAGAGCCGTGTTGTTTTGGAACTGTGTCTAATGAGCGGAGTTTAACCAAATAATTACTTCTTGTTTTGTAATTGGGTCTAATAAAATGACTTTAACCAATTAAACTTAATTGAGATTAAATACATGTTTTGTCTTGCTTAGGTTGATTTGAATCTTTAGGTATTTGAGCTGTTCCAATCTGAGCTTCTAACCATGAAAAGATTCATTAGCATTTGTTATAGTAGTTTGTAAACATTTTATTAATATTGAACAATTTTTACTTCATCTATATTAAACAAGGCATTTGACAACCAATCCTCATGTAATGTTGTTGACCTGGCTGAAGGAGTAGCAATGGCAAGACAATACTCTGTTATATATGAATTCAATCAGAAACAATGTGTAATAGTGATCAGCGTTTTGGAGAGTTTTTAAATCATCAGTAATAAACAATTATTACAATTGATTTGACTCTCATAAACCCTTTAACGGAGACCATCTAACCTGTGTTTTACAGTCTGGAACCTCTGAGGAAACATTTTGCCATTCCATTTTGATTGATTCGCAGCACGCAAATTAAAAGCTTGTTGATCATTTCATCTGTTGAATCAAATGTGTCAGAACTAGCCAAAAGATTAAAACATGCAAAGAGGGAAAATGGACGGGAAGACAGGAAACTTAGAATCTCAAAAATGTCCTGTACTGTGTTGGTAAATCGTACACCATCTAGAACACAAAGCAGGTCTGGAAGCATTCATTGATTTTTGTTCTGTTGAGTGCCTTAAATACAGTTTATGTTGTATATTGACATTTCTCAGCCAATACAATATTATCCCTCGTGCTCTCAGTCCATCAGACAGCTCGTCATCTGGAGTGGTTTATGTCTAGCCAAACTCCTTTCCTTAAACAATGTGCTCCTTTAAACTTCCTCTGCTTTAACATTTTTGTTATGTTTCACAAATCTCAAAGATCTACAGTTCCTCGGGCTTTATGGCTCGGTTTTTCCTCTTCATGATCACTGTGAAGTCTAAGACCTTATCTACATATGTGTGCCGTTTACCGTAGAGGACTGCAACTCTGGTTACGCTCCAGCTAAGATATTTATCTGAACACACAGGGGACAATGTTTCAATCGCACAAGTATCTTCGTCAGGTCATGTGTGATCGATCAAGTCACAAGTCACATTCCACATTCACAAGTCACATTCACATTCCACATTCACAAGTCACCGTGTGCATTTAGATAAATTTACTTTATACAGAGTTCACCATAGGACATTAGGATTGGCATCTAGCCATCTGTTTGATTTATTAATTTCTTAGATATTTGTTGTTGTTCCTCGTTAATATAAGCATGTAATTAACTTCACTTATAATAACATATAATCAACGGCAAACAGCCAGGTCACAATTTGAGATTCAGCCGGGTCAGTTATGGCATGAGCCATCACGCAAACTCTGCGTCACCTTCACATGTGGCATGGCACGTTGGCACAAACCCACCTGCCCTCTGGCTACTAGTATGGTCTTATTTCATCTTCTTGGACCTGGCTGGACCCTTTCCTGCCTGTGTACTAGAGTTGTACGTCGGACTGAAGAGCACGGTAACCAGCAGCATCACAGGGACCAGGAGGTAGGGACCATAAATGGCCACCAGGGTCCATCGCTCCCTCTGGGTCTGGGGACCAGGATGTGGTTCCATGGGGAAGTGGTGGTAGAGGATGTGGGACAGGATGGGGACCAGGGTGGTGGCTACGTGGGTGGAATAGATAATGGCTGGGGTCCTGATCCACCTGCAGCCTCCTGAAAGACATGACGGCACCGGCCGGTTCTATCACAACAGTCTCATCACCCCATGTCATGGCAATACCTGATCCATGACATTACCTTATGTAAATGGCATGCTAAAACCCAATGAAACGCAAATAAAAACAGCACTAATTGGGCTTCATTCAGGGAGGAATGGGTGTTTGACCACAGGAATCCACTAGAGGTCACTCTCGAGTTGCAAATGACTTAATTACTGTCCAACTGACAACGTGCCAGAACAAAGGTCTTCTTGCGTCATAGGTTTGATGGTGTAACTCCCATTATTACTGTAACATATATTTTTGTGTGGAGCACATAACCCTGAACTGATCCGTTTGGCATCTTAATTTAATGCATTACTTTTGGCCTTCGTGCACTTTATAAATCTGTGTGATCTGACCTTTGAGGAAGGCATAAGCTGCGACTGGAAAGAAAGGTGTTTGCAACAGGGCCTCGCAGAAGACGAAGGACTTGAACCAGGCGGGTGGGTCCAACATCATGGGGTCTCTAAACTCAGACCCGTACCAGCGCAAAAGATCTTTCAGCTGTAAACAAATAGAATAATTACCAGAAATAGGTAAATTCTTGCGTAATAACTACACAAAGTAACTAAAACCATGTCACATTTACCTGTTCTGGGTACACCTGTGCGGGAAGCAATGCTTGAAGATCAATAAATAATGTAATAGGAATGTGAGAGGCAAAATAAAGGAAAAATATAATCTCCAGTACACGAAGAACACCCATGTTGTATTAGAGGGAGGATACTGGAAATAATATATCTATATGAACTATAATGTAGATATGAACACAGAAGAAAGCGTGCAAGTTGAACCAGACCGCATGTACGTAAAGAGGTGGAGCCAGGCTCGTGAAGTGGACAGACCAGAGACAGTTCAGAGACCAGAGACAGTTCAGAAACTAGAGACACCCCACTTGAATACACACCACTGGACTACAGCTCTTTTCCATCGCTTGTAGTTCCGGGCAGAGCTCGACTGTATAAAGGGGTACTCCAGAGGGAGATATCTCACTGGGAAATGTTTTATGGTCGGAGACTGGACAGTAAGCAGGCAAAGTTTTTCCAATCGTCTCACCCGCCATTAGAGGCAGAATTCAGCACAGTTACACAACATCCCTAAAACTACGGGGTCTGGTCTGAGTCGGCAGTCTCGATGCCTGAGAGGTTTCTGGTAACGCGCGCGGGATGGTTCGATTCTATTGGCCGTTTTTGTTTGGTTGTTTTAGACAAGGGGCGTGGCTAAATGTGCACGCATTACGCACTGTTGATATATGAGTTTAAACCTGCAGCCACTTCTTCCGGTACGTGTGTGCTGTTTCCTGTTTCACATGTATTGTGATTAGTTAGTTATTTTACTGCTGTATAAATGTATCCGAATACGAGTCTTGGTTTTATTGATGCGTGGACGTAGACCTTACTGATTATTGCTTATCTGTTCACAAAATACAACATCTCATATTATTGTTGGCCGCTGCTTGTGATAGTGGCGCTGTGGAGCCGAAAATATCCCTGAAAAGCACAAAGAAGTTGTGAAACATTATTTTATTAATTACAAAAGTCCCTGACTATATATTTAAGCACCTACAGTCACGGACATAATCGTTCAATGAATTAGTCTAATAAAAAATACAGTGTGCTACTTAAGGCCTAATGTTTAGGGCGGAAAGACAGAAGCCCCACAGTTCAACCTCCAGTCCCCGTATCTAGGGGCAACAATGCCCTCTAATGGACGTATGCTGACCAACATTACCCATTATACACATAACAGTATTAAAGGAAACTGTATCGAAAGTAATGTGCTATAAAATACAATACCGACACGAGCTTTGAGTTTTAGAGGATCAACATGCCAAAAAAAAAATATTTGCATCCTTTCACAAACTGGATCAAAAAATCCGTGCTCACAGATTCTTAGAAATTAGTATTTTCTGCATATGGTAAATGTCTTGGATATTTTGTTTTAGCTCACCCTTTATATGTTGCTATAAAGTATATACTTGTTCTGTAAATATGAGCATTATATGAAAACATGTAATCTAATCTGCAGGTGGGGGGGGCATGTTTACATAATGCTAACTCTGACATGTATCCTAAAGACCGACCTAAAACGGTTTAATCTGGCAAAAAGACTTTTGGCAACAATCAAATAATGATTATGTTCCCCTTAGTTGTAACAAACGGGCCGTTCTTTGTTTACCTCATGCTTTCACATGCCAGGGCGGAACCAGTCCATGCCAGCCAATCAGGTGCCAGCCAATCAGGTGTCCTACCAATAAGGTGCCAGCCAACCAGGTGACCAACCAATCAGGTGCCCAATGGTCGGAGAGCTGGTCATGTGACCGCGGCACGCATGGAGGCGGCGGCCTGTTGAGGCGTCACTAGGGAGGCGTCACTAGCTGATTACACTGTATTACCCGGTCCAGCACATTATTACTGCTAACGGATTTCACAATAAACCGACCAGTCAACAGTATCCGGACATATAATCACTGTTTATATTCTCACATCGAAGGGAAATGAGGGCAACATGGGTGCCAAGGAGTCACGGATAGGGTTCCTGTCGTTTGACGAGGCCGTCAGAAGAGGTAATGTACAGTAGTACCAGTTGATGTTATTCTGTAGTACCAGTAGATGTTCTTCTGTAATACTAGTAGTACTAGTAGATGGTATTCTGTAGTACTAGTATTACCAATAGATGTTATGCTCTAGTACTAGTAGATGTTATTCTGTAGTACTAGTAGTACCAGCAAATGTTATTCTGAGTAGTGGTTATAATACTACAGTAGTACTAGTAGATGTTATTCTGTGGTACTAGTAGTACCAGCAAATGTTATTCTAGGTAGTGGTTAAAATACTACAGTAGTACTAGTAGATGTTATTCTGGGTAGTGGTTATAATACTACAGTAGTACTGGTAGATGTTATTCTGGGTAGTGGTTATAATACTACAGTAGTACTGGTAGATGTTATTCTGGGTAGTGGTTATAATACTACAGTAGTACTGGTAGATGCTATTCTGGGTAGTGGTTATAATACTACAGTAGTACTAGTAGATGCTATTCTGGGTAGTGGTTATAATACTACAGTAGTACTGGTAGATGTTATTCTGGGTAGTGGTTATAATACTACAGTAGTACTGGTAGATGTTATTCTGGGTAGTGGTTATAATACTACAGTAGTACTGGTAGATGTTATTCTGGGTAGTGGTTATAATACTACAGTAGTACTAGTAGATGTTATTCTGGGTAGTGGTTATAATACAGTAGTACTAGTAGATGTTATTCTGGGTAGTAGTACTAGTAGATGTTATTCTGGGTAGTGGTTATAATGTTACAACAGTAGTAGTGGTACAGTAGTAGTAGATGTTATTCTGGGTAGTGGTTATAATACTACAGTAGTACTAGTAGATGTTATTCTGGGTAGTGGTTATAATACTACAGTAGTACTGGTAGATGTTATTCTGGGTAGTGGTTATAATACTACAGTAGTACAGTAGTACTGGTAGAGTATTCTAGTAGATGTTATTCTGGGTAGTGGTTATAATACTACAGTAGTACTGGTAGATGTTATTCTGGGTAGTGGTTATAATACTACAGTAGTACTGGTAGATGTTATTCTGGGTAGTGGTTATAATACTACAGTTAGTAGTACTGGTAGAGTTATTCTGTTATTCTGGGTAGTGGTTATAATACTACAGTAGTACTGGTAGATGTTATTCTGGGTAGTGGTTATTATACTACAGTAGTACTGGTAGATGTTATTCTGGGTAGTGGTTATAATACTACAGTAGTACTGGTAGATGTTATTCTGGGTAGTGGTTATAATACTACAGTAGTACTAGTAGATGTTATTCTGGGTAGTGGTTATAATACTACAGTAGTACTAGTAGATGTTATTCTGGGTAGTGGTTATAATACTACAGTAGTACTAGTAGATGTTATTCTGGGTAGTGGTTATAATACTACAGTAGTACTAGTAGATGTTATTCTGGGTAGTGGTTATAATACTACAGTAGTACTAGTAGATGTTATTCTGGGTAGTGGTTATAATACTACAGTAGTACTGGTAGATGTTATTCTGGGTAGTGGTTATAATACTACAGTAGTACTAGTAGATGCTATTCTGGGTAGTGGTTATAATACTACAGTAGTACTGGTAGATGTTATTCTGGGTAGTGGTTATAATACTACAGTAGTACTAGTAGATGCTATTCTGGGTAGTGGTTATAATACTACAGTAGTACTGGTAGATGTTATTCTGGGTAGTGGTTATAATACTACAGTAGTACTGGTAGATGTTATTCTGGGTAGTGGTTATAATACTACAGTAGTACTAGTAGATGTTATTCTGGGTAGTGGTTATAATACTACAGTAGTACTAGTAGATGTTATTCTGGGTAGTGGTTATAATACTACAGTAGTACTAGTAGATGTTATTCTGGGTAGTGGTTATAATACTACAGTACTGTACAGTACATGCGTTATATGTTGGGACTATGTGGTATTGCCCGGTCTATGTTACGATAGTGCTGTAATTACTATTAGTATCTAATTAACACAGTATGCTGTCAGTGTCACTGTAGTGATGCAGTACACAGTGGCAGGAATCAAAATATATAAGTATATCCGGGATACGATCAGACACGGAGAGAGAGATCGATCTGTAATAACCACAATATAATCAATCAAATAGTGACCTCTTAATTGACACTGCATAACCCATGTGGTCTAGTGACCGTTTTTAAAGCTTAACTAACCAGAATATCCAAATAAACCCTGATGTTAATCCGTGACGTTAATGCGGGACATGCTGGCTGTTTTTATTCATCATATGGAGTGTTACCTGATATTATGGTAGCCAAATAGGTGGGCTTGGTGTTCTACCTGATATTATGGTAGCCAATAGGTGGGCTTGGTGTTCTACCTGATATTATGGTAGCCAATAGGTGGGCTTGGTGTTCTATCTGATATTATGGTAGCCAATAGGTGGGCTTGGTGTTCTATCTGATATTATGGTAGCCAATAGGTGGGCTTGGTGTTCTACCTGATATTATGGTAGCCAAATAGGTGGGCTTGGTGTTCTACCTGATATTATGGTAGCCAATAGGTGGGCTTGGTGTTCTACCTGATATTATGGTAGCCAATAGGTGGGCTTGGTGTTCTACCTGATATTATGGTAGCCAATAGGTGGGCTTGGTGTTCTATCTGATATTATGGTAGCCAAATAGGTGGGCTTGGTGTTCTACCTGATATTATGGTAGCCAATAGGTGGGCTTGGTGTTCTACCTGATATTATGGTAGCCAATAGGTGGGCTTGGTGTTCTACCTGATATTATGGTAGCCAATAGGTGGGCTTGGTGTTCTATCTGATATTATGGTAGCCAATAGGTGGGCTTGGTGTTCTATCTGATATTATGGTAGCCAATAGGTGGGCTTGGTGTTCTACCTGATATTATGGTAGCCAAATAGGTGGGCTTGGTGTTCTACCTGATATTATGGTAGCCAATAGGTGGGCTTGGTGTTCTATCTGATATTATGGTAGCCAAATAGGTGGGCTTGGTGTTCTACCTGATATTATGGTAGCCAATAGGTGGGCTTGGTGTTCTATCTGATATTATGGTAGCCAATAGGTGGGCTTGGTGTTCTACCTGATATTATGGTAGCCAAATAGGTGGGCTTGGTGTTCTACCTGATATTATGGTAGCCAATAGGTGGGCTTGGTGTTCTATCTGATATTATGGTAGCCAATAGGTGGGCTTGGTGTTCTACCTGATATTATGGTAGCCAAATAGGTGGGCTTGGTGTTCTATCTGATATTAT
Source organism: Dallia pectoralis (assembly GCA_029465975.1). Lineage (NCBI taxonomy): Eukaryota > Metazoa > Chordata > Actinopteri > Esociformes > Umbridae > Dallia > Dallia pectoralis. The sequence goes on along the minus strand of CM055755.1, from coordinate 1,539,757 downwards.
GGTAGCCAATAGGTGGGCTTGGTGTTCTACCTGATATTATGGTAGCCAAATAGGTGGGCTTGGTGTTCTATCTGATATTATGGTAGCCAATAGGTGGGCTTGGTGTTCTACCTGATATTATGGTAGCCAAATAGGTGGGCTTGGTGTTCTACCTGATATTATGGTAGCCAAATAGGTGGGCTTGGTGTTCTATCTGATATTATGGTAGCCAAATAGGTGGGCTTGGTGTTCTATCTGATATTATGGTAGCCAATAGGTGGGCTTGGTGTTCTATCTGATATTATGGTAGCCAAATAGGTGGGCTTGGTGTTACCTGATATTATGGTAGCCAAATAGGTGGGCTTGGTGTTCTACCTGATATTATGGTAGCCAAATAGGTGGGCTTGGTGTTCTATCTGATATTATGGTAGCCAAATAGGTGGGCTTGGTGTTCTATCTGATATTATGGTAGCCAATAGGTGGGCTTGGTGTTCTATCTGATATTATGGTAGCCAAATAGGTGGGCTTGGTGTTCTACCTGATATTATGGTAGCCAAATAGGTGGGCTTGGTGTTCTATCTGATATTATGGTAGCCAATAGGTGGGCTTGGTGTTCTATCTGATATTATGGTAGCCAATAGGTGGGCTTGGTGTTCTACCTGATATTATGGTAGCCAAATAGGTGGGCTTGGTGTTCTACCTGATATTATGATAGCCAATAGGTGGGCTTGGTGTTCTATCTGATATTATGGTAGCCAAATAGGTGGGCTTGGTGTTCTATCTGATATTATGGTAGCCAATAGGTGGGCTTGGTGTTCTATCTGATATTATGGTAGCCAATAGGTGGGCTTGGTGTTCTACCTGTTATTATGGTAGCCAATAGGTGGGCTTGGTGTTCTATCTGATATTATGGTAGCCAATAGGTGGGCTTGGTGTTCTATCTGATATTATGGTAGCCAATAGGTGGGCTTGGTGTTCTACCTGATATTATGGTAGCCAAATAGGTGGGCTTGGTGTTCTATCTGATATTATGGTAGCCAATAGGTGGGCTTCGTGTTGTACCTGTTATTATGGTAGCCAATAGGTGGGCTTGGTGTTCAGACCATTATCACTGCGTACATTTGCCTACAACCACACAGGTTGTTTTGGATCAGATGTTGAATCACTTATTTACTCTCCTGCATATCCATCGGTCAGAAACGCGAGACAAAACATTGTAAATATCAAACACTTGATTCATGTTGTACTTTGGTCCCCGTAGGTGAACTTTGCCTGTTATGATCCATTTTCTAAATGTGTTAGATATTCAGTTGTGTTGCTGTTGGGCCACATCTGCATGTAGGCCTTATGCCCTGTACCAAAAGACCTAGGAGAGGAATAACATAAACAGTTAATAGGAGCACGTGGAATATGTTGTCTAATGACTGTACACTTCTATATGTTTTAGAAATTACAGAGTTTATACGTGTGTTCTTGCTTTACCAGAATAGAACACAATGTCTGTATAAAATCTAAAACTAGTCTTCTTGCCAATTGCCATGGTTTGGTTACCTATGCAATCAGTATTTTTTTCCCGAGGTACACGGAATCGTCCAGTAACAAACTCTGTCTCAGTACAGAGTGAACATTACAGTCCTGATTACAGCATGTCTGTTCTGAGTGTTTGATACGATGTACATGTTTTTATTGCTTTCTTCGTTACGTAATGAAACAATAATTAAACTGCCTAATTCCCACTGAACCGGTTCCATGGGTTTCTTTAAGGCACTGTTGCTAACCATCTAGAGAGTCTTCCTGCTTTAACACTGTACTGTAGGTGACAAGGTTACATTGGACAGAGCCAAGCATTCCTATAATTCCGTTGCTGTTTTATCACATGCTAATAAGGAAACAAAGCCTGTGACTTTTATACCAGGTACAGGACCACTTTGTGCAATGTGGCCGAGATTAAATATTAGATTATGGAGGCTCTCGAAGGGGTTCTGGTTACATTTGAATTTCCTTCTATGTTAATAAGGTTGTTGACTGTTCGTGTTGTGTCTGTTTGTACTGTTAGTGTGCGTCTTAAACTGTGTGTTCTAAATGCTGTAAAAATCCTTGTGTGTGATTACAGACATGGCAAGTAAACCTGCTTCTGTATGAATGAGTGTTCCTTTACATTCAAATTGCGTGCGAGTGCCAGGAGGTACCCTGTGTTGCTAAACAGGCGTTAGCACACACTTATTTTCTGTTACCTACGCTTTGCTTTGAGTCACATGTTTTGGGTTGCAAATATCTTGTAACTTAGCCAAAATCAATTCATTGTTTATCCTGTAAATCATATCGGACGAATTGCGTTCCTAGAATCATCCAACCAGTATTTCTGGAAGTCCTGGGAATTTAAGGCACACAGGCAGTCTGTCATTTTATTGAGCTCTTGCACAACTGGTATTATATTCACAGATTCTGTGTTTCCTCCCGTTGTGCAAATGTTGACAGGATAAATTAGTACTCCTAAATCCCGCTTGGACCAGGCCTGGTGTATCCATACTGTCTGTGGTGTGGTCAGGTCTGGTGTATCCTTACTGTCTGTGGTGTGGTCAGGTCTGGTGTATCCTTACTGTCTGTGGTGTGGTCAGGCCTGGTGTATCCATACTGTCTGTGGTGTGGTCAGGCCTGGTGTATCCATTCCATACTGTCTGTGGTGTGGTCAGGCCTGGTGTATCCATACTGTCTGTGGTGTGGTCAGGCCTGGTGTATCCATTCCATACTGTCTGTGGCGTGGTCAGGCCTGGTGTATCCATACTGTCTGTGGTGTGGTCAGGCCTGGTGTATCCATTCCATACTGTCTGTGGCGTGGTCAGGCCTGGTGTATCCATACTGTCTGTGGTGTGGTCAGGCCTGGTGTATCCATTCCATACTGTCTGTGGTGTGGTCAGGCCTGGTGTATCCATTCCATACTGTCTGTGGCGTGGTCAGGCCTGGTGTATCCATACTGTCTGTGGTGTGGTCAGGCCTGGTGTATCCATTCCATACTGTCTGTGGTGTGGTCAGGCCTGGTGTATCCATTCCATACTATCTGTGGTGTGGTCAGGCCTGGTGTATCCATACTGTCTGTGGCGTGGTCAGGCCTGGTGTATCCATACTGTCTGTGGCGTGGTCAGGCCTGGTGTATCCATACTGTCTGTGGCGTGGTCAGGCCTGGTGTATCCATACTGTCTGTGGCGTGGTCAGGCCTGGTGTATCCATACTGTCTGTGGTGTGGTCAGGCCTGGTGTATCCATACTATCTGTGGTGTGGTCAGGCCTGTTGTATCCATACTGTCTGTGGCGTGGTCAGGCCTGGTGTATCCTCACGGTTTGTTGCCATTTACCTTAATGGATCCAGAAGAAGTGAATGTATCATACTCACTTAACCACTCTGTTGTCATGGCAGCACAAAAGGTCAGCAGGTACACTGTGAGGAGTACTATATGATGATATTGCTAAGAAAAGCATGTTGTGTATGAGGTGCCATCTGTTGTCATGACGTGTGTCTGTGTGTGTGTGTGTGTGTGTGTGTGTGTGTGTGTGTGTGTGTGTGTGTGTGTGTGTGTGTGTGTGGTGAGCTCACCTAAGTACTGTGGCTGTGAACAGAGGGAAACCTGTCCATCCTGACCTGTCTGCACGCCTCCACAGTCGTGTGAATGATAATCACTGTCTGGTGGAATAAACCTGACATTATCCTGCAGTAGTCCATACCTGTGACTGGTCCACACCTGTGACTGGTCCACACCTGTGACTGGTCCACACCTGTGACTGGTCCACACCTGTGACTTGTCCACACCTGTGACTGGTCCACACCTGTGACTGGTCCACACCTGTGACTGGTCCACACCTGTGACTGGTCCACACCTGTGTCTTGTCCACACCTGTGACTGGTCCACACCTGTGACTGGTCCACACCTGTGACTGGTCCACACCTGTGACTGGTCCACGCATGTGACTTGTCCACACCTGTGACTGGTCCACACCTGTGACTTGTCCACACCTGTGACTGGTCCACACCTGTGACTGGTCCACACATGTGACTTGTCCACACCTGTGACTGGTCCAACTCGCCCGGTACCGCTGATTTCAGAGCCCTTCATGGGTCTGTATGATTTCTGGGAACAATGGGTCGCTAATGTGCTCGTTTATTTGGCAGGAGTTAAAGAATGCAGCTCGGTTTCCACCTCATTTAGTGGGCAGTGCGCACATAGCACGTGTCATACTTCATCTTCTGGGTTTCTCATTGTGCCGTGGTCAGGCCCGGTGTATCCTTACTGTCTGTGGCGTGGTCAGGCCCGGTGTATCCTCACAGTCTGTGGCGTGGTCAGCTCGGTTTCCACCTCATTTAGTGGGCAGTGCGCACATAGCACGTGTCATACTTCATCCTCTTGGTTTTCTCATTGTGACCAGGTGTTCCAACACATTACCTGTTAGGACATGGTGGCATTACATCTGTGGGTTATTCCTCCGGTGTGTCAGCTCTCTAAATGTGGCTGAATCTCTCTATTGCTCTCTCTCTCTCATGTTATTTTCTCAATGACGAAGCAGTCTGTCTTGCCCTTTTTCCTGCTTGTGGTTTTAGATTATTCATCTTTGCTTAGCCTTTAGTGTGACCACAGTGTTCCAGGGAAGATTAGGTTAAAGATGTGGGCGGGGCATTCTGTGTATTTGTTGTTGGTAAAGATGTACTCCAGCTATTCGTGTAACCTCCCTTCTGAAAAACAATATTCCAAGTGTAATACGCGCCCACATAATGCCCTCTGATGTCATAGACCCCAAACCCTCACCTGCCCCCCAGTGTGTTGTTGTAAATGAGAATGTGTTTTCTGTCTGGTAAAATAAGGGTGCAGAAATTGCCAATTATAATATGTGGTTGAAATCTTCTAGCACGACAACCGGCTCACCACATATTCAACTGCTTTCAGCTTTTATTCTGCTTTGGTTAATTATACATCCAAGAAAATATCACCCGTGGCAACCCTCTACTTTCTATTTTGGGGCCTTTGCAGTACAATTTGTATATTTTGCCTCTTGGAAGAATCATCCAAAAGCATTTTAATAAGCATATTAATGTTCATGTCTTTGCTGACAATTCACAGCTGTATATCTGTGAGCCAGCTCAACTATGTGTGTTACTGACATGAACACATGAATGGCAAAACAAAACATCCTGCGACTAAACTTGAGTTTGGTAAAGGTCTAATAAATATGCCTGGCCCATAAATCTGTGACCTCTAAAACAAACTCTCCATTCGTCAATTATTTGTATTTGTATTTCCTTACTGACGCTATTTGTATTTCCTTACTGTCGCTATTTGTATTTCCTTACTGTCGCTATATGTATTTTCTTACTGTAGCTATTTGTATTTCCTTACTGTCACTATTTGTATTTCCTTACTGTCGCTATTTGTATTTCCTTACTGTCGATATTTGTATTTCCTTACTGTCGCTATTTGTATTTCCTTACTGTCGCTATTTGTATTTCCTTACTGACGCTATTTGTATTTCCTTACTGACGCTATTTGTATTTCCTTACTGTCGCTATTTGTATTTCCTTACTGACGCTATTTGTATTTCCTTACTGACGCTATTTGTATTTCCTAACTGTCGCTATTTGTATTTTCTTACTGACGCTATTTGTATTTCCTTACTGACGCTATTTGTATTTCCTAACTGTCGCTATTTGTATTTTCTTACTGACGCTATTTGTATTTCCTTACTGACGCTATTTGTATTTCCTAACTGTCGCTATTTGTATTTCCTTACTGACTCTATTTGTATATCCTTATCCTCCGCAAATGGAAAGTCCTTTTGTAGATACAGGCCTTCTCTAAAAACATTCTTAATTGTTTCTTGTACAATTGGTTTTTCTGGCATTTCTACATAAACGATGGAGCTGTGTTTTTTAGTGCTTAGATTGCAGCAGACTGAATTCAAATAGCCTGGCAGAATGGTATTGTGAGTATTTTCCTGGATGTTGTAGGTATTTGTTTTACCAACACTTCCACACAGCTAAACGGCACTCCCTTTTAGTAGAAGCACAACTTGAATTAAAAGTACACCCGAATAAGCATTTCCTGACCTTGCTGTGGTGTGTACGTGGTTATGTGTGTGTGTGTGGTTTTATAGTGTAAAACTGTAAACACTTGAGAAAACAGAACACTGGAAAATCTAAACGGGACAGAACACGCCAATGATATGAAGCTGAAAAGAAAGCTTGTGTGCATGGGTCCCTGGTAGAGGAGGAGTCCTTCTGGTTCGGGAGAACCAAACCCATTGTTTCTGATTCTCTGAATGGTGTCTCTCTGACCGCATGTGTTTAATGTGACTCTGTGTCCCTGGGTACAACCATTACATCACAGCTTCACAACAAAACCAGTCGCTGTCAGACAGAATGTCAACTGCTTCGTTTCCCCGCCGTTCACAGGCATTACTCACATATATGCGTATACCTTTTCTCCCATTTTTTTTAAGTCACTGGACAAAAACTTAATCGATAGACCCATCCGGAATTGACACTCTGAGAATCCTAATTACAGTCCCTGGTCAATTGGGCGTAGTCATGTTAGAGAGTTTAGGTTGACAGTCCTTTAATTGGCAATGAGTGCAAAAGCGATTGAAGCTTCGTCTGCGGTTGTTCAACGTTGAGCCACGGATCAATGCCCTGGATATTTGACGCAGATCCATTTTTATCTAGAAAGGTAGTTCAGGATAGGCCATGTTTGGTGCCTTTCATTTAAGCCTGGCACAGCATGGAAATGACTGGCTAGCCGTCAGTCTGGCTCCTCTGTAGGTTTCTTCCTAAGTTTCGTCACTGCCAGGGAGTTTTTCCTTGCCACTGTGCATGAACTTTTGTGGGGTGTCTAAAGAAGCACTTTGACAACTGCTGATATCAAAATGGCTTTATGAAATAAAAGTGATAGATTTATCTGGTACCATAAATGTATAAAAGTAATGTTTAGGACAAACGTATAGAACAAATAACAACCTGTACTGCAACTGTGCGAAGTCCTGACTCACATTCATGTCCGATTGACTCTAAGGCTGCAGATTAGTCATGTGTTTTTCCGATCGTTTTTTTTCTCTCCATCCAGACAGATAATCTGTCGCTGAAACGATTCCTCTAATTGAATTCCTGAACGTTCCCCAAGCCTGCTAACAAGCAGTTTATCCCTCTGACTTTCTTCTTCCTTTTAACTCTTCCTCCTGGTCTTTTTCTTTCTGCCTCTACATGCTGATTATAATTGGCCCTGTATGGTGGGCTGAAGCTACCCTCACCTGTGCACAGATAAGCAAACACATTTAATTGACCCCTGACACCCTAAAGCACTTCGGTGGAGAAACGATAATGCTGATTTTCAGTTCCACACATCCTGTGCTAATCCCATCTATCTGCCAGGAAGTGGCTGCTTCTCCACAGATTCACGGCTGGCTAGTAGAAGTGTTCATGGTAACCCTCTGTGCCACCCTGTATATAACCCTCTGTGCCACCCTGTATATAACCCTCTGTGCCACCCTGTATATAACCCTCTGTGCCACCCTGTATATAACCCTCTGTGCCACCCTGTATATAACCCTCTGTGCCACCCTGTATATAACCCTCTGTGCCACCCTGTATATAACCCTCTGTGCCACCCTGTATATAACCCCTTCTGTGCCACCCTGTATATAACCCTCTGTGCAACCCTGTATATAACCCTCTGTGCCACCCTGTATATAACCCTCTGTGCCACCCTGTATATAACCCTCTGTGCCACCCTGTATATAACCCTCTGTGCCACCCTGTATATAACCCTCTGTGCCACCCTGTATATAACCCTCTGTGCCACCCTGTATATAACCCTCTGTGCCACCCTGTATATAACCCTCTGTGCCACCCTGTATATAACCTTCTGTGCCACCTGTATATAACCCTCTGTGCCACCTGTATATAACCGTCTGTGCCACCTGTATATAACCCTCTGTGCCACCCTGTATATAACCCTCTGTGCCACCCTGTATATAACCCTCTGTGCCACCCTGTATATAACCGTCTGTGCCACCCTGTATATAACCCTCTGTGCCACCCTGTATATAACCATGTGTGCCACCCTGTATATAACCCTCTGTGCCACCCTGTATATAACCCTCTGTGCCACCCTGTATATAACCCTCTGTGCCACCCTGTATATAACCCTCTGTGCCACCCTGTATATAACCCTCTGTGCCACCCTGTATATAACCCTCTGTGCCACCCTGTATATAACCCTCTGTGCCACCCTGTATATAACCCTCTGTGCCACCCTGTATATAACCCCTCTGTGCCACCTGTATATAACCGTCTGTGCCACCCTGTATATAACCCTCTGTGCCACCCTGTATATAACCATGTGTGCCACCCTGTATATAACCCTCTGTGCCACCCTGTATATAACCCTCTGTGCCACCCTGTATATAACCCTCTGTGCCACCCTGTATATAACCCTCTGTATCTGTATCTCTAGTAACTGATGTGGAGTTGAGGAGACTGAAGGAAGCCTTCAAAAGGACCAGTGGCCTGTCCAGTTACATCACACAACAGGGCTTCTACAAAGAAGTGCTGGGAGATGGGGTGCCCTTAAGAGTCGCAGAGGTATGTCTGTATGAACCCCGAACACACACACACACACACACACCTGTTCTGTCCACACACACACTCTTACACACACACACACACACACCTGTTCTGTCCCACCACACATCAGTACACTGCAGCCCCTGAGTCACTTTTATACCTGGTGAATAAAAGTGACAAACGGTCACTCCTATTATGACAGCGCGAATGGATCTGGGTAGTTGGCTACTGATTTACAGGCAGTGAATGTCCAGTGAAGTTCTGCACCAGTCAGTAAATATAGTTCTGCAGCCAGTCAGTAAATATAGTTCTGCAGCCAGTCAGTAAATATAGTTCTGCAGCCAGTCAGTAAATCTAGTTCTGCAGCCAGTCAGTAAATCTAGTTCTGCAGCCAGTCAGTAAATCTAGTTCTGCAGCCAGTCAGTAAATATAGTTCTGCAGCCAGTCAGTAAATATAGTTCTGCAACCAGTCAGTAAATATAGTTCTGCAGCCAGTCAGTAAATATAGTTCTGCACCAGTCAGTAAATATAGTTCTGCAGCCAGTCAGTAAATATAGTTCTGCAGCCAGTCAGTAAATATAGTTCTGCAGCCAGTCAGTAAATCTAGTTCTGCAGCCAGTCAGTAAATATAGTTCTGCAGCCAGTCAGTAAATATAGTTCTGCAGCCAGTCAGTAAATATAGTTCCGCAGCCAGTCAGTAAATATAGTTCTGCAGCCAGTCAGTAAAGAGTTGTGCACCAGTCAGTAAAGATCCAATGCTTGTTTGCCACCTTCAGAAAGTTGTGTTAGCCCACCGTTTGCTTTGTCCTGTTGATGTTGTGTTCCTGGAACCAGTAGGAAAAAGCTCTAAACAACCAATCAATACCAGTAATAATACCTGGCACTTTTATTGCCGTTTCCATGGCAGCCATCGGCACTATGCTCGATCTGCAACATCAGAGACGAGTGAAATTGGTGTTTAATATATAAGGAAAATATATATTCGGTAAAAATATATACGTTAAATATATATAAGGTAAACGGTAAAGAGCAGAGCTCTAAAACACCATTAGCAGTTTGTTCTTATATGTACTAGTGTTATCAAATGGGCTGGGTGGGGAATGATGTCATTATTGCAGTTATATTCCATGTGGATGCAACACTAATCTGAATACATGTAGGACTTGTCCATAATTACTTTTAATTAATGCATTTCTTTACACTGGGAAAACACAACTATTATTTTGTAGATGAGGAGCTGTCCACATGATTGGCTCTGTTGTATTATATAATAATATAATAATATAATATAATAACTATGAATACACGTGCCTCCACAGACCAGCTCCACCTGCGCTCTGGTTTACCAAGAAAATAATTACATTTGAATTTACAAAAGGCACTTGGTCTCTCAAGCTTGACCTCAAATCAATAGTCTGCAGTATAACTGTGCATATTGTGGTTCTACAGGAAGACATGAAAGCTGTTCATGCACGCGTATGTGTGTGTGTGTGTGTGTGTAAGTTTGTGTGTGAGTGTGTGTGTGTGTGTGTAAGTTTGTGTGTGAGTGTGTGTGTGTGTGTGTGTGTAAGTTTGTGTGTGAGTGTGTGTGTGTGTGTGTGTGTGTGTGTAAGTTTGTGTGTGAGTGTGTGTGTTTGTGTGTGTGTAAGTTTGTGTGTGAGTGTGTGTGTGTGTGTCTGTGTATATTTTCTTTATCAATATTGTGTTTGTATTAGAGGAAGCCTTTTCCATAGAATGTGGAAAATAAACTGAGTGCATATAATCTTGATGTGTGTGTGTGTGTGTGTCAGAGGTGTGTGTGACCAGACTGGATATCCTTTGTCGCCCTTGTTCATTTCATTAGCAGGGGGGTTGTGATCCCTCCTGTCACCCCGCTCATGTAACCCTGCTCTGGTCTCCTCCTGCAGGTGATTTACACCTCGTTTGGAGGAACCTCTAAAGGACTTCACTTCAACCACCTCATTATCGGTCTGGTGCTGCTAACTAGAGGACGTGATGAGGAGAAGGCCAGGTGTACGTATCTCCCTGTATATATCTCTCTGCCTCTAACACGTGTACGTATCTCCCTGTATATATCTCTCTGCATCTAACACGTGTACGTATCTCCCTGTATATATCTCTCTGCCTCTAACAAGTGTACGTATCTCCCTGTATATCTCTCTGCCTCTAACAAGTGTACGTATCTCCCTGTATATCTCTCTGCCTCTAACAAGTGTACGTATCTCCCTGTATATATCTCTCTGCCTCTAACACGTGTACGTATCTCCCTGTATATATCTCTCTGCCTCTAACAAGTGTACGTATCTCCCTGTATATCTCTCTGCCTCTAACAAGTGTACGTATCTCCCTGTATATATCTCTCTGCCTCAAACTAGTGTACGTATCTCCCTGTATATCTCTCTGCCTCTAACTAGTGTACGTATCTTCCTGTATATCTCTCTGCCTGTAACAAGTGTACGTATCTCCCTGTATATCTCTCTCTGCCTCTAACAAGTGTACGTATCTCCCTGTATATCTCTCTGCCTCTAACTAGTGTACGTATCTCCCTGTATATCTCTCTGCCTCTAACAAGTGTACGTATCTCCCTGTATATCTCTCTCTGCCTCTAACAAGTGTACGTATCTCCCTGTATATCTCTCTGCCTCTAACTAGTGTACGTATCTCCCTGTATATCTCTCTGCCTCTAACAAGTGTACGTATCTCCCTGTATATCTCTCTCTGCCTCTAACAAGTGTACGTATCTCCCTGTATATCTCTCTGCCTCTAACTAGTGTACGTATCTCCCTGTATATCTCTCTGCCTCTAACAACTGTACGTATCTCCCTGTATATCTCTCTTCCTCAATCTTTCTTTTTGTCTTTTATACCCACCTTTCTTTCATTTAATGTCCCATCTTCTCTATTTCTCCGTTCCTGAACAGTGGACTTGTACAAGACCTTCGTCTGCTGCATCTACTGATATCAGCCTGACAGCTCGGCATTAACTATGTGTTTGTGTGTGTGTGTGTGTTCCTCGGCAGACCTCTTCAGCCTGTTTGCCGTCGAGTCGGGAGGCTATGTTTTACGGGACGACGTGGAGGCGGTACTACAGGCACTGGACGGGGAAGTGCCACCCTCCCTCACAAAGTGTTTCAATGAGGTCAGTGCCAGACTGCTTATCTCACATACATGTATATATTTATATGTATATATTTATATTTATATGTATATATTTATATGTATATATTTATATGTATATATTTATATGTCATTAACTCCCTGAATCTGCATGACTAATGAATAACAGTTGAATGGGTGAAATGGTCTCAATAATGTTATCAGATCAAACATCTCTCCCTAATCACAGGGCGATGATTAAATGCACATTGTCTTTGACTAAGGTGTGTTACTTTCCTGGCCGCTTGTCAGTGGAAAACCGGCTGCTGATTGTGACTGCGTGCGTGTGTGTGTGTGTGTGTCAACAGTGAATCAGACAGTGAGAAAATGACTTTATAAATTCAGCAAGGTATGCGTGTGTATGTCTGGATGAGAGAAAATAAAGCATATTATGTCAATTTATATTGTTGGATTCTCTATTGTTATTTTATGTTCTTGCATTCGAAACAGCCTGGGACTTTTTTGTATACTTTATTTTAACATGTTGGGCTGGATGTGTAATATATTGTTTATAAGTTGAATCAACATAATTCCTCAGCCAGCCTAGAAGTTCTGTAACCGTCCAGGAATAATCACACTTCAAAAGCATAAAATGTCTGTATTTGTTTTATTGATGTTTAATGAAAAATTCTTCTATTTTTTGTATTTTTTTTGTTTTTTCTGAAATCATAATAATAGGAACATGTATTTTCTTGTTTTTATTGCCCGATAAAATATCTGAAACACAATAAACAGTAATATAAAAGGTTCTCTATCGTACAATAATCATTTTGTGTAGCACTCACCTGGGATATATTTAGCTAGGCACTTGTTGATGTTTTTGTCTCTCAGGGGGAGAAGGTGAACTATGAACGCTTTAAGAACTGGCTCCTTCAGAACAAGGAGGCGTTCACATTCTCCCGTTGGCTGCTGTCTGGGGGCGTGTCCGTGACCTTGACAGATGACAGTGACACACCCACCTTCTACCAAACACTGGCTGGAGTTACACACTGTGAGTGACTACACCACACCCAACACTACACCCCACCCAACACTACACCCCACCCAACACTACACCCCACCCAACACTACACCCCACCCAACACTACACCCCACCCAACACTACACCCCACCCAACACTACACCCCACCCAACAATACACCCCACCCAACACCACACCCAACACTACACCACACCCAACACTACACCACACCCAACACTACACCACACCCAACACTACACTACACCCAACACTACACCACACCCAACACTACACTACACCCAACACTACACTACACCCCACACTACACTACACCCCACACTACACTACACCCAACACTACACCCCACCCAACACAACACCCCACCCAACACTACACTACACCCCACACTACACTACACCCAACACTACACCCCACCCAACACAACACCCCACCCAACACTACACTACACCCAACTCTACTGCAGGAGAGATCTTAGCTGCCAATCAGTGAGAGTTCCTGGAGACAGCTAGTAATCTGCTGCTGGCAGCTTATCCTCTTAACTCTGCAAGCTGTGTGTGTGTGTGTGTGTGTGTCAGGACAGGTGTGTGTGTTTGCCTGGATCTTCCAGAACATGTCTGACCTGCACTCAGCAGACACCATGGAAGGATGACGGTCCGGTAGATTTTATTGGAGGACTTTGGGAATGCCATAAGGAATACTTCTGGTTTGGAACAATCATTGGCACAGGATGGCATGAGTTGGAGTCTGTTATGTTTCACGCCAGGACTTGGTCTGGCCCGCTAGGGGTGGAATATGTTTTGGTACTTCTGTTGCGGGTCCGACAGAGTCTCTCCTCAGGGTAGGTACCAGAACCAGCGTGGACCAACCAGTCCACGGCCCAAATCACAAAACCCCTGTCAAATAGAACCTTTTACCAGGACCCACGGTAACCGTTCTGGCGCTAACCGTTCTGGCGCTAACCGTTCTGGCGCTGACCGTTCTGGCGCTGGGTAAACAACCTCAGTAAACAAACGTGAGTAGGTTTTTGTTCCCAGCCTCTGTCGACCTCCAGAAACACCTTTTCACCCGGTGACATTCTGATGAAGCACGGATGTGAATAGTATTGATTGTATTGGTTAAAAGACCCGTATCTCTATTGGGTGGAATCTGTGTTCATCAGGTCGTCGTAATAAATGAAATGTATTGTCATAGAGTCGGTTTAGCGTGTTTAGTCGAGGTGTTTGAGTTGTTTAGCTCGCTGACGCAGTGATGAGGTGTGTTTGAGAGACGATCCGTGGAGGTGGTAATGAGTTTATAGATAATCAGTGTGAGGCTGGAGGGTAAGGCTGTCCTGAGTAGTACGCAGCCAGAGAGTGATGACATGCTATTGATTTCCTCTGAGTGGCAATCTGTTTGCTAGTTGCTTACAGGGCTTGTCATTGTCCTGGTCACGGCTAGCTCACGGCTAGCTCAGGGCTAGCTCACGGCTGCCTCACGGCTGCCTCACGGCTGCCTCACGGCTGCCTCACGGCTAGCTCACGGCTCGCTCACGGCTCGCTCACGGCTAGCTCACGGCTGCCTCACGGCTGGCTCACGGCTGGCTCACGGCTAGCTCACGGCTCGCTCACGGCTAGCTCACGGCTAGCTCACGGCTAGCTCTTTTTGCTTTTAGTCCAGCCCAGACACAGCCCAGACACAGCCCAGACACAGCCCGGTCACAGCCCAGACACAGCCCAGACACAGCCTAGACACAGCCCAGACACAGCCTAGACACAGCCCAGACACAGCCCGGTCACAGCCCAGACACAGCCCAGACACAGCCTAGACACAGCCCAGCCTACAGTTGTCAGTATTGAACTGAGAGGCAAACAGGCCTGGCCGTTACATTATTAGCCCCTAGGGGCCTCTCTGACTTCTTTGTGAAAACCAATCTGTAGAAGACAGAGAACTGGCTCCTAGCATTTAAACTAATGATCCAGCTTGGCTTTCTGTCGGACCCCCAAGCTGATTTCCACTTCCTCATCCAGAATCTGAATGTGATTCGGTCTGCAATTCAAATGGCAATGTGTGTGTTGAGAGTTTTGTACCGCGGCAACTCAAGGTCGTTTTGAGGTGAAATCTCGTATACACAATGTTAATATTTGACTGTGTGATATAATTGTAATTTTTTTTATTTGATCCTGTTTCGTTTTGAGTAGCTCAGTTAGACTGGTTGAGGCTACATGTCTTTGGGTCCTTGTGTCAGATAGCTCTTCTAACATAGGTAAATACAGGTTGATATCCAGCGAGCCTCAGGTATTCTCAGGTACCTTTTATAAACATAACAAGCACCAGGACCACTAGGTTTCAAGTGGACCACTCTGACCAGGGCCAACAAAAGTAGTGCACTAAATGTTAAAGGGGACAGGCTGGGATGTATGGGGTGCGTCAGAGATGCGGTTAAGTTAATCCACTGTTGAGGACGTTTAGTTTGGAACAGGTCAGTGATCCGTTTTAGAGTTGATGGTCTGGAATGTTCTAGGCACATACGCCCCTGTCTGAGTGGCACATGTGCTTCTGCTGTATGGGTTGGTATCCTTCTCACTGCCCCATCTGACCCTACTCTTCATCACATAATACAAACACAAGGACAAATGTATACGGTTGTGTGATCAGTAATGATGATGATGTTGTGTTTAACCTGTTGCAGTAGAAGAGTCGGATATTATTGACTTGGAGAAACGTTACTGGCTGCTAAAGGCTCAGTCCCGGACCGGGCGCTTCGACCTGGAAACCTTCGTCCCGTTGGTGTCTCCGCCCATCCACGACTCGCTGAGTGAAGGTGGGAAATATTTCTGATAAATCACGCCTAGTAACCGGGGGTGTAATATTTCTGATAAATCACGCCTAGTAACCAGGGGTGTAATATTTCTGATAAATCATGCCTAGTAACCGGGGGTGTAATATTTCTGATAAATCATGCCTAGTAACCGGGGGTGTAATATTTCTGATAAATCACGCCTAGTAACCAGGGGTGTAATATTTCTGATAAATCACACCTAGTAACCGGGGGTGTAATATTTCTGATAAATCACATTTAGTTACCGGGGTGTAATATTTCTGATAAATCACGTCTCGTTGCTGTGCATATTATGGGACATGGTGATATGCTGTAATGAGTGCCCTCCATAACAGGAGCAAGGCTCTAGCATCAGTCCGGTTGTTCAGAGTTTATTCAAGGAGTTCAAATCCTGGGGCCACATATAGATGACCTCATACATAAAACTTGCCTTATTCTTCCAGTATCTCCGTGTTCATTTAAAGCCCTCCTGTCCTTAGACAAGCAGTTTCTCTGTAATGAAGTGGCACTTGGTAGAAGTGCATATTGCTAACTTGTGTAACTTGAATCTGGTTACTCAGGCTTGTTCCACGCCTTTGATGAGAACCGGGACAATCACATCGACTTTAAGGAGATCTCCTGTGGTTTGTCAGCGTGTTGCCGGGGACCAATTGCAGAGAGGCAGAAATGTAAGAGCTGCCGTGTGATCTGGTCTAATGGAGAGAGGAGGCAGGTTCTGGCCTAAAGCTATTTCCAGACATTATGCTGAGGCTTTTTGATAAAATGCCCCCCCACATCTCCTTATCTTGTAAAAACATTAAAGCTGATGTGTTTTAGGGACGTTGAATGGCTTTGAATAATCATTTGTATTCCATGTACCCTGCCATCCAAACTCTCATTAGGACTTGAAATGACATTTTCATGCTTGGAAATAGGAAAGCAGATATTGGAATTTAGGGTAGCAGTTAATGATCGCAACATCACTGCAGTAGTGGGGTGCTGAAACTGCAGCTTTACTTTATATTGGAGTCCATAGTTAGAAACTGCAATATGTTATCATGTATCAAGTATTTTACAGGCTCAGATTATGTAGTACTATATATGCTCAGATTATGTAGTACTATACAGGCTCAGGTTATGTAGTACTATACAGGCTCATATTGTGTACTACTACACTTCTTAGGTTATGGAGTTTCTGGTATTTTATGTCTCTTTGGTGTTTCCCAGTTTGTTTTAAAGTGTTTGATGTGGACCGAGACGGGGTTCTGTCTAGAGACGAGATCCACGAGATGGTGGTGGCTCTTCTGGAGGTGTGGAAAGACAATCGCACGGATACGCTACCGGTACGTACTGTGTGTGGGTGTAAAGCAGATGTTTGGGTGGGATGGGTGTAAAGCAGATGTTTGGGTGGGATGGGTGTAAAGCAGATGTTTGGGTGTAAAGCAGATGTTTGGGTGGGATGGATATAAAGCAGATGTTTGGGTGGGATGGGTGTAAAGCAGATGTTTGGGTGGGATGGGTGTAAAGCAGATGTTTGGGTGGGATGGGTGTAAAGCAGATGTTTGGGTGGGATGGGTTTTAAGCAGATGTTTGGGTGGGATGGGTGTAAAGCAGATGTTTGGGTGGGATGGGTGTAAAGCAGATGTTTGGGTGGGATGGATATAAAGCAGATGTTTGGGTGGGATGGATATAAAGCAGATGTTTGGGTGGGATGGATATAAAGCAGATGTTTGGGTGGGATGGGTGTAAAGCAGATGTTTGGGTGGGATGGATATAAAGCAGATGTTTGGGTGGGATGGGTGTAAAGCAGATGTTTGGTTGGGATGGATGTAAAGCAGATGTTTGGGTGGGATGGGTGTAAAGCAGATGTTTGGGTGGGATGGATATAAAGCAGATGTTTGGGTGGGATGGATATAAAGCAGATGTTTGGGTGGGATGGGTGTAAAGCAGATGTTTGGGTGGGATGTGTCATCTAAGTTTTGTTGACTCTTGTTTGACCATTTTCAGGAATTTCAAGTGGACGTGTCGGACATAGTGGACAATATTCTGAGTATGCACGACACAACAAAGGTAAGACTGTGTGTGTGTGTCTGTCTGTCTGTCTGTCTGTCTGTGTGTGTGTGTGTGTGTGTGTGTGTGTGTGTCTGTGTCTGTGTCTGTGTCTGTGTGGCTAATGCGATCAGGCTTAACAATCTTGTACATTTAACCCTTGTTGTCTTAGAAACCTGACCTTTGACCCCTACACACAGCTAGGTCACCTGACCCTGGAGGACTACCAGATCTGGAGTGTGAAGAGCGTGTTGGCTAATGAGTATCTAAACCTGCTCTTCCAGGTCTGGTGGCACGCACACACACACGTGCACACACACACACGCACACACACACATGTGCACACACACGTGCACACACACACCTGCACACACACACGTGCACGCACACACACGTGCACACACACGTACACACACACACACCTGCACACACACACGTGCACACACACACGTGCACACACACACACACGTGCACACACACACATGTGCACACACACGTACACACGTGCACACACAGACACACACACGTGCACACACACACGTGCACACACACACTGTTCCTGTGTTTGTTGTTGGATTTGTCTTCATGCTTGTCTGTCTCCAGGTCTGTCATATTGTCCTGGGACTGAGACCCGCCAGCCCTGAAGAGGAGGGACAAATCATTAGGTACAAACACACACACATATATACACACACACACACCTCCGTACACTCTGACATAACAGCTCTATAGTTTAAAACTCTACTCTGTCTTCTGTGTGTGTGTGTGTGTGTGTGTGTGCGTGTGTGTGTGCGTGTGTGTGTGCGTGTGTGTGTGCGTGTGTGTGTGTGCGTGTGTGTGTTCAGGGGGTGGCTGGAGAGAGAGAGCAGACATGGACTCCAGCCGGGTCAGACCTGGTTCCTCATCTCCATGCTGTGGTGGACCCAGTGGAAAGACTACGTCAGATATGTGAGTGAGACATGCCACACTGTTAACCAGCCAACACCGTACATGTGAACCAAACGTTCTAAAGGTTCCTCCCTCACCAGGACCCCACCCCCTATGCTGTGGTGGAACAGCCCTCCATCCTCCCATATCTACGGAACCCCCAGAATACTGCCTCTGTCAGGCCTGCTCCTCTGGAACCAGGAGGACGGGGCAGCCAGGGGGTACCCAGCTCCCAGGACAGTACCTCTGACCTGGAGGTCACCAGGAACCACAGCACAGGTCAGTGACCAGGAGGTTGGATCCTTCACGACCTCAGAACATTTGTTAGTACTTAATAATGTAGAGTCACGATCGACTGTCTTTAGACAACTGTTAATCAATACCCCCCCCCACACACACACACACACACATACACACACACACATACACACACCATATCCACAGCAGTAGCCCCCCAGGTCGGACCCCCACTGGGCTCAGAGAGCGGTTTGGTCCAGCAACACAACGCGTCAGACAGCCAGTGTTTCTCTGGGGCCAACAGTCACATCCCGTCCCTGTCTCAGATCCAGCTGGTCGTTCAGAGGCCCGGGGCCATTGATAACCAGACCCTGGTTAGCATGGATCTCATAAAGGTACATGTGTGAAAGGGTGAGGGTGACTGGGTGAGGGTGACTGGGTGAGGGTGACTGGGTGAGGGTGACTGGGTGAGGGTGACTGGGTGAGGGTGACTGGGTGAGGGTGACTGGGTGAGGGTGACTGGGTGAGGGTGACTGGGTGAGGGTGACTGGGTGAGGGTGACTGGGTGAGGGTGACTGGGTGAGGGTGACTGGGTGAGGGTGACTGGGTGAGGGTGACTGGGTGAGGGTGACTGGGTCGTGTCAAATCAGATTTATTTTATCCTTTTTGTCTTTGTTCCGTTGGCGTGGTAACAGGTCGGGCCGGCTGATGTCACGATATCGTAAACTATAGATGATGATGGAAAGCTGTTGTTTGTGTGTCCTGTTGTTACGGTGGTACTGTACGGCTGCTTCTGTACGGCTGCTTCTGTACGGCTGCTCCTGAACGGCTGCTCCTGTACGGCTGCTTCTGTACGGCTGCTTCTGTACGGCTGCTCCTGTAAGGCTGCTCCTGTACGGCTGCTCCTGTACGGCTGCTTCTGTACGGCTGCTCCTGTACGGCTGCTCCTGTAAGGCTGCTCCTGTACGGCTGCTCCTGTACGGCTGCTCCTGTACGGCTGCTCCTGTACGGCTGCTTCTGTACGGCTGCTCCTGTACGGCTGCTCCTGTACGGCTGCTCCTGTACGGCTGCTCCTCACACACCCACCTGGACTCTCCTCCCACCTCCTCTTTAGGCCCCCACCTTGACCACAGAGGGAGGCCGGTTGAGGAGGTCCACACAGCCATTGGCCGGGCGCGATTTTGAGACGGTGCCAGAACCTGTGTGGAGGGCGCTGTTCCACTGGTACGGAGCCAACCTCAGCCTGCCCAGACCGGTACGTACCGAACCAGAACTACCGTCACACTAAAATCCAGTGGTGGTACACGTGTACAGTGGTCGTGTCTAAATCTCTTTTCTCTCCTTCTCTTCCCCTGCTCTGTTCTTTACCCGTGTCATTCTCCTTGTCCTCCTATTTTTCTTTCTTCTCTTTTTCCTTCATTCTCCTCTTTCTTCTCCTCCCCCCTTTTCCTTCACAAAATTAATTCTCCTCATAATTTCCCAATTCGGCTTCTCCTCCCATTCCTTATCCACTCTTCCATTTTTCCTTTCTCCCCCATCTCTCTCTCTCCCTCCACCTCTCTCCCCTTCTCCCTCCACCTCTCTCCCCCTCTCTCTCCTTCTCCCTCCACCTCTCTCCCCCTCTCTCCCCTTCTCCCTCCACCTCTCTCCCCTTCTCCCTCCACCTCTCTTCCCCTCTCCCCTTCTCCCTACTCCAGGTAATCCAGCAGACTAAATCTGGCTGTCCTGAGCTGGAGCTCTACCCCCGCTACCTCCTCTTCCTGCGGCAGCAGCCGGCCACACGCACCCCCCAGTCCAACATCTGGGTTAACATGGGTATGACCAGCCTGAGAATGTTCCCCCAGCACCTCCCCAGAGGTAACGTAAGGCTGCAGCAAGAGAGAGAAAAGGGAGAGACGCCGCCGAACGCTAACGCCCGCTAATGCTAACGCCCGCTAACGCCCGCTACCGCAGACCCCCTGAAATGTGCCGACCCGGTCCCTGAGTTAAGCTCGTGGTTCGGACCACAGGATGATTATTGGTGTGGGGGGGGTGCTATGGTGATGACTGGACCCACTGAATGACCCAGAGATCCTAACTGCCAGAGCTCTGTCGTCGTGGGGACGGTGGTGCTTTGATTCTCCGCACCTAATAGGTCATTAGCCGTGACATAACTCCGGCACTAAGCACAACAGCCACTTAAGCCAGATTTGTGCCATGACTCCATTAAGCCCAGATCTGATGCGGTGGGACCACAGGCGCTATGGGCCATCTGTTATGTCAGACGTGGGACCACAGGCGCTATGGGCCATCTGTTATGTCAGACGTGGGACCACAGGCGCTATGGGCCATCTGTTATGTCAGACGTGGGACCACAGGCGCTATGGGCCATCTGTTATGTCAGATCTGTTATGTCAGACGTGGGACCACAGGCGCTATGGGCCATCTGTTATGTCAGACGTGGGACCACAGGCGCTATGGGCCATCTGTTATGTCAGACGTGGGACCACAGGCGCTATGGGCCATCTGTTATGTCAGACGTGGGACCACAGGCGCTATGGGCCATCTGTTATGTCAGACGTAAGATCCAGAGAGAGATGTTAACCTGGTGTGTGTGTGTGTGTGAATCTGGTGTGAAAACCAAATCATTATACTGTTAACAGCCTATATATACACAGTGTGTGTGTTTGTGTACTATATTTCTGCGGGGTTCAGTTAGTCTCTGACAATAAGGTTGTGTACTATATTTCTGCAGGGTTCAGTTAGTCTCTGACAATAAGGTTGTGTACTATATTTCTGCGGGGTTCAGTTAGTCTCTGACAATAAGGTTGTGTACTATATTTCTGCAGGGTTCAGTTAGTCTCTGACAATAAGGTTGTGTACTATATTTCTGCGGGGTTCAGTTAGTCTCTGACAATAAGGTTGTGTACTATATTTCTGCAGGGTTCAGTTAGTCTCTGACAATAAGGTTGTGTACTATATTACTGTGGAGGATTTATAGATCCAAACGTCCTGTCCACTCACGTCGAGGCAGCAGCTCCAGGTCAATCAGATTCCACCAAGGCATTAGTGCTGATGTCATCTGCTCCATGTAATTAGATTTCTGATATATCTGGAGTTTGTCCGGCTCCCGTCACAAGCAAACATAGAAATAAAAACATAGAATTGGGCTGATCTGGCAGGTATGCTTTCTTGTGGTTGGCCTCAGTGGGAATCGAACCCAGAACCCTTGATGTAAACAACTTATCACATGTTCTGTTTTACCAATCAATCTAATTTAAGATCTGCTTTTCATTTCTTTTTTGGCTTTACTTTTTAAATCAATGATCTGTTCAGCTGGCGTTTGTTTACTACCAGGACTTTCAATGCTTCTTCTTGCCTTTCGATTGAAATTGAGTCCCTAATTAGGTTATGGATGAATCGTTAATTGAATCAATTGACCCAATCTAAACCAACCTTTATTGCTGCTTTCTTACAACTAATCCTCCAGGGAACTAAATGATTATCTGTCTAATAAGGGGTTGATTTAACCTGTGTGTGTGTGTGTGTGTGTGTGTGTGTGTGTCTGTGTGTGTCTGTGTGTGTCTGTGTGTGTCTGTGTGTGTCGCTGTGTGTCGGTGTGTGTCGGTGTGTGTCTGTGTGTGTCTGTGTGTGTCTGTGTGTGTCGGTGTGTGTCGGTGTGTGTCGGTGTGTGTCTGTGTGTGTCGGTGTGTGTCGGTGTGTGTCGGTGTGTGTCGGTGTGTGTCGGTGTGTGGTGTGTCTGTGTGTGTGTGTGTGTATACATTTACAGTATCACTGCACTATTTAGTCTTTCTAATGAGTTTGTGAGTTCCATAGTCCGTTCACGTCTTGTGTTCTCTTCTCCCACCTCCTTTCTCACCTCCTTCATCACCCCTTCCCCTTCTATATCTCTGTCCTCCCTCTAATCGTTTTCCACCCAGGTAACATGCCCTCCCCCAGCGCCCCCCTGAGGCGGGCCTTGGCATATACAGGCTGTTTCAGTCGAATGGGGACCATCAAGGATATCCACGTGTATCTGTCCCAGAGATTACGCATCAAAGATGAGGACCTGCGTCTGTGGCTTTATAACAGTGAGGTGTGTGTGTGTGTGTGTGTGTGTGTGTGTGTGTGTGTGTGTGTGTGTGTGTGTGTGTGTGTGTGTGTGTGTGTGTGTGTGTGTGTGTGTGTGTGTGTGTGTGTGTGTGTGTGTGTGTGAGAGCAACTAGTAACGGTGACATTAAGAAATTATCAATGTTTCCCCCCGTTTGACCCCTGTTTGACCTCCCTGTTTGACCTCCTCGTTTGACCTCCCGTTTGACCTCCCGTTTGACCTCCCGTTTGACCTCCCGTTTGACCTCCCCGTTTGACCTCCCCGTTTGACCTCCCTGTTTGACCTCCCCGTTTGACCTCCCTGTTTGAACTCCCTGTTTGACCTCCTCGTTTGACCTTCCCGTTTGACCTCCCCGTTTGACCTCCCCGTTTGACCTCCCTGTTTGACCTTCCCGTTTGACCTCCCTGTTTGACCTTCCCCAGAATTACCTGACTCTCCTGGATGATGAGAACCACACCCTGGAGGACCTAAAGATTCAGGACGAGCAGCACCTGGTCATTGAGGGTACTTATGAAGGAGCCACCTGGCACACTATTCTCTCTGTAGTGCACTAGCATGCTCTGAGCTGGTTAAAATAAGGGCACGAGAACAGGATGTCATTCAGGATGTCCCCTCTAGTATTTCTCAAGCAAAACGATATCCGCCTGCAGAGTCTGCAGAAACATTTGAGACGTGTAATTAAACACAGAGGATGGAAGTAGTGTGTGTTTGTAATGCAAGCCATTAAACAGTAGTGTGTTTGTAATGTGAGCAAACTCTGTTTTGGGTTTTGTTTAGTCCGGAACAAAGACATGAGCTGGCCGGAAGAGATGTCCTTCATTACCAACAGCAATAAAATGGACCAGCACAAAGGTATGCCCACCTGCTGCCAGTTTACACCCCCACACCACAGGTTTGCCCACCTGCTGCCAGTTTACACCCCCACACCACAGGTATGCCCACGTGCTGCCAGTTTACACCCCCACACCACAGGTATGCCCACGTGATGCCAGTTTATACCCCCACACCACAGGTATGCCCACCTGCTGCCAGTTTACACCCCCACACCACAGGTATGCCCACCTGCTGCCAGTTTACACCCCCACACCACAGGTATGCCCACCTGCTGCCAGTTTACACCCCCACACCACAGGTATACCCACCTGCTGCCAGTTTACACCCCCACACCACAGGTATGCCCACGTGCTGCCAGTTTACACCCCCACACCACAGGTATGCCCACGTGCTGCCAGTTTACACCCCCACACCACAGGTATGCCCACGTGCTGCCAGTTTACACCCCCACACCACAGGTTTACCCACCATTACGATGCATTGCGTGTAATTATGTAAATCCAACAGTGTAATATTTAATTATGTATCTGAATTCCTCTGCAGTTCCCACTGAGAAGGGAGCGACTGGTCTCAGTAACCTAGGCAACACGTGCTTCATGAACTCCAGTATTCAGTGTGTGAGCAACACCAAACCCCTCTCTGATTACTTCACCTCTGGGAGACACCTGTACGAGCTCAACAGGTAGTGTGTGTGGTGTGTGTGGTGTGAGTGGAGTGTGTGGTGGGTGTGTGTGGTGGGTGTGTGTGTGTGTGTGAGTGGTGTGAGTGCTGTGTGTGGTGTGTGTGGTGTGTGTGGTGTGAGTGGTGTGTGTGGTGTGAGTGGTGTGTGTGTGTGTATGTGGTGTGTGTGCTGTGTGTGGTGTGTGTGGTGTGTGTGGTGTGAGTGGTGTGTGTGGTGTGAGTGGTGTGTGTGTGTGTATGTGGTGTGTGTGGTGTGTGTGGTGTGTGTGGTGTGAGTGGAGTGGTGTGAGTGGTGTGTGTGGTGGGTCTGTGTGTGTGTGTGAGTGCTGTGTGTGGTGTGAGTGGTGTGTGTGGTGTGTGTGGTGTGTGTGGTGTGTGTGGTGTGAGTGGTGTGAGTGGTGTGAGTGGTGTGAGTGGTGTGAGTGGTGTGAGTGGTGTGAGTGGTGTGTGGTGTGAGTGGTGTGAGTGGTGTGTGTGGTGTGTGTGGTGTGTGTGG
>CM055755.1:1392429-1512429 GCA_029465975.1 Dallia pectoralis | reverse complement strand
TCTCCCTGACCTCCAGACATCATCCCGGTGGCCATGGCTAATGGGGTGGGCGTGGCAGCTAACGGGTACCCAGCTGGTAAGCCTGCTCTGATCCCAAACGGCACGGCAAGGGCATCAGTGTCCTGCGGTGAAGCCACGGAGACGGCCCCGCCCAATGGAGGAGTCCGGCTGGCTAATGGACGAGTGCCCCCCCCCCAGCACAGCCCTTTCATCGGGTACATCATCGCCATGCACCGGAAAATGGTGGGTAACAACGTCTGCACAGCGGATGATTTACAGGATGGGACGAGCAGTACCGGCTCATAAGTGAACAGCGAGGATGACTGAGGGTTGATGTTTGACTTCTCTAATTGACCGGCAGCCATCAGTGTTACTTAATGTGGACCTGTTCATCTGTTCCTCCAGATTCGGACTGAGCTGTATTTCCTGTCCAGTCAGAAGAACCGTGCCAGCCTGTTTGGGATGCCACTGATCGTGCCCTGTACTGTCCACACCAGGAACAAGGATCTGTATGACGCTGTCTGGGTGCAGGTGTCTCGTCTGGCCAGTCCCCTGCCCCCACAGGAGGCCAGCAACCACGCACAGGACTGGTCAGTACCACACACACACACACACACAGTACTGGTCAGTACCACACACACACACACACACAGGACTGGTCAGTACCACACACACACACACACACACAGAACTGGTCAGAACCACACACACACCAGCTGACCAGGTGCCCGGTCCATTTGAGTTTCCCGTTCCCGTCTGAGCAGGCAGGGTGAGTGGGTCTGTTGGTCTCTACTTGGATGGAGACCGGCGTGGTGTTGCTGGTCCTTTATGCTGTTCTGTGTTGTGTGTCTGCAGTGATGACAGTATGGGCTACCAATATCCCTTCACACTGCGTGTGGTGGCCAAGGATGGGAACATCTGTGCTTGGTGTCCTTGGTACAGGTGAGGCCTCTGTTCTCATTAAAATACACTCGTATGTCGTGTGTCTGTATCTGTGGGAGGAGGCTGTGTTTCCTTGTGTCTGTCGTATGTCTGTATCTGGGGGGTCACAGAGGCTGTGTTTCCTTGTGTCTGTCGTATGTCTGTATCTGGGGGGTCACAGAGGCTGTGTTTCCTTGTGTCTGTCGTATGTCTGTATCTGGGGGGTCACAGAGGCTGTGTTTCCTTGTGTCTGTCGTATGTCTGTATCTGGGGGTCACAGAGGCTGTGTTTCCTTGTGTCTGTCGTATGTCTGTATCTGGGGGGTCACAGATGCTGTGTTTCCTTGTGTCTGTCGTATGTCTGTATCTGGGGGGTCACAGAGGCTGTGTTTCCTTGTGTCTGTCGTATGTCTGTATCTGGGGGGTCACAGAGGCTGTGTTTCCTTGTGTCTGTCGTATGTCTGTATCTGGGGGGTCACAGAGGCTGTGTTTCCTTGTGTCTGTCGTATGTCTGTATCTGGGGGGTCACAGATGCTGTGTTTCCTTGTGTCTGTCGTATGTCTGTATCTGGGGGGTCACAGAGGCTGTGTTTCCTTGTGTCTGTCGTGTGTCTGTATCTGGGGGGTCACAGAGGCTGTGTTTCCTTGTGTCTGTCGTTTAGGGCAAGGGTTAGGTATTATTAGGAATAATCCTTGAAGGTAACAGTCTGTGTGTCTGTGTGTGTGTGTGTGTCTATGTGTCTGTGTGTGTGTGTGTTCAGGTTCTGCTGTGGCTGTGCGATTGAGTGCACAGAGGACCGGGCCTCAGTAGAGAATACCTACATCGCCGTAGACTGGGATCCCACAGCCCTTCACCTGCGCTACCAGACCTCACAGGAGAAGGTAAAGGAGGTCCTGATATCATATCAACCTGTTTGTACTGGCAGGTCTCACAGGAGAAGGTAAACCTGTTTGTACTGGCAGGTCTCACAGGAGAAGGTAAACCTGTTTGTACTGGCAGGTCTCACAGGAGAAGGTAAACCTGTTTGTACTGGCAGGTCTCACAGCAGAAGGTAAACCTGTTTGTACTGGCAGGTCTCACAGCAGAAGGTAAACCTGTTTGTACTGGCAGACCTCAGGCATACACGTCACCCTGCAGATCTCACAGAGCGTGTCATCAGATTGTGAAGGAAACCACGGCCTACTTTCAGTGCTCTGGTCAGGTGCTGGAGACAAAGAATATGTTCAGCACTATTGTCAAATCTAGTCCTGTACACCTTCTAGCACCTTCTCCCCACAGCACAGAGTCACACCCCCCAGGCTATCTGTGAGTCTCTGTCCTAATACCCCCCCTCCCCCCCACACACCCCAGGTCATAGAGGAACACAGTAGTGTCCAACAGAGTCGCAGGGCCCAGGCTATCTGTGAGTCTCTGTCCTAATACCCCCCCTCCCCCCACACCCCCCATGCTATCTGTGAGTCTGTGTCCTAATACCCCCTCCCCCCACACCCCCCCAGGTCATAGAGGAACACAGTAGTGTCCAACAGAGTCGCAGGGCCCAGGCTGAGCCCATCTGCCTGGACAGCTGCCTGAAGGCCTTCACAAGTGAGGAAGAGCTGGGTGAGAACGAGTTGTACTACTGCTCCAAGTGCAAGACCCATCGCCTGGCAACCAAGAAACTGGACCTGTGGAGGCTGCCGCCCATCCTGGTAAGAACCAGGGAAATGGGCACAATAGAACTTTTGGTTCAGTGCCAGTCTACCCAATCGGGGCAAAGTTAGTTTTGGACAAGATTAGAGAAATCCGTTAGGAAGTGTTTGATACTGGGAAGATGATTGGGAGTGTTCTGTCTGATGAGGGTTCTGTCTGATGATGGGTTCTAAGAGTTCTGTCTGTTGATGTGTTCTAAGAGTTCTGTCTGTTGATGGGTTCTAAGAGTTCTGTCTGTGGATGGGTTCTAAGAGTTCTGTCTGTTGATGGGTTCTAAGTGTTCTGTCTGTTTATGGGTTCTGCCTTGTAGATTGTCCACTTGAAGAGGTTCCAGTGTGTGAATGGCCGCTGGATCAAGTCCCAGAAGATTGTCAAGTTTCCCCGGAAAGGTTTTGACCCCAGCATTTACCTGGCACCCCGGGAGGCGGAGCTTCCCTGCAGCGACGGGGAGGAGCTACTGAGAATAGGGGGAGGAGAGACCGTATCTTCTGTCTCCGCCCCTGCTGGGTTCCAGAACATCGCCAAAGGTTCAAACGTCCTCCGTCGCATCTCATCACACATCTGTCTGCATCCCAAATCACTCACTCTCCCCTTATCCAGAACCTTTTGGGCTGCATCAGGTTGGAATTACTAGTCTTGCTCTGGTCTTATTCAATCCTTCTCCTTTCTCACTAGCTGCTTTTTGTGGTATTTTTAAATAGTAATTCAGTTCCCCGGTACAGTTTCCTTGTGGATTCGTGTTAAGATACAGATAGCCGGCTAGCTTGTTTACCTCTGGCAAACACATTGATTTAAGATGATGTGTCACAGTACCTGAATCAATGCTTTAACTCTATTGAGAATATCTTTCTAAATCTGAGCACACTGAAACTAGCCAGATCCTGCCAGCATCGTGTTTCTGTTCAGGAGGCATTTCACAGAAACGACAAGCCTGCGGGCAGCAGTGGCTGTTAATTTTAGAAGTTGTGTTCATGGTATTAAACACTACATGTGGTGTTGACAGAGGAAGTGAGAAACGAGACTGCTTCACTGTTCTGACGTGTCCTGTTTCTCCACACAGCGTCTCCGGCCTCAGGCAGGAAGTCAGCCCCACCGCTCTACATCCCCCGAAACGGCAGCCCCTCCAGAAGCCCAAAGAAGCCCCGCCTTCGTCTTCCTCAGCTAGGCAGCCGCCAGCGCCGGTCCAACAGCAAGGAGAACCTGGTGGGTGTCCCCAGGGACCACGGCGGCGGATCTGAGCCCAGGGAGGAGGCGTCACAGGGGGACACGGACAGGCTCCCGGGGTTGGCAGGGTCCGGTGGAGGGGAGAAGGCACCAGGGAGCGGGCCAGACTTGTTGACCACAGAACCCTCCAGCAGCCTGTGTGATGTCATCGTGATGAACGGGAACAACGACGGCCATAGCAACGGTCATAGCAACGGTCATAGCAACGGTCATAGCAACGGTCTGCTGAATGCAGAGGCAGGCTTGGAACCTGTCACCAACCCAGAGACTGCCGGCACCAATCTGAACCATGGCGACAACAGCCAGGAGAATATCTACAACTTATATGCAATTTCAGTAAGTCATACAAAAACCTCCTGACCTCACTACCTTGCCTCCTCACAACCCTGAGGTGGGTTAACACAGTCCCATAATGTGGCCTCGCTGTAAACACAGTCCCATAATGTGGCCTCTCTGTTAACACAGTCCCATAATGTGGCCCCTCTGTTAACACAGTCCCATAATGTGGCCCCTCTGTTAACACAGTGCCATAATGTGGCCCCTCTGTTAACACAGTCCCATAATGTGGCCTCTCTGTTAACACAGTCCCATAATGTGGCCCCTCTGTTAACACAGTCCCATAATGTGGCCCCTCTGTTAACACAGTCCCATAATGTGGCCTCACTGTTAACACAGTCCCATAATGTGGCCCCTCTGTTAACACAGTCTCATAATGTGGCCCCTCTGTTAACACAGTCCCATAATGTGGCCCCTCTGTTAACACAGTCCCATAATGTGGCCCCTCTGTTAACACAGTCCCATAATGTGGCCTCTCTGTTAACACAGTCCCACAATGTGGCCCCTCTGTTAACACAGTCCCATAATGTGGCCTCGCTGTAAACACAGTCTCATAATGTGGCCCCTTTGTTAACACAGTCTCATAATGTGGCCCCTCTGTTAACACAGTCCCATAATGTGGCCTCTCTGTTAACACAGTCTCATGATGTGGCCCCTGTGTTAACACAGTCCCATAATGTGGCCTCGCTGTAAACACAGTCCCATAATGTGGCCCCTCTGTTAACACAGTCCCATAATGTGGCCCCTCTGTTAACACAGTCCCATAATGTGGCCTCTCTGTTAACACAGTCCCATAATGTGGCCTCGCTGTAAACACAGTCTCATAATGTGGCCCCTCTGTTAACACAGTCTCATAATGTGGCCCCTCTGTTAACACAGTCCCATAATGTGGCCTCTCTGTTAACACAGTCTCATGATGTGGCCCCTGTGTTAACACAGTCCCATAATGTGGCCTCGCTGTAAACACAGTCCCATAATGTGGCCCCTCTGTTAACACAGTCCCATAATGTGGCCCCTCTGTTAACACAGTCCCATAATGTGGCCCCCCTGTTAACACAGTCCCATGATGTGGCCCCTGTGTTAACACAGTCCCATAATGTGGCCTCGCTGTAAACACAGTCCCATAATGTGGCCCCTCTGTTAACACAGTCCCATAATGTGGCCCCTCTGTTAACACAGTCCCATAATGTGGCCCCTCTGTTAACACAGTCCCATAATGTGGCCTCGCTGTAAACACAGTCTCATAATGTGGCCCCTCTGTTAACACAGTCCCATAATGTGGCCTCTCTGTTAACACAGTCTCATGATGTGGCCCCTGTGTTAACACAGTCCCATAATGTGGCCTCGCTGTAAACACAGTCCCATAATGTGGCCCCTCTGTTAACACAGTCCCATAATGTGGCCCCTCTGTTAACACAGTCCCAGTAATGTCTGTTAACACAGTCCCATAATGTGGCCCCTCTGTTAACACAGTCCCATAATGTGGCCCCTCTGTTAACACAGTCCCATAATGTGGCCCCTCTGTTAACACAGTCCCATAATGTGGCCTCGCTGTAAACACAGTCTCATAATGTGGCCCCTCTGTTAACACAGTCCCATAATGTGGCCTCTCTGTTAACACAGTCTCATGATGTGGCCCCTGTGTTAACACAGTCCCATAATGTGGCCTCGCTGTAAACACAGTCCCATAATGTGGCCCCTCTGTTAACACAGTCCCATAATGTGGCCCCTCTGTTAACACAGTCCCATAATGTGGCCCCCCTGTTAACACAGTCCCATAATGTGGCCTCTCTGTTAACACAGTCCTATAATGTGGCCCCTCTGTTAACACAGTCTCATAATGTGGCCCCTCTGTTAACACAGTCCCATAATGTGGCCCCTCTGTTAACACAGTCCCATAATGTGGCCTCTCTGTTAACACAGTCCCATAATGTGGCCCCTCTGTTAACACAGTCCCATAATGTGGCCCCTCTGTTAACACAGTCCCATAATGTGGCCTCACTGTTAACACAGTCCCATAATGTGGCCCCTCTGTTAACACAGTCTCATAATGTGGCCCCTCTGTTAACACAGTCCCATAATGTGGCCCCTCTGTTAACACAGTCCCATAATGTGGCCCCTCTGTTAACACAGTCCCATAATGTGGCCCCTCTGTTAACACAGTCCCATAATGTGGCCCCTCTGTTAACACAGTCCCATAATGTGGCCCCTCTGTTAACACAGTCCCATAATGTGGCCCCTCTGTTAACACAGTCTCTGTTTCTTTTCAGTGCCATTCCGGTATAATGGGAGGAGGTCATTATGTGACATATGCCAAAAACCCCAACGACAAGTGGTACTGTTACAATGACAGCAGTTGTAAGGTAAGAGTCACATGTCATCACCGCACACATGTCATCATCGCACACATGTCATCACCGCACACAGGTCACTACCGCACACAGGTCACTACCGCACACATGTCATCACCGCACACAGGTCACTACCGCACACAGGTCACTACCGCACACAGGTCACTACCGCACACAGGTCACTACCGCACACAGGTCACTACCGCACACAGGTCACTACCGCACACAGGTCACTACCGCACACAGGTCACTACCGCACACAGTGTGTTTTCTCAAGTGCGTGTTTCTCCTCGTCCCTGAACAGGAGGTGTATTCAGAGGAGATAGACACAGACTCCGCCTACATCCTGTTCTATGAGCAACAGGGAGTGGACTATTCCAAGTTCCTTCCAAAGACAGACGGCCAGAAGATGACCGACACCACCAGCATGGACGAGGACTTTGAGTCCGACTACAAGAAGTACTGCGTCCTCCAGTGATCCATATTCACTACGTAGTTCACTACCTTTGGCCAGGGCCCCCTAGTGTTGGAAACAGACATGGTGCTCTGGTATGAAGTAGTGCACTACATAGGGAATAGGGTCCACCCATCTCCCATGTCGTTATCTCCGGACACACGGATCCAGTCAGGCAGCTTGGTGGACGACCAAAACCACCAGGGGTCACCGGGCAGCACAGAACGGGGTCGTCTGGCAGAGACGAGCTACTGCCACAAGAACAGTATTCAAGCCTCATTTGAAGCACTAAACTGGGTGCACTCTGGGGTCCTCGCTGAACCTACTGAAACCGACACATCTGTGTTTGTTCGATCGTCAGCTGATTTTACCAGTTGTGCACTTTCCTCACCAGCTGCCGTCAGAATATTTCTACGCAGCTTTGTAGTGTCTCACTCAACGGACAGTAGCACGACTCTGGACAGTACTGGGTTGTGATTTTGAGAGACACACTCCAAAGGTTTTGAGTTTTGTCTTTGGTAGCAGAATCACAAATGCTACTCGCAGTGCTACCTACCTCACTAGCGTTTCATTGGTTAAGTTTTTCTTTTTCTTTTCACCAGTTACTATGACGATGATGGTGATGATGAAGGATCCATGCAATCTGGGTGTTTTTCTTTAATTTGGCTTCTTTACAAGCAACTGCCAGAACCAGAAACATAAACGTGTAATCAGGAGACGTGTAATCTCTAAAGTCGCCAACACTAACAAACATGATTTTAAATCTGGGTGAGGTGCAGGAACCATTGAATATGATTCAAAGAGACGTTTAAAGTATATGTACATACATAAATAATTTTATTTATTATTTTTGGCAAATACTTATTTTATAGAGATTTATTTTTATCATTGCAACTGTTTTTTTATTGCACATTTGGTTCATTTTTGGGGTGGGTGTCATCACTACTGTTAGTTTCCAAAGCATATTATTTAGGGA
Organism: Dallia pectoralis; assembly: GCA_029465975.1. NCBI lineage: Eukaryota > Metazoa > Chordata > Actinopteri > Esociformes > Umbridae > Dallia > Dallia pectoralis. Next base: position 1,504,479 of record CM055755.1, on the reverse strand, counting down.
GTCTGCCTGGTGATACGGTACATTGGATCCAAATTAGCACCCTATCCCCTACATTGTGCACTACAGCCCCATAGGCGCTTGTTAAAACTAGTGCACCAAGTAAAGTAATAGGGTGCTACTAGGACTGCCAGTATGGTTTTCACAACGCTGTCATAACTACGACTTCAAATGCCATGTCAGGTTGGTAATTTCCCCACCAGTCACTTTAGATATGCTGTTATGGCGCGTTATAGTGGTGTTATGGCACCTTATAGCGCTGTTATGACGCGTTATAGTGGTGTTATGGCACCTTATAGCGCTGTTATGGCGCGTTATAGTGGTGTTATGGTTATGGTAATGTTAAATGGTTCTCATTACTGGTGGTTCTAGTTCTGAGGGAACCAGTCTTCTAAAGGTCCTCTAACAGTAAAGTTGTCCAGCTTTCAGAATAATTCTAAAGAATGTGATGTGATTTGAGGCCGCTAATCCCCTGGCAGTACAAGCTGTTTTATTTAACGAGGTGGGTGTTTTGGTGGTCTTTATTTAATGAGGTGGGTGTTTTGGTGGTCTTTATTTAACGAGGTGGGTGTTTTGATGGTCTTTATTTAACGAGGTGGGTGTTTTGATGGTCTTTATTTAACGAGGTGGGTGTTTTGATGGTCTTTATTTAACGAGGTGGGTGTTTTGGTGGTCTTTATTTAACGAGGTGGGTGTTTTGATGGTCTTTATTTAACGAGGTGGGTGTTTTGGTGGTCTTTATTTAACAAGGTGGGTGTTTTGATGGTCTTTGTGGTTCTACTGAAGAACACGTCTGCGGGTGAACGGAAACCTTTATTTTCGTTGTTAGAACATTTTTGTTATTGTACTGCAATTTGCATAACGGAACGTTCTTGTGTTTTTTAATACAAAAACGCTGACCGGGAACCAATTGTGGCCCACGATGCATTGCTTCCTCCTGGGCTGAGTGTTGGTGCCAAATCAAAGATTCTGTCTACGTGCTACTGTTGCACGAGTCAGAGGCTGTTTGCATCGCGGATTTTTAAGACACCCATGCTACAAACACGCCTGTGCAATTGTCCTAGATAGACCACCGCTCAAGCTATTTTAAACGAGACAGGAAGTGAAGACGGGCCCCTAAATGGCACCCTATTTCCTGTATAGTGTGCACTGATCAAAAAAAATCTGTTTCAGCAGATTTCTTTCCAAGTCTTCCGTGGTTCTGACCAGGTTTGAGCCAGTTGGAGGACAGCCTGGAAGCCAGACTGAACGTTTCTAAAACGCTTTCACATATTTTTCCGTCTTTGACGTTCTGTAAGAGTTGCAGGCCAGGCCTAATCCTCGTTGTTTTTAAAACATTTGTGATATTAATTATGTAAAAAGCATGGCTAATTTATTAACTAATTAGTCATTCATCACTGGCTGATCCTAGTGCAGTCTGCTACTGAAATGTCTCTGTTTTAGACTTATGGTTCTGGTCAAATGTATTCAAGATCGTAACTTCATTACTGTTTTTTGTTGTATTGAAAAGTGTACTTTTCATGAATCCAAATGACATTGCACTGACCTTGAAAATGTACATACTGTTTTGTTGTAAATAAATTAACAAGCCGGATGTATTTGAATATGAACCGTAAAGAAGAATACAACTACTGTAGTTGTGTATACGGTGTGGCAACTCCGTTGATCTGTAATAGAAATCCAGAATTAAAAAAGACTGATGCAATCAAGTTTATTTGTCAATGGGTTGGTTCTTCCATTTGCCTGCAGAGTTTCACTGTGTTTTAATTCATCCTGTCGCTGACCGACGAATTTGCTGCACCTCGGAAGCACAAAGAGATGAGCATTTTGGCAAACATCGGCTGGGACAGGGAAGTATCGCTAGCAGGGATTTTCCAGCGAGTCTCTCGGAAGCAGAGGCCAACATTATTAGCACATATGAGTCTGATCGAAGGTGTTATTACCATGGTGACTGGTTTTATCCAATAGCAGAGACATCAACAGCCCTGTGGTCTAATGCTGGAACTCCTAGGAAGTCACCCAGCCAACTGCTATCTGTGAGGAGGTTCTCATTTGTTTGACTTCTGTAGGTGCCTCAGTCATGTTTCTGGGGGGGTTTGTAAACCATGTACGCTCTATGTGCATTTCCCCTCAGCACAGACACTAAACAAACCCCTCCTACTGACTGCGGCATTGTGCGCTCATTGTTTCCTCTCAACTTGTCCTTCCAAGTGGTCTTTCTCTCGAGGTCTCGGAGTGAAGTCGAGCTGCACTTTCCTGTAACAGCCTCATCTGAAGTGAAACAGCCGGTGCCCAAGGCGTCCTCTCAGGCACACAGTCAACCCCTCGGGTTTCACCCTGGTAAACATGTGGACGGATTGTTAAAGAGAACCGATCTTCGTGAGACTGTCTGATTTGTCATGGACATGCGGTCAACATGAAGACATGAACCAATCTGCCAACACCTCAAGTAAGTCATTTGGGAGAAGCAATGGAATTGAGCACATCACATTGAGTATCTCTCTCTGCATGCCGCGTTTTAACATACCTGTGGGTCCTAAACAGGTGAAGTGGACCCACCACTGAAAATGCCCAACCTGTGTCACTACCTCCTCATCGGGGCGTGTCTGTTCGCCTTCTTCGCCATCCTGGTGCTGGGAACCGTGTGGTTTAAGAAGTAAGACCGCTCTTTGGGTTTCTGTGAAGCGGTCTGGCTCAGGTTGAACGCCATCTTGCTTGGGCCTGCCAGGTGTGACTGGGTGGTACGATGTGGGCCTGGGACAGCTGTGTATGAGTTCAATTGGGAAAATATTTCTGCTGCAATGGGAAATATGAATCATCATGAATTTGCATTAGAGGAAAATAAAGTGTGTTATAAAAAGTGGATATGACAACCGTAAGAAGCCTTTTTAAACTCTTGGTCCATTATTTGGTGATTTCTGTTAAGTTTACATATGGAATTGTTTTACAGTTTTAGAACATTTGATGGAAAATATATTTGTATTAATGATTTCTGAAATTGTAAGCTTGGCAGTTATTGCTAAGAGCTAACACTGTAAAACAATAACAGATAAATATCATTTCTAAACATACGGGGTGTGACGATGTACAAGATACATGATGTTGGGTTTACGAGATCGAGACAATATTTTTACACTGTTTTTATTTCACTGAAAGTCACAGAAGGCAAAGCAATGCAGACGAAAACTTTCTGAGTGAATTATTATATGCAGTAAAAGACAGAAAAATATAAACACTAAAAGGATTTGCCACAAACTCAACTGACTGGCTTCTCTCCTGTTTGATTTCACATGAGTCTGTTCAGACCTAATAACTGTGCATTTTCGATGAAGCTATTTTTAGATCAGCAGTTTTCCCAACCTTCTTGTACGTCGTACACCCAGTCTGAACCTCAGCAGTGGGTTCCTTGGATGTTGTTGTTTTTAGGCACAATTAGAGGAGTGCTTCCCCCTTTACATTTAATATTTTTCCGGTTATAACACTTCCAATACAGCCAAATGTGATCATTATTGCAAATTTCCTTTCCAGTCGTTTTCGTACTTCCCTTTTTCGGCATGTCACTCAGACAGGATGATTCATACAGTTGCAAAGAAGACTTGAGGAAGTTTTACTAAATATTATTGTTGTCTTATCACAGTAGAGACTGTTGCCTTCGTAGATATGTCTCTTATGTTGCCTTCGTAGATATGTCTCTTATGTTGCCTTCGTAGATATGTCTCTTATGTTGCCTTTGTAGATATGTCTATTATGTTGCCTTTGTAGATATGTCTCTTATGTTGCCTTTGTAGATATGTCTATTATGTTGCCTTTGTAGATATGTCTATTATGTTGCCTTCGTAGATATGTTCTCTGTCGTTGTCAGGTATCGTTCTTTAATGCAGACCATTCGGGACATGCAGGGAGGAAGGCCTTTGGGTAATGTGGTCCCAGACTCCCCACTTCTCTCTCCTGCATTCCCACAACCGGACAAACACGAGGGGCAGGGAGACGGGAAGAGACGGGAGAACCAGGCACCACAGCCGGAGCCCAGACCAGGTGCGGCCGCCCCCCGGTTACCGTGGAGACCTCAGCATCAGGTATGCAAATATATAAGCAACACACACACACACGTCTTAGAGCAGCTCATTAACCGTGAACATAGCTTGGAGGTGTGTATATTGTGTGTGTGTGTCTGTGTGAACCGGGGATACAGCCTACTGACCTATGACCCGTCTTTAATCACCACTGAACCGGGGCTACAGCCTACTGACCTATGACCCCGTCTTTAATCACCACAGAACCGTGGCTACAGCCTACTGACCCCGTCTTTAATCAGATTTTTAATGAGTAAACGGTTTCCTGTTAATAAACCCTGTTTACATCTGTTTACAGATGTCTGTGAGCAGTGCACCACTCGTCTTTCTCTCCACAGGGAACCCGGTTCACCAGGTCAGATCTGAGTTTGCTGCAGCTCATTAAAGCGGGGAAAGAAGGCATCTTCTACAAGGCCAAGATGACACGAGGAACCTGCAAGGGACACGCCATGTTCACCTGCAAGATCACCAAAGAGGGTACGACGGACTAGTCCACTGTGTTAAGGATACCTCTAAACGTTGAACAAAAGATGGGCTGTTTGTTTAAACTAGTTCACTAAGTAAAGGTAAAGGTGAAAGACCTGCCTGAACAAACATAATTATTTAGACTAAACCATCGAATAATTAAAACATTTGCAGTGATTTAACCAAGTTAGTTTTTGCTTTATTATGGTTGGTTGTGAGACCAGCACAGACTATTAACAAACCAGCTGGTCGCATGGTTTAGACATCTCCCTCATTTTAGTTTTGTAAAAACATTAAGAACTCAGAACACCGCTAATTAATTAGAACTGAAACTTACCTGGTCTGTGATTTGAACTCTTAGCTGGTCTGTGAATTGAACTCTTAGCTGGTCTGTGATTTGAACTCTTACCTGGTCTGTGATTTGAACTCTTACCTGTCTGTGATTTGAACTCTTACCTGGTCTGTGATTTGAACTCTTACCTGGTCTGTGATTTAAACTCTTACCTGGTCTGTGATTTGAACTCTTACCTGGTCTGTGATTTGAACTCTTACCTGGTCTGTGATTTGAACTCTTACCTGGTCTGTGATTTGAACTCTTACCTGTCTGTGATTTGAACTCTTACCTGGTCTGTGATTTGAACTCTTACCTGGTCTGTGATTTAAACTCTTACCTGGTCTGTGATTTGAACTCTTACCTGGTCTGTGATTTGATCTCCTACCTGGTCTGTGATTTGAACTCTATTCTCTCAGGTGTGACTCCTAAAACCTTCTACTCGTATTCTCCTAGGTGTAAGTTCTAAGCGTGTGGAGATGGAGGTTTCCATCATGAGGAAGTTGGTGCACCATAAGAATGTCCTCCAGCTGTTGGACTGGAACAGCACGGACGGTAAGCAGTGAAAACCCCCGTCATCTAAAACTAAAAACGTATTATCTTCACAAAGCATTACAAAAAACAACCGTTTATAGATATGTATTATTGCTGTGAAGTTAGATCTCTGTACATCTCTGTACATAGTGACCGTCTGTGTTCTTTGATGTGTGATGTGTGTGTCATCGCAGAACCCTATGTGTTGATAATGGAGTATGTGAGCTTTGGAACCCTGCGCAGCTTCCTACAGACCAACAAAGACAAGCTGACCCCTGACCCTGAGTTGCAGAGCCTACTCACCATCGCCTCCTATCACATCGCATTGGCCATGGAACACCTGAGATCCAAAATGGTACCCGGTTTTCTATCACATCCCATTGGCCATGGAACACCTGAGTATATACCTCAGTTCATGTAACTCAGGTGACAGCTACTGATGTGGGATCTGTTCTAATGATCATACAGGACATGTAACTCAGGTGACAGCTACTGATGTGGGATCTGTTCTAATGATCATACAGTACATGTAACTCAGGTGACAGCTACTGATGTGGGATCTGTTCTTATGGTCATACAGTACATGTAACTCAGGTGAGCTACTGTTACTGATGTAACTCAGGTGACAGCTACTGATGTGGGATCTGTTCTAATGATCATACAGTACATGTAACTCAGGTGACAGTTACTGATGTGGGATCTGTTCTTATGGTCAGGTGACAGCTACTGATGTGGGAATGGTCTCAGGTGACAGTTACTGATGTGGGATCTGTTCTAATGATCATACAGTACATGTTACTCAGGTGACAGCTACTGATGTGGGATCTGTTCTTATGGTCTTACAGTACATGTAACTCAGGTGACAGCTACTGATGTGGGATCTGTTCTTATGGTCATACAGTACATGTTACTCAGGTGACAGCTACTGATGTGGGATCTGTTCTTATGGTCTTACAGTACATGTAACTCAGGTGACAGCTACTGATGTGGGATCTGTTCTTATGGTCTTACAGTACATGTAACTCAGGTGACAGCTACTGATGTGGGATCTGTTCTTATGGTCATACAGTACATGTAACTCAGGTGACAGTTACTGATGTGGGATCTGTTCTTACACAGTGCTACCTCCAGCTTGGCTAACATTAACTGATTCAGGATCTGTTCTTATAGGTGGTGCACTGTGACCTGGCCCTTAGGAACATCATGGTGAGCAGGTTTCCCTGGGAAGTCAAAGTGGCCGAGTTTGGTTTGGCCAGAGACTTAACCCGAAGGAGAAGTCGTTATAGCAGCCAAAGAAAAAACCTGCGGGTCAGTCACACACACACACATGTCCACACACACACACACCCACACACACGCCCACACACACACACTCACGCCTGCCCACACACACACACACACACTCACACCTGCACACCCACACACACACGCCCACACGCCCCCACACACGCACACACACACGCACACACACACACGGCAGAACAAGCAGCCCACAACTTTAGGATTGTACATTCACAGCATTATCATAAGTCCTCTAAACCTCACCATGGTTTCACAATAGATGAGGGTGTGACATTTGACGACGGCTTTAGACCCACAGCATGTATAGAAGATTCTGTGGTCAGTGCAAAACAAAATGAAAGTATTCAAGTTCCTGGGTGAGCCTGCACATTCTGAAACACACACATCCTCCAGTATCAGACTGTGCTGCTGGATAATGTGTGGCTACATTCTGGGTTACGAACACAGAAATCAGCTGTGTTAATTGGGACAACAGAACTCTGCATCTGTCAGGAAATGGGTTTGGAACCTTATGCATTCTGGCAAATTGGTAAAAGGGTCTATTTGCCAGAAGAGTAATTATTTTACCAGACTGAGTCACAGAAAATGTCTGGGAATGGGCCTTACTGAAAACCATCCGTTGAGTAGAGAACAGTTGTGTATTTTTTGTAAAGTATAATTTGTAGTATTTCTTCATGAGGGAAGCAGTACAATGTGACGTTCAAATCAAGAATACACTTTCTGTGACTCATACGTGAAAACATTTCAGATAACCTTTGGTTAAAACCAACACTCGAACACTCTGATTGAAAAGACCTACAGCCCTGAACTGAGTGCAGGTTCAATGGTGCCCCCTAGTGGCCGGCTTCACCCATGACTACAGAGCACACAGGCTTTGGCTACACATAAACAGATGCTGAATAAAATATTGGTGCCTGTAAGTTTCAAAGGGGTAACATACTTGTGTGTGTGTGTGTGTGTGTGTGTAGGAGCGCGTGCCCCTCCGCTGGTACCCCCCTGAGTACTTCAGAAACAACTATTACAGCTTTAAGGGTGATGTGTGGGCGTATGGCATCGTGCTGTGGGAAATGCAGACGTTTGGTGAGTTCTGTGGTCATTATGGATAGAAAAACATTTTGCTGAACGATATTCCTGAAGGAAATTGTCTCAAGTATTGTCATGTGTTTAAAAACGCTTACAAAAGTTATTTGGGCGAATTTGTTTCCCAGGTGTCCTAAAATGCACACAAAAAACATGTATTTCACATTATTCTCGCTCTGAATTTGGATACTCAGCCTTTGTCTAGTGAATGTTCAGTTAGCCAGATAAAGACATGTGACACAGTGGATGTGTGGTTGGTTCACAGGGACCTTACCTTACTCCAACCTGGGGACCTCCGAGGCAGTGGTCTATTACATCTGTGCAGGGTATAAGAACAAAGACCCGGACGGCTGCCGACCTGAGATGTGAGTGCAGAATATTCCCTAGTCCCTATGTTCTACGCTACCTTTGACCAGGTTCTTACAGGTGCACTTATATAGAACATCAAGTAAAGGATCTGGAAAACGTCTAGTTTCGCCGTCTCTCTTCCCATCAGACTGCAGATCATGAAAGACTGTTGGGTGGAACCATATGCTTCCAGGCCATCGTTCACTGACGTTGTGAGGATCCTGGAGAACATCATGGAAAATGATGCAGTAAGAAACATTTCAATCACCTTTCTGACCCAGTGGGGTTCTATGACTGTTAAACCCTTAGGGAGAGAACCTCCTAGGAAAGGTCTCAGCAGTTTAACCGTCTGTAAACTTCTGTACCTGTTCACGAGGTGTATCTAAATTGTCTATTCCTGCATTTCTATGAATTTTATTTATTCTCTGAAATGACCCCATCTTCTTGTAGGATTACGTGGACGTAGCAACCCCAAGGCTTCTGACGTCAGGAGATCAACCGAGTCGGCCATTGTGATTACTAATAAGACAGACGCAGGGTTGAAGCTCAACTGATTCTACGTGTAAGATTGGACTGACGGCCACATGTACATCTGAACAAAGATGGGGTCCAGTTATCTCATGTGATAAAAATTAATCACCAATAAGTTTATAGAATTACAGCCACTCCAAATGTAGATAGTGATATTTATTTTCTTAAGTCCAGTATTATGGATTGGAAATGGTACATGTGTTGTTAAAATACATACTGTCTTCTATAAAATGAACCCTATAGAAATAACAGAACTTTTTGTGCATAAACTTATTGTATAGTAGCATCATTATCATTGTACAGTCCAATTCAAATGTATGGAATACAGGGCCAAGACATTTACTGCACGTAATTTCACTGTACATAACAATCTCTGAAGCAGCATTATTTTAGAAAATATATGGTGCTACTCACATTTTTGTAAATACTGTGTAGGACATAACATTGACTAATTAATTAAATATAGTTTTATCGATTTGCCACTGGTGTAAGAATGGGCTATTTCCTAATATTCTGTTCTCTGAGATGGACCATGCACTGACCTACTGTGTGAAATTCTGAATAAACGTGAACTTTAAAAACCAACTATACTGGTCACTGAGTCCGGTTTATGATGAAAAGTCTCCACCGTGTTCATCGGTTCGAACCAGTTTCCAACCAATGCTGCTGTGACACCTGACCTGTCTGACACCATGGCGTTACCCGTCATAGACATATTGTTTGGGCAAACAAGAACTGAACCTTTTGTCCCAGTCTGGAAGATGTACACATTCCGGAAACATTCATTTATTTACATTGATTTGTACTCGGTGGGGGACATCTGTTTACCAGCCTGAGTGCGCGCCTACGTCATACTGTGCTCTTACGTCACTTCCTGGTGAAATGCAAGGAGGAGGAGCCATGCGTGACACCGACGTTGGTGTAGTTAGTAGTTTGTGAATGAGACCTGCTACTTTAATGTACAAATAAGTTATTTAATCGGATGATTTGGATATAATGTCGGTCATTATAATAATGCGCATTTATTACGGATAATATTATAATATATATATATATATATATTACGGTATTTAGATGTAAGGACATGACTATAATTAATACTATTATTAATATAATTTCACTTAACTATATAATAAGCGAGTGAATATGGGACATGAGGTTTTTCTGTACTGTCCAAACATCATTGGTGAGAGAATTCATACCGTTTGTTTCGTTGGTTTTCTGGCAAATGATTTTCCATAACTCGAGGTCACTGTGTCTTTATGTTTCCATACACTTATCTGTTAATTACGGGTTACTTCCTCATTTATTTTACAGGATATATCCGTCTGGTACTGATCTTTACTGCCTGGACTACCTTCAACCATCCAGCTGTGTTCGTCACTTCCTATTCGATCTCAGTCCTTCTGGATGGTGATAACAGTTGCATTAGTTGATCATTCATGTCAAATCATTCATTAGAAACGGGATGTTCGGGTTTTAAACGCTGATATGCTGGTAGCTGCGGTATGAGACCAACTGGTGTCAGTACCACTGGTGTTGGTACCTATGGTGTCAGTACCACTGGTGTCAGTACCACTGGTGTTGGTACCCATGGTGTCAGTACCACTGGTGTCAGTACCACTGGTGTTGGTACCCATGGTGTCAGTACCACTGGTGTCAGTACCACTGGTGTTGGTACCCATGGTGTCAGTACCACTGGTGTCAGTACCTCTGGTGTGCGTACCCCTAGTCTCAGTACCCATTGTGTGTGTACCACACCCCATTTTACTGCCCTGATAGTGTTGCCTGGCTAACCAAAACAATCCTACCAAACCCGTGTCACAAGCTGAATGTGGTCCCTGTGTGGTCCAGGGCTGGATGGCTGGACGGCTCGTCGGTTTGGTCAGACCTCCAGGTTTGGAGCCTGGCTAGATGTGGTGCTGGACAACCTTGGGAGGAGTATGTTGTGGGGCCAGTTGTATGAGGTAAGTCACCTTGGTACCTACAACAAACAGGGAGCGTTGATATCTCCTGGGCATTCAGTGTGACATTTAGGACATACAGGAGGCTGTGTTTATTCAAAGTGGAGCACCTTCAATATAACATGTGGTGTTTCTGTTCTGTTCCAGTGGGGCTGGATGGTGTCGTCAGTGGAGTGGTGTGTGTTTGTGTGCAACCACAATGTTCATGGTGCCCAGTGGAAGAACAGCTTCACAGACAGCCCTCTGTGGGTACAGACTGTCATGGCTAAAGGTGGGTAACAGACTGCCCTCTGTGAGTACAGACTGTCACAGCTAAAGGTGGGTAACTTACAGACTATTAAATGGGTTCCAATTATGAAACTGTGTCGACACTATCTATGACGTGTTTTTCATTCACAAATAAAGTGTGGTAAGTTTGAAATGTCTGGGTTTCAGATTGGGTCTGAAACATGCTCTCATGTTTCTAGGGTTCCAGACGGGTTCTGAAACATTCTCTCATGTTTATAGGGTTCCAGATGGGTTCTGAAACATGCTCTCATGTTTCTACAGTTCCAGACGGGTTCTGAAACATGCTCTCATGTTTCAAGGTTTCCAGACGGGTTCTGAAACATTCTCTCATGTTTCTAGGGTTCCAGACGGGTTCTGAAACATTCTCTCATGTTTCTAGGGTTCCAGACGGGTTCTGAAACATTCTCTCATGTTTATAGGGTTCCAGATGGGTTCTGAAACATGCTCTCATGTTTCTACGGTTCCAGACGGGTTCTGAAACATGCTCTCATGTTTCAAGGTTTCCAGACGGGTTCTGAAACATTCTCTCATGTTTCTAGGGTTCCAGGCGGGTTCTGAAACATTCTCTCATGTTTCTAGGATTCCAGACACCGTTGGGGACATGGGTGATAGGTGGTTTACACTTCCTCCCCCTCTGGCTGTATGGGTCCCAGCAGGGAGTGCTTGCCCAAACTCTGTGTTTTCCCCTCTGGCTGCAGATATTGGGGACTCTGGTCCTGGCTGCAGGACGGATTCTGGGCTTCTCAGTCGAGGTAAGACACATCTGTCTGCTGACACACACACACACACACAACTGTGATGTTGCAAACACACACAACATGTTAACACTGTCCTCTGTCCAGATGTGGTGCATATGGGCACACATCAAGAACTTGACCGATGAAGATGTGAAGAGCTAGCGGATACGCTTTACTGAAGAACGCCAGAGACTGCAAACATCAAGAACCTGACCAATGAAGATGTGAAGAGCTAGCGGATACGCTTTACTGAAGAATGCAAACATCAAGAACCTGACCAATGAAGATGTGAAGAGCTAGCGGATACGCTTTACTGAAGAACGCCAGAGACTGCAAACATCAAGAACCTGACCAATGAAGATGTGAAGAGCTAGCGGATACGCTTTACTGAAGAATGCAAACATCAAGAACCTGACCAATGAAGATGTGAAGAGCTAGCGGAAACTCTGTACTGAAGAACACCAGAGACTGCAAACATCAAGAACCTGACCAACGAAGATCTGAAGAGCTAGCGGATATGCTTTACTGAAGAATGTCAGAGACTGCACTGAGGTATTTACTCAGTTGTTATTTTCCCCAATCATCATATAAACTCATATAAACATATTGGTCTTTAGTTTTGTGTATCAACCCGCCAACCAGAAGCTTTCCACAGGTATGGTTAGACTTTTCACACAATCAGGTTTAACATTATAAACATTTTTACTGTCTGAACATTGCAATTTCAGGTTTCATTTTACAGCTGAACAGTGTGTGAAGAGAATGCATAAAAAAGGAATTTGCTTAATATCTCCAATTGCTTTGACTATTCAAATCTATACTACCGTCTACCATATACCATATTGACGGAAATGGGTGACAATATATTTATTTTTATACAAACATATTTAATGAAGGCATTGCCATTACTGTACATGTTTGAAATGGTTTAATAAAGATTGCATTTTTTTTTAAAGTTATTGATTTCAATATTTTTGTAGGAACCAGGCATCCAACAGCACAGCTAGCTGTAGCGGCGCTCCACCTTTGGTGCACATTTCGCATACAGCAGGGTAGAAGTGAAGAACCGGCTTTATATTAAATGTTTATATTCAGCAGCACTGTGTCCTAACATTGTCTACATTATTGAAATGCATCAGAATGCTACAGGTCCCATCCAGTAGACACGTTTCACCCTCCATTGCGGTCACATCCAGTAGACACGTTTCACCCTCCATTGCGGTCACATCCAGTAGACACGTTTCACCCTCCATTGCGGTCCCATCCAGTAGACACGTTTCTCCCTCCATTGCGGTCACATCCAGTAGACACGTCCCATTCACGTTTCACCCTCCATTGCGGTCCCATCCAGTAGACACGTTTCGCCCTCCATTGCGGTCCCATCCAGTAGACACGTTTCACCCTCCATTGCGGTCCCATCCAGTAGACACGTTTCCCTCCATTGCGGTCCCATCCAGTAGACACGTTTCACCCTCCATTGCGGTCCCATCCAGTAGACACGTTTCACCCTCCATTGCGGTCCCATCCAGTAGACACGTTTCTCCCTCCATTGCGGTCCCATCCAGTAGACACGTTTCACCCTCCATTGCGGTCCCATCCAGTAGACACGTTTCACCCTCCATTGCGGTCCCATCCAGTAGACACGTTTCACCCTCCATTGCGGTCCCATCCAGTAGACACGTTTCACCCTCCATTGCGGTCCCATCCAGTCCAGTAGACACGTTTCACCCTCCAGACACGTTTCACCCTCCATTGCGGTCCCATCCAGTAGACACGTTTCACGTTTCACCCTCCATTGCGGTCCCATCCAGTAGACACGTTTCACCCTCCATTGCGGTCCCATCCAGTAGACCATTGCGGTCCCTCCAGTTGCGGTCCCATCCAGTAGACACGTTTCACCCTCCATTGCGGTCCCATCCAGTAGACACGTTCACCCTCCATTGCGGTCACATCCAGTCACCCTCCATTGCGGTCCCATCCGGTCCCATTGCGGTCCAGTAGACACGTTTCACCCTCCATTGCGGTCCCATCCAGTAGACACGTTTCACCCTCCATTGCGGTCCCATCCAGTAGACACGTTTCTCCCTCCATTGCGGTCCCATCCAGTAGACACGTTTCTCCCTCCATTGCGGTCCCATCCAGTAGACACGTTTCACCCTTTCACCCTCCATTGCGGTCCCATCCAGTAGACACGTTTCTCCCTCCATTGCGGTCCCCTCCATCCAGTAGACACGTTTCACCCTCCCGGTCCCATCCAGTAGACAGTTTCTCCCTCCAGACGCTTTCACCCTCCATTGCGGTCCCATTCGTTTCACCCTCCATTGCGGTCCCATCCAGTAGACACGTTTCACCCTCCATTGCGGTCCCATCCAGTAGACACGTTTCACCCTCCATTGCGGTCCCATCCAGTAGACCCTCCATTGCGGTCCCATCCGTTTCACCCTCCATTGCGGTCCCATCCAGTAGACATCCAGTCCAGTAGACACGTTTCTCCCTCCACGGTCCCATTCTCCCTCCATTGCGGTCCCATCCAGTAGACACGTTTCTCCCTCCATTGCGGTCCCATCCAGTAGACACGTTTCACCCTCCATTGCGGTCCCATCCAGTAGACACGTTTCTCCCTCCATTGCGGTCCCATCCAGTAGACACGTTTCTCCCTCCATTGCGGTCCCATCCAGTAGACACGTTTCACCCTCCATTGCGGTCACATCCAATAGACACACCTCTCCCATAATTCATTGAGGTCATAATTTTATTTACACTTCATTTGGTCGTTGATATAAGAAAACCCTTATTACTTTATTTCAAGCACCCAAATAAAAGCTCTCAGTGCTCTAGAATTGTGTCAATGTCTTTAAACATAATACAAAATAATAATAAAAGTAAGAAATTCTGCAATGTTTAAAATGTAACAACACGATGTGTTGTCCAATTGTCTAAATAAAAAGGTTTGGGGGAATAAAGTTAAAGTAATTTAAGAAAACGATGCCAAATATTCAGCCTCATCTGCATAAAGTGAGTATGGTGCCAACAGGGACTTGTGTGAAGATCCTTGGGTGTGGGCGGAGTAGAAATTATGAAATAATATTTCAATTTAAAAGCCCCTTCATATATATAATCAACTGCCTTTAGATACAGACTACCTGGAGGAATCAAATCCTGCCCTTTGATTTCTTATAGTCCTTTGTGACATTTCCGTTATGAGGGGGTGTACAACCAAACCGAAAGGACATCTTCAACCCCGTTGTGGTATTATTTTCTATTTAACCACTCAACGTCAGATGACGAAGATCCTGTTCCTGAAGTTGAAAGTGTTCTTGCAGAACAGAACCAAAGCAAACATTTCACCAAGATGTTGAGTTCTCCAAAAAATCCCCACCTCAGTGTAACGACCACATTTCTGTCTGTACGTCAGTGAGCCAGTCCAACCATCGCCCGTCTCCCCCCATCAGTCAGCCCAGACAGGGGGGTGTGGGTCCGTGGCCCTCCCCCGTCAGTCAGCCCAGACAGGGTGGTGTGGGTCCGTGGCTCTCCCCCATCTCCCCCCCCCATCAGTCAGCCCAAACAGGGGGGGTGGGTCAGTGGCCCTGGGCTAGCAGGAAGGCCTGCACCACCTCCTGTGTCTGCTGGGGACTTGTGTTCACATCCTCCAGGGCGTCTGCCACAGCAAACTGACGGTCCCTCAGGCGGTTCCAGTTCGACAGAACATTGTGGTACTCAAACACCTTCTCATAGTTCCCCACAGAGTTATAGAGCTTGATCAGACCCCGGTAGTCATACTCCAGACCACTGTAGCCCTCCCCGAAAAGCTTCTTGCCTGACGAGGGGGGATAAACAGAAAGTAAGAACTCTGGTGTCCTAGGGAACAGACAGGGACGTACACAGCATTTGGAAATAAACACGCACCGATGGAGATGGATCTGAGGTAGAGTCTTTCGGCGTCTTCATACTGGTTCATGTCGTAGTTGTACAGGGAGGCCAGGTGACCCACGGACAGAGCCACCTCGTAGTCCTCCTGACCCAACAGCTGTTCCTTGATCTCAATGGCTTTTATGTGCATCTCCTCAGCCTCCTGCAACACAGTCATTCCAAAACAAGGATTCTTGAGATTAAACATTAGGGCGATGGGGGAGGGGGGAGATTAAGGCGATGGTAGAACAGGTCCATGTTGCACTCCAGGGGAATATTTGATCCAAGGCTGGAGCACTAACAGAATGTGTGTGTGTGTGTGTGTGTGTGTTGGCTGGAGCACTAACAGAATGTGTGTGTGTTTGTGTGTGTGTGTGTTGGCTGGAGCACTAACAGAATGTGTGTGTAGGCTGGAGCACTAACAGAATGTGTGTGTGTTTGTGTGTGTGTGTGTGTAGGCTGGAGCACTAACAGAATGTGTGTGTTTTGAGGTCTCTCTAACCTTGAACTTCCTCATGGACTGGTAGAGGCGCCCCAGGTTGCCGTAGTGTTTGGCCGTCTGGACGTTGAACTCTCCGAACGCCTTCTTGGCCAGCTGAAGGGAGGACAGGTGGAGGTCATGGGCCTCCTGGAGGAGCCTCTCCTCAGTCTCCTTGTTGTGGCAGTCGATGGCAATCTCCTCCAGAATCAGAGCTGGTTGGAGGAAAGACAACACACACACAGACACACACAATTTGCACTTTAGAATAAGTTCTCGTCTTAGAGTGACCTTGACTTGGAATCAATTCCCTAGAACGCAGCCTGGCTACGGCCCTGCGCTCGCCGGAGGAGTGACTCAGCGTAAACAAGGAGGTACCTTTGACCCTCTTAGAGGAGGCCAGCAACAAGTGGTCCTCCGGGAGAATGTGAGTTATGATGTCAATGGCACGTTCCGCGTGGAACCTGGAGGAGTAAATCAAATGACATTTGTACACATTCCTCAGGAAGATAAAGACTGAAACAAACATGTCCAAAGTGGGGTTTAGGTCGTGGGGTTAGAAGATGTAGGTGCTTGTAGAGAGTACAAATAAAGACTAGGGAGCTCTGCCAGGGATGCCACAACCTCTTCCAGTACCGGTGCCATATGATACTGATAACCTCAGAATTAGTCTAATCACCAACCCTGGGGGCGTGGCTACACATAGGGCCAAGAGTAGGAACAGTGGGGGCGTCAGCGGGGGCGTGGCTACTCACAAGGCATTGTCGAATTTCCCTGAGCTGTACTGGTGGACGTAGGAGGAGTAGGCCAGGTCTTCATGGGCCGTGGCTACATGGATGTTCTTCCCACCAAACACCGACTGTCGGATGTCCAGCGCCGTCTGCACATCCAAGAGAAACAGCCGTTAAGGGGGTCCAGGGGGGCCTAAATCACACACCCCTCCTGTCTGGGGGCCCAAAATCACACACCCCTCCTGTCTGGAGGGGTTCCAAATCACACATCCCTCCTGTCTGCGGGGGGGGCCCAAATCACACACCCCTCCTGTCTGGGGGGCCCAAATCACACACCCCTCCTGTCTAGGGGGGCCCAAATCACACACCCCTCCTGTCTAGGGGGCCCAAATCACACACCCCTCCTGTCTGGGGGGCCCAAATCACACACCCCTCCTGTCTGGGGGCCCAAATCACACACCCCTCCTGTCTGGGGGCCCAAATCACACACCCCTCCTGTCTGGGGGGGGCCCAAATCACACACCCCTCCTGTCTGGGGGGCCCAAATCACACACCCCTCCTGTCTGGGGGGGGGCCCAAATCACACACCCCTCCTGTCTGGGGGGTAGTCCCAAATCACACATCTCTCCTGTCTGGGGGGTAGTCCCAAATCACACATCCCTCCTGTCTGGGTGTAGTCCCAAATCACACACCCCTCCTGTCTGGGGGGGGGGCCCAAATCACACACCCCTCCTGTCTGGGGGGCCCAAATCACACACCCCTCCTGTCTGGGGGTAGTCCCAAATCACACACCCCTCCCCATGTAACACAGTGTCATTTATATATGAATGTCCTTCTAAGATGCAACCTAATGATGATGATTCATAATTCAGTTTTTTGGGGAGCACGTCTCAGCCCTGTATAAAGGCAGGGTTCGTTCCATGTGAACAGCTCACCTGGTAGATTGCTACAGATTGGCAGATGTTATCTACGTTCAGTAAGTAGAAGCCGTAATCCAGCAGGGTGTCTGAGTATTTCGGGTGCTTGTGTCCAAAATGCTCCCTGAAAGAAAGCAAGTGATTAATTAAAGAAATGGGCAAAATGTAATTTGAGTCTTTTTCTTTTACATAAACAAAAAATACTCATGTTCTCCTGGAGCGAGCGAGAGACATGCATGCATAGAAAGACAGTTCAGCAATTACTTAAACTGTTTTAGGAACATATACATATTTCAGATATTTGTGGTTCTTATTCTGTAATGGGGTCACGGAAATGATGATGACCGGATCTTACCGGGCCTGAAACACAGCGTGTTTAATCAGCTGTTCAGCTTTCCGGAACTCTCTCTTCACCACACAGGCCTGTTGAAGACACACAGGCGAATAAACGCTACGAGTTATAAACGCTACGAGTTATAAACGCTACGAGTTATAAACGCTACGAGTTATAAACGCTACGAGTTATAAACGCTACGAGTTATAAACGCTACGAGTTATAAACGCTACGAGTTATAAACGCTACGAGTTATAAACGCTACGAGTTATAAACGCTACGAGTTATAAACGCTTTTCAAACACACCAAATCCCTAATGTCAATGATCAAAACCCTGATAAATGTTTGGCTTCAGGAACACAGGGATCGACCGTAACACGACCATATGACGACCATAACACGACCGTAACACGACCATATGACGGCCATAACTCGACCGTTACCTTAGATGCCTGGCGAAGGACGTCCACCACCACCTTTACCGGCAGGCCGTCTGTAATCTCCTTCATGGCTTCTATACACCACCTGTAGGCCTGACACACACACACACACACACACAGTTTGGACCATCGGTCAGCAGTACAGTTTTTTTTTTAAGATCCCCAGTAACCGACCAAGCGAATCACGAGCGACTGAGATGTAAACGAAAGAAACGCCCACCTCATCGTAGTGACTCTTGGCGAAGAGCAAGGCACACAGCTCTCCATAGAGCGCCGCTTTGTTGGCCCGGTGGCCATGTTGGGACAGTTTGTCCATGTAGGACTGGGCCAGCTTGAAGGTCTCCTCTCCCAGGTGGTATTTACAGTTCCCGTTACGGACATGGAGTAGCCTGGGAAACCAGTACCAGCGGTGAACAGGTTAAAACCGTGAGACAGGGAGGTTTGCAGTCTGGCAGCACGTTTCTCACATACACCCACAATCGTTTGGTCTTATGAGATGAACAGACTGAGGGGGACAGAACCGACCTGACGCAGCACTCTACCGCACGGTACCACTGGAGCACGTTGTCATGGAGCGCGTTGTCATGGAGCGCGTTGTCATGGAGCGCGTTGTCATGGAGCGTGCACAGCTGCAGGCACGACAGGAACACCTTCTCAGCGTTGCTGTACCAGCCCGCATCAGACAGAAAGCCACCTGGTGGACAGAACATGACACAACAACAACAAAGAATTGTATTGAAAGAGAGTCCCATAAAACATGTATTGCATTATTTCTAATCCCACAGTTGATTTTGCTTTAATATGAGATTGATCAAATGCAGTCATGTGAAAAAGTTATCCCCACTGGTAAGTTGTATTTGTATCCCTCTTTTTTTACTCACATTCTTACACTGGACATACGGATCTGAGGCACTGCTTCAAAGCAGTGAAAAGCCCCAGTCAAAAGTAGTGGACTCTTATGGGAAACAGGGGTCACCTGGGGCAAAAACACACCTAAAATGAAGCCGAACTGGATGGCCTTCTCTCTGACGTGGGCACCAGACTCAGCGATGTAGGAGCAGCGCCTGCTGAAGGAGTTGGCCAACACTGTGGACACCTTCACTCCATGGTCCATCAATGCCTGGAAACAGTGATGCAGCAGATGTCTACAGACAGCCAGGGGGGGGGAGATTAGTTTTTATTCAACATGCTTGTTTAAATAGAATGAGAAATGCTACTTCAGTGGTTAAACCAGAACACATTTTGAACTTTGGACTGCCAGTTGTATGAAAGGCCTCTGGACACAGTGGCAAAACAACAAATAGTTGGCTGGCTCCCTACAGCCATTTTACCCAGAAGCCTCAGGGGGTGAGTACGTGACACACACACTCATTCGGTCACACTTTAAAATAAACTGAAAACTCCTCCACCTAGCCAGGTGGCTCACACCACAGGTAAACTTCATATAGTGACATCAACCTGGTGGTAACCAAGTCAGTTAACTTCCTTGTCAAACAAACAGGGTTCCCTAAGTGGATGACTTGGCTCTAGTGGCCCTAGGTAGGTAATGCTGTCAGTCTCATGTGTGGTGTATTTGGTATATATATAAAGTTCTAACATTCTGTTAAGTCATCCACCCGGCACACTGAACATGGCCAACAGAACGCTGGTTCCAAATGACGTTCCGGTCCCACGTGGCCTACCTTTTGTCCGAGGCTCGCAGGACCTTGGCAACGACCTCCAATTCACAGAACTCTCCCCCCAGCTGACAGAGGCGACCCTGTTGGTAGAGCTGAGAGGGAGAGAGGGGGGACGGAGAGGGGTGGAGAGGGGTACAGAGGGGTGGGATTGACAATGTGAGAAAGGACTCGCAGAAGGACACAATGAATAATATGCTTGTTTCCACGGGAAGCCAGTGATGTCAGACACTCGATGGAGGGCTGGAGCGGCCTGTTCTTCAGAGAGCAGCGTGGGGCCTAAGATGCTAACCTCACGTTCAACCAGACATTTAACAAACTTCGGAGGTGATCGCTGTAGAGAGCAGAAGAATGAGGTGCCTTCAGCCCACACTGAAAGACCCCTGTAGTCAGTTATAACAATGTTCTGTGTGAACAGGTCTGAAGTTTCTGGTTAGCAGCCTGTTATCCAGAGACATTAAACAGCATTTCCCTGACAAGTGTACCAAAGGGCCCTCCATTCTGCAATAGAGCACCACCTAGCCAAAGGGCAGGCGGATGCTAAATTTGGATAGGCCATGCTTTAATGAGCCATTAGATGTGTTCATCTGGAGCCGGTTTACAGATAGTCACAGATTGTCCCGGCCTGAGACTGAAATAACATTTTGTTTTTAAATCCACTGCCAAAGTTTGACAGAAGATATCACATCGGGTCAATATGAGTTTCTCAAGACAAGTGGTTGTGACATCCAGAAGTTCCTCTGCTGTGTTGGTAGAAACTATCTGTTGGGTTTTTCCAGTGGGTCAAAGTTACTCAACCTCAGGGGGGAGGGGCGTACGGCTGGCAAAACAAGCCAAGGCCGGTCCTGTCCTAAAAAGCAGAGCTTGGCGTTCACTCCCTATTGACAACTGGTGATACGTTTGAGAAATACACACCTACAAAGGAAATGGCGAGCGATGTCTCTGACACAACAGAACTACTAAGCCACATCAAAGCTGCCGTTGTCCGTCTGTGTGAAGACAGACCTCGCTCTCATCAAGATGATTACTTAGATCTGCACACAATGACCCACTTGTGCCCTGAATGCACTCCCGCTGTGAGCTCTGACCAAATTGCACCCCTTTCCCTAGGTAGTGAACTGTTTTCCAGTCAACCGATATTGCGTTGATGACAACCGTGTGGCTTTTAGCACAGAGGTAGTGGCAAACAAATCAATAATTATTCGCCAGCTGTGTGCGTTACGTTAGCACCGCTACTATTCAGGCTGACGTGGGTCGTTTAAATGGTCCGGACTGCATCCCAAACGCAATCCAGAAGTGCACTACATTAGGAATAGGGCAATACGGTCAGAGACTCACACACGGGTTCAAACAAAGCCAACTGCTGATGTCCAGCATGTCATCGAAATGTGCTGATCTGGAAGCTGGTGCCCTCTGTACCCCCGACACACAACTACACACACCTCCACACACACCTCCACACACACCTCCACACACACCACACACACCTCCACACACACCTTCACACACACCTTCACACACACCTTCACAATACACTTAATAGCCTCTGAAATAATTAAAATAGTGTATGATAATAATGCCATTTGAGGAGCAAGTATTTAACTTGAGGTTGTGTGATAGAGAGAAATAGGAGGTCAGGTTGTGATAATCCAGTACATCTAATTAAACCTAATATAGTAATATGTTAAACTACAGTACATAACCCAGTGGATCACTACAGTAGGCTTGGTAATATAATCCAGTACATCTAATTAAACCTAATATAGTAATATGTTTAACTACAGTACATAACCCAGTGGATCACTACAGTAGGGTTGATATTATAATCGTGGTCACATAATAATAGTAACTTAACTAAGTACAACTGTCTCAATAACAATAAGTTACCCAATTAATCATTTAACTACAAATAGGGACAAAAGTAAAATATCTTAGAATCCCATAACATGTGTACAAACTACCCTATAGATGTGTGTCCTATTGATCTAACAACCAGATGATTACTGCCCTAATTGGACATGTTTAAGTGAGTCCATGATCCGAACCAACCCGAACCAACCCGCAGTTTCCGAACCAACCCGCAGTATCCGAACCAACTCGCAGTTTCCGAACCAACTCGCAGTTTCCGAACCAACTCGAACCAACCCGCAGTTTCCGAACCAACTCGCAGTTTCCGAACCAACCCGCAGTATCCGAACCAACTCGAACCAACCCGCAGTATCCGAACCAACCCGCAGTATCTGACCCAACCTGTCTACACGCACACTAACTTATCTGGGTACAGTTAGTCCAAACAGCACCAGTCCTCACCTTATAATAAACATCAAACAGTATATTTTCAGGCAGGGTCCGTATATCTGTTCTCCATCTGCTGTACTGGTCCACTACTGCACAAATACTGGTGTTATAGAGGCTCTCAGGGATCCATTCCAGCTCCACAGCCGCCATATTGTTCTGATGCTTCTGCAAACAGACACCTCCTAACTCCCTCCCCACTACCCTCTAACTCCCTCCCCACTACCCTCTAACTCCCTCCCCACTACCCTCTAACTCCCTCCCCACTACCCTCTAACTCCCTCCCCACTACCCTCTAACTCCCTCCCCACTACCCTCTAACTCCCTCCCTACTACCTTCTAACTCCCTCCCCACTACCCTCTAACTCCCTCCCCACTACCCTCTAACTCCCTCCCCACTACCCTCTAACTCCCTCCCCACTACCCTCTAACTCCCTCCCCACTACCCTCTAACTCCCTCCCCACTACCCTCTAACTCCCTCCCTACTACCTTCTAACTCCCTCCCCACTACCCTCTAACTCCCTCCCCACTACCCTCTAACTCCCTCCCTACTACCTTCTAACTCCCTCCCCACTACCCTCCTAACTCCCTCCCCACTACCCTCTAACTCCCTCCCCACTACCCTCTAACTCCCTCCCCACTACCCTCTAACTCCCTCCCCACTACCCTCCTAACTCCCTCCCCACTACCCTCTAACTCCCTCCCCACTACCCTCCTAACTCCCCACTACCCTCCTTTATTCTGGATCCAAACTGAGCCCACTGAACCTTTATTCTGGACCCAAACTAAACCCGCTCAACCTTTATTCTGGACCCAAACTGAACCCACCCCCAAGTTTCATTTAAACTGAGTTGACGCCATTACGCCAGTAATAGTGATCAAAAATAGTGATTTTTGGTTAAAATAATAAGTGTTTCTTTAAATCTTTGCCATTGTCTAAGGTTCCACTATTTGCAGCAACT
The DNA here is from genome assembly GCA_029465975.1 of Dallia pectoralis. Taxonomy (NCBI): domain Eukaryota; kingdom Metazoa; phylum Chordata; class Actinopteri; order Esociformes; family Umbridae; genus Dallia; species Dallia pectoralis. Next base: position 1,481,085 of record CM055755.1, on the reverse strand, counting down.
ACCCTTTCAGACCTTTGACAGTGTACTGTACACTCCAAACCTGTTGGTGGTAGTAATACTTTTACAAGCACACACCAGAAAAATACTTTATTATGACTGTATTATCAGACAAACTTTACCAGTGGTTCCAAAGTCCAAACTTCGTCAACTCCAACTTTAGTCATAATGCGGTCATGGGATAAAATTCTGTCGCGACAGCAATTCTATCTTCACTTCCACGGGTTTAAGTGTTTATAAAATAGTAGTATTTATATGTAACACAGGTTGATTATGAAACGTGGCAAAAAACAAGAAGACACCGTTGAGAAAACAGTTTTATTTCATATATTTTCCATTCAAAACAAGTGGTGTTTTTCTCTCACACATTTACACTGTACACATGCACTAGCTGTTTTTAATAAAATTATGTCCGAGCCAAGCAAGACAGGATTCCATAACACAACAGAATAAACGTATGAAACCAATCTCTTAACCTTGGATAATACATGTGCTATTTATTTACTGTCAGAAATAGGCTGCCATTTTCACTACAAAAAAATAATGTTCCTAAAAAATATTATGCACAAAACAATCCCTCACAAAGTAACAGACAATCCATCATTTTAAAATGTATCCAAAACCATTAGCATTTCACCTCAGAAAATTTTTATTTTCAAATTGAACAAAACATACAGAAATAGGCCTGCTAGAAAAAAAACCACTACAAATTGACTAGTTAAAATTGCCCTTTAGTCAAAAGAAAATTAAACAACACACTGTTTACTGCAGATAATGAATAATTTAACAACAACTTTTAAAATATAAATGTCTCAGACGGCAGACCTGTCCTATCAATAAACACTAGTTCTGTCCAAATGAATATGCTCTGTCATTCACAGCAGCAGCAAGTAAGGAAACAGAGAAATCATGTGTTAACTTGATCCGTTCCCACCGATGCATGAAATAAGATCTGTCTACACGATTTCACTACACTATTTCTTACTCAAGGTGAATTGTCATGGAAATTGAATTGTTCTGAGCTTCTCTAGACTGATTAAGCCAAGTGTTCATCCTTAATTCAAACCCCTTTATAACAAAATATATATAAAAAACAACAACAAATTAATATTGACAACTGACTAGTTGAGCACAAACATTTTCTCGGACCACTGGATCAGAATCTTTTTTGCTCACTTGAAGGTTTACGCTAAAACACAACACTAGGCACGTATAAACTCAGCCTGGACAACTGAGAGGTGTTTAAGCCTATTACATAGCAGGTTCAAAGGGTTAGCCAGCTAGCACACAACAACAAAATCTGACAACTTGAAGAAAAATTAACTAAATTGACAGTTAACTTGAACTGGGCAATCTGTATCGTTCTTAATGAATATGAAATCGACTGTTGATCCATTTATCAAAGTCAGCTGGCAAACGTACTACACCCGAGTCAGGCCTGGCACCAGGACGAAGGGACCGAGGAGGCTTTTAAAATTGATAATCTTTGTTTGCCATTTCTCTGTAGGGTATTTGAAACTTAAACAGGAAGGGAAATACAGATGAGGGGGAAAATCTCCCTCGTGGCCCCGGGCCTGACCTGAGAAAAGGACCCATTCCATGAGTCATATCCCGCACCTGTACCCCTCCCCGTCTGTTGTTCAGTTCAAACTGCACCTGTTACCAACATAGAATTGTTCAGACGTAGCTGGTCAGAGATAGTTCTCTCTATAGAAGATGCTTATGAGACAGGGACATAAAAAAGTGGTTGCACTGACCAACCCAACCACATCCTGTTCTCAGAAATGGGAGTAGGAGGAGTCCGTGTTTGATGTAATTGGATAGTCTTCCTGATCAGTTGATTTTGGACAGTCACATTGTTTGGTTGCATCGTTGGGACTGGATGAATGCAGCCACACGGAAAAACGAGATTTTCATGTTATGCAACGCATTGCAACTACAGGTGATGGCCACTAGGTGTCACCTGGTCTCACCTGGCCAGCAGGAAATCAACAAATCCTCCCTGACCAACTACACGTTTTATCTTCAATTAACTGGTAAGTTAATTTCAATCAATGTAAGATTAAGAAATAAATAAATGAACCCAATATTAAGCACAAACCATTTAAATACAGTTTAAAACCAGGAAGCAATTTGCATTGTAAGCAATAGAGATAAGGGGATTGCATTGAGTGAATATCAATATTAGGGCAATAGCTAGAAAAATAAAAACATTTTGGAGAACATTTTAATTCAGCAGTTGGCGCAAAATGGAAATAATCCAAAGTCTAAAATGGTTGGCCGTCTTCTCTGACGCTGATAAAATTAGTACAGATAAACATGTAAAACAAAAAAGAAAAAATCTTACTTAAAGTACTCTAAAGTAATGTACTGAACCCACATGAAGAGCACAATATAAAAAAAATAAAAAATATATAATTTGTGGATTTTTGGTTCCACAAAATCGCACTTAACCCCGCATCGAAATGGTATCCTCCAGCATAATGAGATATATCTTACCACTTCACATCAAGTGAAGGGAAAATGTGTTTGGAACGACTTCCAGCCTCAAACAATGTGGTCATTTAAGGAAGATGACAGTTTATTTATTTATTTAAGAGTTAAAAACATGGGTTAAAAAAAACAAACAGCACCTTTACATCCCAGGGAAAAAAGAGACAATGTGAACCAAAAAGGAAACGCTGACGTGAAAGGAATGTGCTGCGTCAAAAATATTGTACGGGAAAATCACCCGCCCACACAGGGACCGGTTCCACTGATATTTAAGGTGACGGCTTAATTAAAACGATGACCTCGCCTACAAAAGAAAAGTTGTTGTGCTAAAAAGTGAACCACAGCACCTGATACACACTGTCCAGGAATAATGTTTGCCAGTAGTGTCTGAAATGGTGCCCAAAAAAGCCAACAGCCATCGTTATACTGCACACACACACGCGCGCACGCACATACACCCGCACACGCACGCACATACACGGGCACATCCTGGGATCCTGAAAGTGATTGATCTATAATCTCTAGTCTGTAGAAAGGTTGCAGATGATGAGGCAGAACGTCCTTCGGTGTGTCTTGTTTTATCGAAAGTCCATGTTCGTATTAAATGATGTTGAGGTTCTGTTCGTCTGCGGAGTGTGTCGACGTGTGTGTGTGTGTCACTCAACACACACACACGGTGGTCTTCCCATGTCGCTGTTGGAGGAGTGACACATTGGTTGGCGCCGGATTTGGGTCCTTTCCCACAACCCCCGCCGGCGTTCTCTCGACATTCTTTCGCCGGTTCCTCTTCGCCGGCAGGTTGTGGTTCGGCGACTTCTCATCCAGCGTCCGCTTACCGCCAGATGTCCTCGAGGTTACATCGTTAATGTCCAGGGTTGGTCCGTTGCCCACAGGAGAAAACCCGGTGCGTGAGTCGTCGTCAGAGTCTGAGAGGGGCGGGCCGAAAGGATCTGATAGGGCCAGGGAGTACAAGCTGCTCCCTGATAGGCCGTTTCGCCGTTCCAACGTCGGCAGGAGCTCACACACGGCAGAGGACATGTCCATGACTGGAGCCTGCAGAGAGATCGAGAGAGTTAGAGAGAGAGAGAGAGAGAGAGAGAGAGATAGAGAGGGAGATAGAGAGATAGAGAGAGGGAGAGAGATAGAGAGATAGAGAGAGAGGGAGAGAGATAGAGAGAGAGGGAGAGACCGATAGAGAGAGTGAGACAGAGAGAGTGAGACAGAGAGAGTGAGACAGAGAGAGTGAGACAGAGAGAGTGAGACAGAGAGAGAGAGACAGAGAGAGTGAGACAGAGAGAGTGAGACAGAGAGAGAGACCAAGTGTATAAAGGGAAGTATGAGCAGGTTGAGCCCATCACTCAGACACAGTGGGTTTATTGAACACAGCTTCTCTACCTTTATGAGGGGCGTGCTGGAGCGAGACGCCGGGCCACAGCGCTGACCCTCAGCCAGGTTTAAGAGCACCTCCTCATGGTGAAGAGGCTCCTGTGGCACAGTGGGATCGTGCAGGGCGATCACGATGGCCGAGGTGTTGTCCGCGCGGAGCAGCCGCTGACGCCAGCGCAGAAGGGCGTGGCTCACCAGCTGACGGGCGCTGGACACACCACACGGCGCCTGGAGGTGTAGAATATGAGCGTTAATTAAGTATTCATTATAGGAATGGGTTAGGAAACAGAAACAATGTAGGAAGAAAGGTGCGTTGGAAAGAAGCGCAGGAAACAGGTGTATGCATGCAGCCGTCCAGCGGCGACTCACCATGGCCTCGTCGTTGTCCTGACACATGGAAACAGCGTCTTGGGGCGGTACCATGTTCCACAGCCCGTCACTGCCGAGGATAATGTAGCGGTGTTTGCGCGGGTCCAGGGTCAGAACGCAGGTGTCCGGCTCCGGAGAAACCACAAACTCCCCGCTGTAGAAGTCATAGCTCCACAGGTCACCTGTTCGGACCGAGGAAAACGAGAGGATTTGTGCACAACAGCTATGGCATTGATGGTAGTTAGACTAAGTGGAGATGCTTCATATCTGGGCTATTTACGTTTGAGAAGATCAAAACAGAGAGCCTCCCCTATGGAAAGAATTACAACGGCGAAACGTATTCGGAGAAACACGGGAATTGACAGCAAGTCAATGTCAGAACCAGCTTTATTCGTCGGCTCCTGTTGTATAGCTCATGTCATGTTACCCTCAGTTGGCAACATAGAGAGACAGGAAAGAGAAACAACAACACATGTAAATGGAAATAGAGTATCTGTAGAGCGCCTGATAGAGTATCTGTAGAGCGCCTGATAGAGTATCTGTAGAGCGCCTGATAGAGTATCTGTAGAGCGCCTGAAAATCTGTAGAGCGCCTGATAGAGTATCTGTAGAGCGCCTGATAGAGTATCTGTAGAGCGCCTGATAGAGTATCTGTAGAGAGCCGTAGAGCGCCTGATAGCCGTAGAGTAGATCTAGAGCGCACGATAGAGTAGCCGTAGAGCGCCTAGAGTATAGAGCGCACGATAGAGTAGCTGTAGAGCGCCTGATAGAGTATCTGTAGAGCGCCTGATAGAGTATAGAGCGCCTGATAGAGTATCTGTAGAGCGCCTGAGCTGTAGAGCGCCTGATAGAGTAGCTGTAGAGCGCCTGATAGAGTGCTGCTGAGCGCCTGATAGAGTATCTAGAGCGCCTGATAGAGTATCTGTAGAGCGCCTGATAGAGTATCTGTAGAGCGCCTGATAGAGTATCTGTAGAGCGCCTGATAGAGTATCTGTAGAGCGCCTGATAGAATATCTGTAGAGCGCCTGATAGAGTATCTGTAGAGCGCCTGATAGAGTATCTGTAGAGCGCACGATAGAGTATCTGTAGAACGCACGATAGAGTAGCCGTAGAGCGCACGATAGAGTAGCCGTAGAGCGCACGATAGAGTAGCCGTAGAGCGCACGATAGAGTAGCCGTAGAGCGCACGATAGAGTAGCCGTAGAGCGCACGATAGAGTAGCTGTAGAGCGCCTGATAGAGTATCTAGAGCGCCTGATAGAGTATCTGTAGAGCGCCTGATAGAGTATCTGTAGAGCGCCTGATAGAGTAGCTGTAGAGCGCCTGATAGAGTAGCTGTAGAGCGCCTGATAGAGTTGCTGTAGAGCGCCTGATAGAGTTGCTGTAGAGCGCCTGATAGAGTTGCTGTAGAGCGCCTGATAGAGTAGCTGTAGAGCGCCTGATAGAGTAGCTGTAGAGCGCACGATAGAGTAGCCGTAGAGCGCACGATAGAGTAGCTGTAGAGCGCACAATAGAGTAGCCGTAGAGCATACGATAGAGTAGCCGTAGAGCGCACGATAGAGTAGCTGTAGAGCTGACAGTTTGAGGTGGGTTGATGTGGTAAGCTCATGGTTAGGGCTGTGCAGTGCTCCACTTAAAACTTCCTTGTGCATCCTGTGAATTAGTTTGGTGCAGCTTAAACCCCAGCTGTTGATTGAACTTCCAATTCAAATGACAGGTTTACTAGTGAAATATATCCAAACAAATGACAAAAAAAGCCTTATGGCAAAACAAATTCTATTTTATTCACTCAACCCTTAATTTTGCTCGCCCATCTGAGAACAGTTACATTGGAGACAGCTCTACCTACTACTAATAACCATTACGTCCTAATCTAATCTAAAACAAGCATCTTATGCGTTTCAAAAACTGGTAAAACAAACCCAGCCAGCTTGTCAGGTGAGTTCTTGATCCTGTTTCCTACAGCTTTTTCTTCAGTGAATGCAGTTGAGTTCTACATACAGTGCTTGACAACCATGGACCCATAATACACAGGTTGTCACTGGATGTAACCTGGAACGGCATCAGGAAATCAGGGCTTGTATACAAACTAGGCAATCAAAAACAACCTAAAGCCTATCATATGCCATGAAAAAAGCCAGGTTTAATATCCAACTGATCAGTAAAAATGGAGGGAACATAAAGCACCTGTTCTCCACCATGAACTTTAAAACCCCAGTACCAGTCACCAAATGATCTGAACTGAAGAGCAATTGAATATTTACTTTATTCAAACAACGGTGAGCAATATCAGATCTCTTATCTCGAGTTCCACTCCTTCTACTCTTCTAAATGAAGGACCTCCAACGCCACCTCAATTTCTCTCCCGTTTCCCTGATGTTACTCCTATTAACAGAAAAAACCTGTCCATTAACAGGCCGTACTGATGTTCACCAATTAGCACGCGCCAAACATACAAATGACCACTAGCTCAGAATCATCTTTTCCAAGTGTGTTCCATATTTCAGATGGACCAGTGACACCTCATCCTTAAGCAGCACCAGACAACCAGAGGTACATTTAACCATGTTGCAACAGCCAAGGAAAACATTTCGGCGGTCCAAGACAGAGAAAAACATGTTTCCCAACCCAAGCAGCACAAACAGCAGATTCTATGAATTCAGATTCTGGGTAAACAGGAGAGGGTTTGATTGTATGTTAATACACTCCCATTATCTATTGAGATTAGCTAGCTTATCAAACATTTTAGGCTAGAGGTTAAATCCAATATCTACTTAGGGTTATATAGGCATCGTGGGGTTTAGAGGCAATTCCAGAAATTGCCTGGAATTTGCCATTAAAACAACAAATTCTTGCAATTCACACTCCAACATAGTCATTTAGCAGCTCTGTCGCTCTGTGATGTCAGGCCATTATCTTTTCGCACTCCAAACGATCTGCTCAATTCTAAACCGGAAGGCGTCAAGATGGGTCACTCTGTTAAATCTTCACATACGTATCCCCTGAATATCTGTGACGATTACGCTTAACTAATAGCGTCCGCTAAATGGTTAGCAAAGAAGTGGAAACATGGAGCTTAGGCATCCAGGGCCGGATTGCAGACTTGACCAGCGTTGCCATAAATTTACCTAGAGCCCGTGCCACTGCCAGGAAAGGTATCTGGTCGATGACAGTGCTCCTCCGGACCGGGCCATTGTGGGTCAGCCTGGGTCTCTTCCAAACGACCCGGTTCACACCAGACTTCTTTATCACACTGGAGATATGAGGGAAAGACAGAAAGGGGTTATTAGACAGGAGGGATATTCAGTCAGACTACCTAGTTGGTCTGTGGCAACCACTGGCTAGTAAACCAAACGCGGGTAAACCAAACGTGCGTAAACCAAACGCGCGTAAACCAAACGCGGGTAAACCAAACGCGGGTAAACCAAACGCGGGTAAACCAAACGCGGGTAAACCAAACGCGGGTAAACCAAGCGCGGGTAAACCAAGCGCGGGTAAACCAAGCGCGGGTAAACCAAGCGCGGGTAAACCAAGCGCGGGTAAACCAAGCGGGTAAAAAGCCGGGTAAACCAAGCGCGGGTAAACCAAGCGCGGGTAAACCAAGCGCGGGTAAACCAAGCGCGGGTAAACCAAGCGCGGGTAAACCAAGCGCGGGTAAACCAAACGCGGGTAAACCAAACGCGGGTAAACCAAACGCGGGTAAACCAAACGCGGGTAAACCAAACGCGGGTAAACCAAACGCGGGTAAACCAAACAGTGATGTAGCATAGTTAACGTTTAGGCCTCTTATGGAATTATTCTGATTGACTGGTGACTTGCAATGACACTGTGGTCCTCATGTTGTAAGACATTGGCAACAGACTGCCAACATGAATCCCACCATCAGGACTAGACATTGACCACTCTCCTGTGTCTGTGCACTAATTAATAATTGTTATCCCTTTAGTCAATAGAGGCAGACACACACACACACTCTGGATGGATCTGAATGTCTTCACCTGCCCCCCAGCCCTTCAATTCGCTCCCTCTCCTTGGGCAGCTCCGGCTTGTGGTCCTGTGTGACCTCCACGGCCCGAATGAACTGGTCCGTCGGGTCGTCCTGGACACCGAGCACTACGGCCGAGTCGCCCACGTGGGCCACGAACATGCGGTCGCCCCGAATGACCACCACACTGGCCGTGGTCCCTGAAGTGCTGGGCAGCCCGGTCAGAGTCTTGGGCCACTCTGCTACAATGGGACAAAAAGACAGAGGATGTGTAAAGAAAGGAAATGGATTCCAGCTACGTTACGTCCCAGTGGCTGCAGTAACGATGTTCCAAATGTAACCGTGGACCAGCCTGGTTAGGAATCAGTTACGCCATCTTCACAGAATGCAAAAAGACAGGCAGTCATGGACAGACAGACCACTGGGCCAGTCAGACGGACAGCCAAACAGACAGACAATCATTGGGACCACAGTGAGACAGTAAGTCAACAGGGGAGAGACAGACACACTAAAAACACACACTAGATAACCAGGGTGAGAGACAATGACAGCTGCCTCTCTAGATTACAAACAAACAGCATCGATCACAATCTCAACATAGAGCCAGACAGACCTTCATCAAGTCGAAGCATGGAAGATAAGTAATGCATTACACAGGAGAGACAGTGTAGGTCCAGTGAGACAGATACAGTGTAGGTCCAGAGTGACAAGAGACAGTGTAGGTCCAGAGAGACAGATACAGTGTAGGTCCAGAGAGACAGATACAGTGTAGGTCCAGAGAGACAGATACAGTGTAGGTCCAGAGAGACAGATACAGTGTAGGTCCATAGAGACAGATACAGTGTAGGTCCAGAGAGACAGATACAGTGTAGGTCCAGAGAGACAGATATAGTGTAGGTCCAGAGAGACAGATACAGTGTAGGTCCAGAGAGACAGATATAGGGTAGGTCCAGAGAGACAGTGTAGCTATGGACTAGCTGGTACTTTTCCGGTCAGTACTATCTATCCCACTCTAAAACAGCCTGGATCAGATGGTACTATAATGGTCAATATTGGCATGGGAAGATGAGGAGACACACGTTGGTTGTTGTTTAGAGAAGCGCTTCTCTACTGGACTAGGATTCTCCAGCCGCAAAAATGGTTTTCCCTGAACTCATGCAAATTGATTGAGAGTATACTATCATTAAGTAATTTAGATTAACTACCCTGCTCAGGCACAGAATTGAGTATTTGAACTAGCGACCTTTTGGTTACTTGGTCAGACCTTCTAACCACTAAGCTACCTGATGCTAGCTCTGACACATGGAATAGGATCCCATTTGGAACACAGCATATAACAAACATGTCAATTCAAGCACTAATGGAGCATTTTTAGATCAGCTGCGTTAGGGCAGGGTTGGAACAAAAACGTGCAAAGCACGGTTGTTCGCCAGGAAAAACACAAGCTTATTGTCGTTCGCTCCGTAGTGTAAGACAGACTTCACAGGGTTAATGGAAGTCTGGAAGCATGCAGAGCAGGTCCCTGTAGAACGCCCTACATACAACAACCATCCTGTCCTGGCAGCTCATTGGCCAAAAGACCTGTTCATCATTAATGCATAATGGATACTGAAAAGAGCAGGGGGAACTCATGGACTTAATAAGTAGATGTTCGAGTGCACCTTTCTGCTCTCTCTAATCACCAGCCACTACCGACCTCCATACCCAGGCAACACGCAAAGTGTCATAGCATTGAGTTCAAGGTTAAATTATGTCCGAACACGAAGCAGAACCAGTGACAGACAAATTAATGGAGCTACACTGGGCTGTATCTCTGCCTTATGGGGTAACACTGGGCTGTATCTCTGCCTTATGGGTTACTACTGGGCTGTATCTCTATGGGGTCACACTGGGCTGTATCTCTGCCTTATGGGGTACCACTGGGCTGTATCTCTGCCTTATGGGGTAACACTGGGCTGTATCTCTATGGGGTCACACTGGGCTGTATCTCTGCCTTATGGGGTACCACTGGGCTGTATCTCTGCCTTATGGGGTACCACTGGGCTGTATCTGTGCCTTATGGGGTACCACTGGGCTGTATCTCTATGGGGTACCACTGGGCTGTATCTCTATGGGGTACCACTGGGCTGTATCTCTATGGGGTACCACTGGGCTGTATCTATATGGGGTAACACTGGGCTGCATCTCTGCCTTATGGGGCCACACTGGGCTGATCTCTATGGGGTCACACTGGGTTGTATCTCTGCCTTATGTGGTATCACTGGGCTGTATCTCTGCCTTATGGGGTACCACTGGGCTGTATCTCTGCCTTATGGGGTACCACTGGGCTGTATCTCTGCCTTATGGGGTACCACTGGGCTGTATCTCTGCCTTATGGGGTACCACTGGGCTGTATGGGGTCTCTGCCTTATGGGGGTACCACTGGGCTGTATCTCTGCCTTATGGGGTACCACTGGGCTGTATCTCTGCCTTATGGGGTACCACTGGGCTGTATCTCTGCCTTATGGGGTACCACTGGGCTGTATCTCTGCCTTATGGGGTACTGGGCTGCATCTCTGCCTTATGGGGCCACACATCTCTATGGGGTCACACTGGGTTGTATCTCTGCCTTATGTGGTATCACTGGGCTGTATCTCTGCCTTATGGGGCTGCTGTATCTCTGCCTTATGGGGTACCACTGGGCTGTATCTCTGCCTTATGGGGTACCACTGGGCTGTATCTCTGCCTTATGGGGTACCACTGGGCTGTATCTCTGCCTTATGGGGTACCACTGGGCTGTATCTCTGCCTTATGGGGTACCACTGGGCTGTATCTCTGCCTTATGGGGTACCACTGGGCTGTATCTCTGCCTTATGGGGTACCACTGGGCTGTATCTCTGCCTTATGGGGTACCACTGGGCTGTATCTCTGCCTTATGGGGTACCACTGGGCTGTATCTCTGCCACACTCCTGTCTTGTCAGATGGCTAACAGCAGCAGCAGGTTTAATTATCCTGCCAAGTCAGATAAACCAAACTGCACACTGAGCATGTAAATATTATAGCAGGCTCGTTATCAGGTTGCTAAGAACAAAAAACACCAATCATAATAACACAAACCCCAAGCCATGTACCAGGTGTACACATGCATGACCGTATAACTCACGCAGTTTCTTCCACATGGCATGGTGGCAGGCGACGAAGCCTTTCCGAATAGCTGCACACACTTCCCCGTCGTCCGTGGACCAGAACCCCCGCTGTTTCTTGATGAACTCCCACAAATAGTCCCGGGCGAATTGCGCCGCCTCGCAGCCTCCGTGCCCGTCGAACACCGCGAAGAAAGCGACCGACTGGCGGGACTGGTTCTCACCTGGAGCCGGCGAACTGGACCCCTCCCGGGCAGCGGCTGCACAACTTTGGTCCCCATTTTGTGCATTTGGTGTCCATGCATCTGTGGTGTCTGCAGAGGCAGATCCACGGTCGGTTGATACCTTATGTGCAGTCCGATCTGGCTCTTCGTGTCCAGGCTTTTCGGGTAGATGGGCGACCGTCGTGTGATCCCCTTTAGTCGGGTCTGTTTCGTCCGCGTTCAGCTCGTCCTCCCCCGGCACGGGCTCCACTACCACCTCGGTAACATCCTCCATGTATTTCCTGCCTCCCTGGTCGGAGAAAACGCTCACTCGCATCAGGAATGCGTTTTCCATGGCAGAGGAGACGTCTGTTTGCGTCAGATGCTGCTGTTTGTAGTGCCCAGACGGATTCAAAAGTATTTCAAGTTAAGTTTATGGCAGATAGATGATCGATCACCCGCTTTAGGTCTTTGTTTATGTTCAAGCCTTGTAGGCATGCCCAGAAACGTTCTGACGTCAGAGGTAGAGCAACTGTGGGAGTTGTGCAGTCAACAGCGCCACCTGCTGGATATGTGGAGCAGTGCAACTGGGAGTCGTGCAATCCACAGCGCCACTTACTGGATATGTGGAGCAGTGCAACTGGGAGTTATGCATTCAACAGCGCCTCTTACTGGATATGTGGAGCAGTGCAACTGGGAGTTATGCATTCAACAGCGCCACCTGCTGGATATGTGGAGCAGTGCAACATTTTAAATGTTTTATTGCCTAGTTGTTTGTCCCAAACGTGTCAAAACGTGGTCACCGCATGCTGGCAGCCTGGCACATAACGCCGCCTCGAGTTATATTCGAGTAGAAACCCCATTATGGTAGGATTTTGTGTAATACAAAAAGAATATATAAGGAAAATCACGTTCAGATAGCCAATACGAATAGCTAGACACCTGGCGGTGTAAAAATTAGTTTTTTCATCATTCCTATTATATGGATCTTTTAAAAACGAATTGATGAAATGCAGGCTTTGTATCAGAATATAAAAAGGACACACTTATATTACAGTAAACGTGGTGCTGTCTTTTGACTGTTCTCTGCATCGGGAATGCATATGTAGGCCTACATTAACATGATACACCAAAAAATAAAAACGGATAACAGCTTGAAACCTTTCGATCACAGAAAGCACAGATAGAACCCAGAACCTTTGGCATTACACACGTCATGAGTTACCAATGAAGTTACCCTGGACCTACACATAATTGTACTGTGGTTATGGTTATGACTGCTGGGAAGCGATAATAAAACTAACCCTAACAGCCTTGTGAACCTTAACAGAATTTCCAAAGTCCAAACAAGTTCAATGCCTGCACAATATGTTCATCTGCTGTAGTTATTTATAAAGTATCACAAATACACTATTGTTCAGAAGTCTGAGGTCACTTAGAAATGTCCTTGTTGAACACATTCGTGAACCTACTTTGATTATGAACGTTATTTTCATTGACAATGGTAGGATTTTTGGTTCAAAATAATAATTGTGTCTTTCAAACTTGGCCATTGTCTAAGGTTCCACTATTTGCAGCAACTACCCTTTCAGACCTTTGACAGTGTACTGTACACTCCAAACCTGTTGGTGGTAGTAATACTTTTACAAGCACACACCAGAAAAAGACTTCACTGTATTATCAGACAAACTTCACCAGTGGTTCCAAAATCCAAACTTTGTCAATTCCAACTTTATATATATTTTTGCGGTATCTGGCAATTCTAATATACACCAAACTATCATCGACATGGAGAGGCTCACTGATGACTTGGTCAAGTACAAGGATTATGTTTTTGCGAAGGGTTTTGCCACAGCTGAGCATATTGACTCTCTGGAGACCTTTGAGATCAGGGACAGTGACATATTTTTAATCACTTACCCAAAGTCAGGTGAGTGACAACTTTAATAAATCATTTTACTGGACAATAGGAATGTACTTGATGGATCTTATCGGGTAAGGATTGGGAACCGGGTCCAAAAGTTACTTTTTTGGCGTACATTAGAAAAATAACAGCCATAGTTTTTTTACCAGCCAAAAAAAATACATTGCTTTTTACTATTACAATTTGCTAAAAGTAATGTTCAACACTATCATACATTTACGGATATCATACATTTACGGATATCATACATTTACAGACATCATACATTGAGACATTATACATTTCCGGACATCATACATTTACGGATATCATACATTTACAGACATCATACATTGAGACATTATACATTTCCGGATATCATATATTTACGGATATCATACATTTACAGACATCATACATTGAGACATTATACATTTACGGATATCATACATTTCAGTAACTGAAAAAAGGCTGAGAAGCTCTGTCTCATTAAAATGAAGGAGAAATTTAACCAGTACCAATGTTGTACAAATCTGCATTATTCAAATCCTGAGTATCCACGTTATATAAGACTGTATGACATTGCGTCAGTTTTTACTGTTGGCAGATACAATCTTATCTGCTTTATAAGAGCATTACGGCCTCTCAAGGGTTGTAGTTTGCCGACAACTTATTATCAGAATCAGGTTTATTTGCCCACGTCCGTTCACACCCACAAGGAATTTGTTCTGACCCATAGCTGCAGCATTTGGAACACACATTTTTAAAAGTGGATGTATGATGCGTTTCAGTCTGTCTTCATCCTTGACAGTGGCTGCAGCGTTCCAGACGGTGATGGAGGAGGTCAGGATGGACTCAATAATGACAGTGTAGGCATTAATTATCATGAATGTTGGCAGTTGGTACTTGTTGAGCTGCCGCAGGCTGCTCAAAAAGTACAAACTGGTCAGAGGGTCCAACAGGTGTTTCCCCAACCTCACCTGCTGCCTCCTGTTGGAGAGAAAGTCTGTAATCCATTTACATGTTGAAATGCGCACTCCCATGGTGGAGAGCTTATCCTGGAGGAGTGTTGGGATTATGGGGTTGAAGCTGAAGTACAAAAACAGAATTCTGGCATAGGTTTCAGCATCTAGTCAAGACATGTTGGCTCAGTAGGCAAACTGTTGAGGGTCTAGTACTGGATATGTGAGGTCAGGGCAACTGGCCTGTAGTCATTTACCCCTGTGATCTTTGGTTTCTTGGAGACTGAGATTATGGCGAAGCAGTCTGGGACAGGGGCATAGACTCCATCAGGATCAGCTGCCTTCCTTGGGTTTTGACTCTTGAATAGTCTGTTAACATCCCTCTCCAGTATAGTGTCCCATTGTAGCTTCAGAAAAGGTGTTAATTGTTGCCATTGTGGACTTTCCACTACTATATGGCTATTGTAATAACATTGTTCTCTAAAGTTCAACCTTTTTCAAAATGTTGACCTGTAGGAACCATATGGACACAGCAGATCATCACCTCCATATGTGAAAAAGAGATGGGCGATATCTACAGCAACAACTTGGAGAAAATGCCATGGCTGGAGTATCAGGAAGGCCATAACGACTACACCACACGCCCAAGCCCACGGCTGTTTGCCTCTCACCTCACCACTGCACTTATGCCCCCAGGCCTGAAAAAAACAAAGGCAAAGGTAGATGGATGACAGGGTGGAGAACTTATAGCAGGGGGGTTAAACAATTTTTTTCCTGGAGTCCAGATTCTGTCTTCAACCAGGTCTGGCCTAGCAGAACATACAAATATATATACAGTATTATATTTTTTATTTACCATTATTTAAATGATTACTCTGGAACAGTTATGCAAAGAATTGAGGTTAACAAACTTTTGATAAATGCATAATTTGGACATCACTTACATATTATCAACCAATACATGAGCCAATAAAAACCTTTGGTAAAAAATATAAAGCATTTACTATGTTTGTTATACAGCATGAAAAAGATGACACAAATACACAGAATATCAGTTTAAACAAAGACCTAAGTCATTTCCTGTATTCGATGAGACATAAAAACATGAAATGAGAGTTAAAGATAAAGTTAACATTGTAGGACCCAAATTAAACTCTGTGGAACCCCTTTGTGGACTACAATAAAAATAGATTTAATTACATCATCCGCATAGCAAATGGAACCATATTTCCTAAAGTGCTCTACCTTTTGCCTTTTGCCAGGGCCTAAATGACTATAAATGTACTGTGAATGTTTTTTCTGTTCTTTTTCAGATCATCTACGTGATGCGCAACCCGAAAGACAACTTGTTATCATACTATCACTGGTGTTTTAACTGGGCCACGTTTAATGACCCAAAGAGCTTCGAGGACTTCCTGGAACAGTGGTTAACAGGACATGGTAGGGTGAAGACAATAGCCTTGCTTGTTTAAACTAGTCCACTACACTGGGAATGGATTGGATATTCTGTCTGTCCCATTTGGCAACGTATTACATACATAGTACCTAACTGGCCCTGGTCAAAACTAGTCCACTACATTGGGAATAGACTGCCATTTGAGATGCTTTAAACAGTTTGACCCTGTTATGACCCTGCAGTTGGTGGTGGATCCTGGTTCAATCATATCAAAGACTGGCATGCCAATAGAGACCAGTACAACATCCTGTTCCTGACCTACGAGGACATGATCCTGGTAGGATATTATAATAGACTTATTATATTAACATGTAATTATATATATTATATCATATTATACAGGGATACATCCAAAATGAAACCCAAAAAGTCTTCTGATCAGCAGTATTACAGCATATAAAGAATAGCTGAAAGCCTAGTGGTCCAAAAGTCTGAATAGGGTTTGAACATTTCCTGGATTGACTCCCAAACCTGCAATTTTAGAGATCTGTTGTTCTGTCTTTTGGACCCAAGGCAGGAAATCCTGATTCACCAAGGTTCTTATGCTTCCAGTTTATTATAAAAACATGTTCCCATTCAACACACCATAGTTGGTAAAATAGTCATGTTTAATTAAATACGGAACAAAGTACTACGTTCAGTCTAGTAATTATTTAAGTGACTCAATTGGCTTCGATCATTACCATTTCTTTAGGATCTGAAGACAGCCGTGGTGAAGATCTGCAGTTTTCTAGAGAAAGACCTGAATGAAGCAGATATCAACAAGATAGTAGAAAAGGCCACCTTTAAAAACATGAAGCATGACCCCAAGGCCAACTACGAGTTCATACCAGAGGAAACACTGAAGAAGGGCCAGTTCCTACGCAAAGGTCAAGGCTTTTGTTTTTATGAATATGGACATATGGAGATATGGGAAATAAATTACCCAAATAAACTGTATCTGAATTCTTATAATCTTAGCTCATAATATTGTTTCTGGTTCTGCGTTTGTAGGTAAAGTTGGGGACTGGAAGAACATGTTCACGGTGGCCCAGAGTGAACGTTTTGACCAGATATTTGAGGAGCGAATGAAGGACCTATCTCTGAAGATCATCTGGGACATAGATCAGTCATCAAACTGATGTGAGCCTCTAGCTATCTGGCTTCCAGTTTAATGTCTTCAGGAGATCCTGAATAACAGTAGTCTGGATAGACTAAATAAATACATTTTAAAAAGGTTATGGAGATATTATGAGAATACAAATTATTGTCTATTGTTCATTATCAAATGTTTTACTTTTGAATGATTCGGGAGATTTTGTGAACAAAATTCACAAAATTTCCTTGAACTTCATTCAATCTTAATGGACAGGGTAAGCAGGGTAATGCATCAGATAGCTTCATTTAATCTTAATGGACAGGGTAAGCAGGGTAATGCATCAGATAGCTACATTCAATCTTAATGGACAGGGTAAGCAGGGTAATGCATCAGATAGCTTCATTAAATATTAATGGACAGGGTAAGCAGGGTAATGCATCAGATAGCTTCATTAAATCTTAATGGACAGGGTAAGCAGGGTAATGCATCAGATAGCTTCATTCAATCTTAATGGACAGGGTAAGCAGGGTAATGCATCAGATAGCTTCATTAAATATTAATGGACAGGGTAAGCAGGGTAATGCATCAGATAGCTTCATTAAATCTTAATGGACAGGGTAATCAGGGTAATGCATCAGATAGCTTCATTAAATCTTAATGGACAGGGTAAGCAGGGTAATGCATCAGATAGCTTCATTAAATATTAATGGACAGGGTAAGCAGGGTAATGCATCAGATAGCTTCATTAAATCTTAATGGACAGGGTAAGCAGGGTAATTCATTAAATCTTAATGGACAGGGTAAGCAGGGTAATGCATCAGATAGCTTCATTCAATCTTAATGGACAGGGTAAGCAGGGTAATGCATCAGATAGCTTCATTAAATCTTAATGGACAGGGTAAGCAGGGTAATGCATCAGATAGCTTCATTAAATCTTAATGGACAGGGTAATCAGGGTAATGCATTAAAAATTAAAAATGTAGATTGGGTTTCCAATTTGGCGCATGCAGCCGTAGCCATGGTTATTGGGCGTGTCTACTACATATTTGGGCGCGAATCCTCTTGAACAACCAGCTAGCTAACCAGAAAAATGTCAAGCGTAATATTACAGTATATCTAACCTATATGCTCGAGTTTTTTTTCAAAACTAAATTCCAATCAAACCTTGCAATAATAACCGACCTTATTAAGGACAGACGAATGGACATCTTAAAGTCAAGGTAGGTCTACATTATGTTTCCTTCATCACAGGCTGCTGTTGTATGACGAGTGAATAGTTCGTTTAATTCACGAGTTGTGATTCTCCTAAAACCTTGCGGCACAACTGGAATAAACCTCTCATAGCCTAGTTATTTCACGATAAATCAATCACCGATAGGACCATTTCCCTTTAATCTAATATATTTTTATAGAGCTAACTGAAGCGAATATGTTGATAAACTTCACGTTATCCTGAGGTGATGTACGGAGCCGGGTGGTGAAGCCTAAAAGAAAAGTTGTCGTTCCCTGACCGGGAATCGAACCCGGGCCGCGGCGGTGAGAGCGCCGAATCCTAACCACTAGACCACCAGGGACTGTGATATGGAGGCTCTACAACACACGTTTCGACATCCTCTCTCTGTCTGTTCGGGCAACCCGGTCTGGTTCTCAAGTGGATACAAACTATTCCATCGCAGAAAGTAAATCAAATTTGTTCACATTTTAATTGTCAATAATGATCTTGTTTTACAGGACTGTAAATGTTATGATTGGATTAAAACACAACCTCTCTTTGTCTCATGTCTCCAGACTTAATGTATTATATCTAATATAAATTTACTGACACTTTTTGTGTTAAATCTATTCAAAGAGGCAATCCAAGTTTTTTGTCATAGAAAGTTCCCAGTACTTGGCGGCACACTAGGCGGCAGACTTTTCTTTAACATTTCCTCTAAACAAGGATGTGTTGCTGTGTTTCTCTTGCAGTTGGTCTACATGAGGTTGTTGTGTTTTGAGAAAACAATTTCTGCGTTACGTCCCTCATGGCACTTGTTTCTCTTCACTCTTCCCATGTGGGACCCGCTGGAAACCAAATGGAAAACCTGTCACAGTGACTGTTTCTAGGTTGCACCCTACTCTGTATATAAAACTCCCCTTTTGAAATAGTGCCCTATGGGACTTAGTGTGCTGTGTAGGGTATAGAGTGCTATTTAAGATGCAAGCGCAACAGTCTCAGCTCTGTTTACATTGACAACATTTGACAATGTCTCACTATGCAGAAAACCTGAAATTATTCTACAAACCTAAAAGTCCCTGACTTGTCCAATAGACCAAACCTACAGTTATACCAAACCCCCCTCTCCCCCAAGAAACAATAACATTTAACTTTCAACACGAACTAACACACAAATACAATTTTGGCAGTGATAAACATTAAAAACAAAGTATCTGTACATCTGCAGTCCATTCAGATGTACACACCAACACTGCTTCCACTGTGGTAAGACAGAGGCGGCTTTTCTTTGGACCCTTCGTATCTGATGAAAACAACATTATTAGGTTCAGTTCGCAAAGTTGTGTTGTGCGAAGGGGACCGGTTCCCCGGGAGCCCGAAGGAGTGCGTATTGGGCTGTTGACTGCCACTGTACGCGTTGAACGGAGCAATCTGCTGTTGATTACCGGAGTACGGACTCTGTAAGATAATCTGTGAGGGGTTTCCCTGAGTGGAAAGGCTGCTGATGTAGTTGGAGCTTAGAGAAGAAAAGGTAGGTTGTCCAACAAAGCTGCACGGCTGATAGAGCAACGGCCCCATACCCTCCACCATCCTGGTACCATAAACAGCAGCCGGGGAGTTTACAGCTGCCCCATGGGGTCCGTAAGGAAGGTTTACAGGAGACAGATCCTGGCGGTTGTGTTGTAGGCGTCCGTCTACACTGTGACTCTGTGAGATGGGGTGATACCGCGTCAGGGTGGGTCTGTTGGGTCTGTAGCTGGGGTAGTAGATATCTAGCGTAGCTTTGTTAGAGGGGACGTGGCGACAAATGAAGAGGATCCCAGAGGCGAACAGGAGGGCCCCGGTCACCCAGCCAATGTAGAGCGCCTCCCCGAGTTCCCGTCGCTGGGCGTCGATCAGGAGAGGGTTGTAGAAGTCCTGGATGATCACGTGTGCCGTCCACGACACCGGGATAAATACGCAGAGGGAGGCCAGCAACTGCATGCCTCCCGCCACTATGAGAATGAGGGTCTTGGCGTGGTCGTTGTCTTGAATGCAGGAGATACAGCGCATCCCAGAAAGAGCCCCCAGCAATGCCACTCCTGAGAGGGCCAAGGAGCTGCACATCAAGCCCCTGGCAGCCTGCGCACGGGACGAAAACAAGATCATATTACAAACGTACTTTCCCGAAACCAAGATGTCCTGACTGCTGACATAAGATTCAATTCGTATACATATAAACTTGTGAGATCCGGACGGTTTTATGAGACTAGAAACACTATATTGAATTTCGGTATATTGCTTGCAAAAGATATATGTGTCCCTGTGCAAATACTTTTGGTGTTAACTGTATATACTAAAATTAAGCCTACTAAAATAAGCAGAAAACTAATCATGTTGAAGGATTTGTCTTAACACACCTCAGTATGTATGACTGAAGCCAATTAGAAGTGTTTTGCGTAGAGATTAGGGCGCCATAGAGTCCCTGTACCTGCAGGTCTGGGGGCAGGTACAGCAGGGAGTCGTACACCTTGCACTGCATCCTGATGTTCGCCTGCCTGTAGCAATTCATCCAGAGTCCCTCCCAGCGCGTCTCCATGGTGATGATGTTCTCTCCGATGAAAGCCGTCACCTTCCACATGGGCATCCCTGTGGCGGCGGCCGCTCCGATCAGGCCGACCAGGCCAACGCAAAGCGCCGCGATCTCAGTTACGCCCTGGATCATCGCTCGGTTCGAGGGCTAAAATATTCTACGGGTTCGTAATCCTCCTGAAGGTGAAATCTTATGGGGAAAGTTGTTAGTTCCCTCAAAATACAGGTCCTGCTGATCTTTTCAGACCTCAGAAAGGGTCCAAGTACAAGTCAGTCCATGTCCCTGTATTAGGTCCCAAAGTAAAGCAGAAGAAATCGGCGTAGAGCTGAAGCGGTGTCACTTACAGAGAGGTGACTTGTCCGGTTCCCAGTGTGAGGGCAGCTAGATAGAGCCAGCATGTGTTGTCCTGGGGGTAGGCTATCGTGTGACTTAGAAGTACCTCTGAGTGGCTCTCTCCTGGTTGGCTTACATGATGAGGGTACAAAGGATGACCTGTGCTAATTCTGTGTGTGTGTGTGTGTATATAGTGGTATGTCCTTATCCGTATAGGGTATTTACCCCCAACACAGCCAGCTAGATAGACACAATTCTATTGCAATGTTATGACATTTAACTATCAGGAAGTAGAGTGGATTCCAAGTCATGTTAGCACCCAATTGATATCATATATAATATATACTGTAGATTGAACAAAATGTCTACCTCAGTCAACATGTAAATGTTTAGTCGCATGGCATTATGGAAGTGTTCATTAAAATGTGTTTTCTTTAATGTTCTGTAAAATTTAATTTTAATAGGGGTTGGAAATCATTGCCATAGATTGTAAATGCATTATAATGGAGGGAGCTCACAGGCCCACTGAACTAAATGTGTCTGTGTCCTCGTTCAGGATTTAGTTTGTCCTATCACTAGATACACACCTGACTACTGATTCCAATTAATCCTGAAACCTTTGAACATTGGAATCAGAGACAAAAACAAAATGGTGCACCCCATTTGAGTCCCTGAAACCACAATTTAGAGGCCTGCACCAAATACTCGGGTTTCACGGTGTCTTTGTTACAGTTAACCTTTCTCACCACTAGAGGGAGGAGGAGAGCTGTTCTCTGGAAATGCAGCGGACAAACATCTTGTTTGTATGGCTTCAGCTTAAGGTGAGAATCAGGGCTGATTGCTGCAGGATGTTGGGATTCAAGGGCCAAAGTGGCAATTAGGTACAGAAAAATAGAAATGTGTGATTTTCTTTTCTACTGCCAACAAATGTACCTTTTGTCGAAGCCATTGTCAAAGCAGGGGTTCTTATAGTTTAGGTTTATGCAGGTACCGTTGGGGGTCCTCATACAGAAGGATATGCCGTCTTGTATTTGTTGTGGTTAAAACCTTTAATTACCAACTGCAATCCAACAGAATGAGCCAAAGCATCAGTAGTTTAAATCGAACTAGAAAATTATGGCTGTCCGGCCGAGGGTTTCTTCTCCTCACGGGAATCCCCCGGTTCAACAAATGGGCAAGGCCCAGACGGTCCGGAGGCCCATTCATTTCCACTGTTGTCACCAACTCCACACCGACCTGATGTGGCCATAGATGTAGATGTGCGAGAGTGTATCAGAGAGGTCTCCTTGGTCCTGTACTCAGGCCACAGGTCACTCATAATATTAGTTCATTATTATTATTAGCTGTAGTCGGACACCCAGGCACACGGTTTCCATGTAATATTCACAACTCTTTTCCTTAGTTTTTATATGGCACCAGGGCACCACGACAAGAACCCTGTGACCTACAGAGAACGTCACAAAGATAGGTTTGTCGAGACCCTGTAGGTTGTCGGAAAACAGGAAATAATATTTTCAAGACCATACTGTTAATCAATAGCCTTTGAGGAGGTACCGCCCTGCTATTCCTGATGGGAGTGCACTTCACACAGTAACCTAAAATCTAATTACAATGTCTATTTGAAACATAGTGTCGTCAAAGAGCTTGTTTATGCAATAATAACCCCCAAAAATATGACATCTGAAACAAGATGACAACACGAGCGGCTAAATGGATGTGTGTCACTATGACAACAGACAAAAAGTCTGGTTTCAGGTGAAAAACAAGTTTTTAGGCTAAAGTGCTTTAAATTAGGCTTATTATTGTACGAACCCATGTAGATGGATCGCTTAGTCAACACCTAATGCAGTGGAAGGTCAGTAACAATGGCTCAGTCGCTCAATATTGAGTTTGATGTTTTATGGGGGTAATATGTGCTTCGTTGAACAGAAAAGGGGGAAAAGATAGGGCACAGTTTTTTGTGGCCCAGATTGCAGCATACATGTGTATTGAAAGCAGCAGCTTAGAATACCAGCTCCCATGTATCCGTTTCGTTCCATTAATTACACAATTGACAATTTGAGATTATCAAATATATTGTTTAATCGTAGATATGTAAATCAAACTCAAGCCTTGCATTGATTCCTTCAAAAGTATTTAATTTCATATATACAGTAGTGTAAAACAATATCACATGTTGTTACGTTAGCTTGAAGAAGATGACAGAAATGTACAGTGGGTGGTGAAATGAAAAAAGTATTGCACTTCTGTGCTGCTGTGAGTGAATGCATTCAATGCAAAGAAATTACATTGAATATTTCAGCCAAAGCCTGTCAAAAATCTTAGTGCCGAAAGGCTAATCACACATTAATTGAAATGAAACAACTTTAAAACGAAGAGGGCTTTATTTACTCTCTCCAAAGTGACTTGCAAACCCAGTTGTGATTATATTAACTCTGTTTGTTTTGAAGTCTTCTGTTCCACCCTGAAGCTTTGACATCCACACCCACAATAACCGGTCTTTACATGGAGTCATGTATTTGCTTTCTCCCTTGGTCTGTTCACCACAACCCGACTCACAGGTTACGTCCCAATAGGCTTTGGTCAGAATTAGTGCATTGCCATTTCTGTCCCAACTTTGCTAGAAACGTAATTTATACAATTTCATGTTATGTGCGAGGAATGACTTGTAGTCTGACTTGTTGTCGTGGGTTACTGCGTTGCAAGGTTATTACCACATGTTGAATGTGCTTGTGAATCACTGTGGATATGTGCATTAGTTGGGTGACTGAAATGTAAAATGTGGATAAGTAGATGCTAACATGTGGCCTTAACGTGTGCCCTTATTGTGGATAAACACCGCTGTGGTATTTCAGGATGGTCCCATTGTACACAGGCAACAAGCAGGAATCTAATAATGGTAACCAATGGAGTTACGATGTCAACAGGAGCGTTGTGCCGCTCCCAGAACACATTTGCATGAATGTCTTGTGACGACGTGCAGTCAGCCGATACCTCCGAGTTAACGTCCAACCAAATACTAATGAATTAGTGGAATAGAGCAAGGAATGTCACGGTGACAAATGCCAACATGTTCCCTTTGAGGATCACCGCTTTCAAAAATATGTATGCAGTCTGTTGGAAACTGAACCATAAAATGTTTTCCGTTATAAAGAAACATCTTATGAATGATGTAAATATCGACAAAATTGGAATTATGGGTAAAAAATATACATAACAACGCCAACAAAATGTGTCAATGTATTTACACTCATGATTTTTAGGGACCATCATTGTCTTTATAACCAATGTGCTGTGCTTTGACAACCCCAATTGTGACCACATAAAAACTATTTAGTTATTTGAAATGTATATTTGAAATGTAGTATCTTTAAAAGGCTTTCTTGAAATACATTAGACACATTATATCTAATTTGCAATGCATCATTGTCACAATTGAAATGAGTTTGGAATGCAACTTTATGCACACAATTTTACAACTAAAGCCTCATCCAAATCCGTTCTTTGCATATTCACAGTAAACATATTCACCCTATGGTTTGGCCTCACTGCATCTTAACATTTATTTTAATATTCCAAAATGCCCTACCCTGTGTGAACAGAAGTCTCTTAGTAGCCAGTTCCTCTTAACCAGTCGTCACAAACGCTTGCCACCCTCAGTCAGATGGCTCACAGGTAGGCCACGGCGCTGCGTGCCGACGGCTGCCTGGATGGGTAATGGTATGAGCCTTGGTAGCTGTAGTTAGTTGGCTGCCTCGGCTGGTACGGGTACTGTGGCAGAAATAGTGGCTGAGGAGTGTAGGGCGCATACTCGCTAGCGCTGTTCTTGGAGTACACGTAGCCGTACTCCCGCTCATCCTCTCTGATGTTGCAGCAGCAGAAAATGCAGCCGCCGGCAAACAGGAATGCGGCGGAGACCCAGCCGATGTAGAGCGCCTCGCCGAGCTCCCGGCGCTGGGCATCGATGAGCAGCGGGTTGTAGAAGTCGCGGATGATGACGTTGGCCGTCCACGAGACGGGGATGAGGCAGCAGATGCACGCCGTGATGATGATGCTGCCGGACACGATGAGCACCATGCGCTTGGCCCGGTCGTTGTTCCGGATGCAGGACGTGCACTGGAGCCCGATGATGGAGATCAGCAAGCCAATGCCCCCCAGGCCCACGGCGCAGCACATCAAACCCCTGGCGGCCTGGAGGTCTGGGGGCAGGTACAGCAGGGAGTCGTACACCTTGCACTGCATCCTGATGTTGGCCTGCCTGTAGCAATTCATCCACAGGCCTTCCCAGCGCGTCTCCATGGTGATGATGTTCTCCTGGATGAACGCTGTCACCTTCCACATGGGCATCCCAGTGCTGGCCGCTGTACCAATCAGACCGACAAGGCTCAGCACCAAGGCAACTATCTCCAGAGTCGAGTTGGCCATGATTTCACTCCGTCTCGGTGAACGCGCCTAGGGCTTGATCGTCCACAGGCTGGGAGGCGCTGAAATGCCCTGGCAAATGTACGGTAGTAGTCGAATATTGACTGTTCACTGACCGACCTAGACAGTCCACAGGTTGAAGGGAGTCTCAGTCGACTTAGACTATAGTGAACTAGAGCTCTCCTTTTTTCTTTCCGGAGTTGTTTTGCATCCTAGTGGAAGATCAGAGAATCTGATAGGTGTGCACCTGGACAGCCTCCTCCCTCTGGTCAAGACAGGTGAATGGAAGGGGAGGGGACTGTTGCTAGGTAAACGATCCTTGGGGTTAGGAGGCATATTTCTGCATGTTTGTGTGTTTGTACATGTGCACATGGATGGGAGTTTGTGGGGCTGGCTGGCTTTGTATTCACCGGGATCAGTTTAATCTCCTGGCAGGGTTACTGCTTAACTGGACTTCGCTCTTAGAAGAATCCTGGCTAAAGGAACTGTTCCTACTGATCTAGAGTTGCTAAGGGAAATAGTAAACTGCCAAATTGTTGGATTGTAATCACACAAGACTACTTGTCACTTTCACACTTAGGGTCCCTAAATATAGAAATAATTGTCTTAGTAAGGTCTCTAAATATAGAAATAATTGTCTTAGTAGGGTCCTTAAATATGGAAATAATTTTCCTGGCAGGGTCCTACAGTTAACTAATTATGGTTTTGTCCTTAAATATAAATAATAATATCAAGATATGGTCCTTAAATCTAGAAATTATTGTCTTGATATGGTCCTTAAATCTAGAAATTATTGTCTTGGTATGGTTTGTAAATATAGAAATATTTGTCTTGGTATGGTCCTTAAATATATAAATTATTGTCTTGGTATGGTTTGTAAATATAGAAATATTTGTCTTGGTATGGTCCTTAAATATATAAATTATTGTCTTGGTATGGTTTGTAAATATAGAAATATTTGTCTTGGTATGGTCCTTAAATATAGAAATATTTGTCTTGGTATGGTCCTTAAATATAGAAATTATTGTCTTGGTATGGTTTGTAAATATAGAAATATTTGTCTTGGTATGGTCCTTAAATATAGAAATTATTGTCTTGGTATGGTTTGTAAATATAGAAATATTTGTCTTGATATGTCCTTAAATATAGAAATTATTGTCTGGAGGATATTTTCAAATATAAAAAATAGCATTATTTCTTACATTCTTGTCTGCCATTACCTATATATTGGCCTATAGGATTAAAGGAAGAAAGTATTTTTTTCAGAATAACTATAATATTTTATTATTCTTTTTCCACTTGGGCCTGCATTCATAGCCTGGGGAAGACATTTTGATCTGCGGTAACTGATTGCAGAACAATATCTTTATAGCGATCAGAGCTTGTTTCCTTAACAGGAGCCGTTTCGGCAGCGTGACTCATGAAATAACACATGCAGGGGAGAACACAATGCCCAAACTGACTTGAACAATTTACCCCACCCACACTTAAGGTTGCCCCCCCCCCACACTGTTAATTCTCATGGTTTGGGGCATGAATCATGTGTGAGTGCATTTGTGTTTGTCTGTGTTTGTCTGGACAGTGCAACCTCAGAGTTGTGAATTTATAGGTCACAGAATGTCTGTCGTCCGCTGATGCCATGTGATCAGATCCTCCTGGGCCACAGGTAGTTTTGCATTATGTTTCTCATGTGTGTCGTGTGTGTGTGAGCAAGTTCACACCGGTCTGGTTTAGCCTGTTCTATTCAGGCACATTTCCACTAACAATAACTATCTGTTGTTGTCAGTGGAAACCCAGCATTCCAACGGAGAAGACAGGAACTGGTTGTGAAACACCAAGTCACTCTTGATCCATTAAGGAATTACTGGTTCTTGTAGATAAACCTGTAGTATTGGTCACAATGTATTTCCTTTTCACATTTGAATCTTTAAAATATTTTGATTGAGAGGAAAGAATGTCTATAGCTGTGTTAAATTATCATTTTTTATTGTGAAATACAATAAATCTATGTAGTACTAGTGCTGTAAAAAAAACACAAACTGAAAGGGAAATAACACGCTTTATATGATCAGACAATAGCCTAGTGCATTAATTGTTGCAGTAAAACTGAATAAAAGTTTGGTTCATTAGAGTAAACCATTGTGATTAAATATTTCAACATTTAGTTCATCCTTCAACAAAATTGGTGTCAACTGAAGAAGCCCCATTTATGTATTAAATATTAGTGCAGAGTCATTGATAGCACATAGTTGAATCATGCTCAATATCTTAACAGTAAACAAAACAAAAGTATATTTACACTTTAAAACACATACGCAAAACCCACTCAATTTCAAAATGGTCTGCTTAAATCTTTTTGCCCCACATGAACCAAATAATTGATGGTTGGGGAATTTCCAGCCACACCCTTCTGGACAGTACCGTGTTTACAGTGGCTACGCAACATGTTTACATTTCAAGATGACATAATTAATCATTTTCTCTTGATCAATACCAGTTCTGTTCTATTTATTCCATTTCTGTGCTTGGATCCGGGCAGACAGCAGGCCAAGTAAGTCTATGGTCTTTGTTTGTCTGGACTTTGTTAACCTCAGGTGTACTGGTGAGGTGCATAGACCACAGATCCGGCCGGAGCAGCGTAGTTGGGTTGGTACGAGTAGTTGGGTTGGTAGGAATATGCAGTTCCAGGCTGGTAGTTGGGTGCAGGCTGATAGATGTACCCAGGACCGTTAGGGTCATAGATCATCCCGTCCTCCTCGTCTCCTACCCTGGGCGCGTGGCGACAAAGCAAGATGACTCCGGCGACGAAGAGTAGAGCAGACGTCACCCAGCCGATGTAGAGCGCCTCCCCAAGCTCCCGGCGCTGGGCATCGATGAGCAGAGGATTGTAGAAGTCGCGGATAATCACGTTGGCCGTCCACGAGACGGGGATGATGGTGGTCACGCAGCCTAACAGGAATAGGCATCCCCCGCACACTAGGACGATGTGCTTGGTCCTCGGTCGCTGGTCCACCACCGTGGTGCACTTCATCCCCACCGCAGACAGAATCATGGCGATGGCAGAGAGTGCCACGGAGCTGCACATCAAACCCCTGGCGGCCTGCAGGTCTGGGGGCAGGTACAGCAGGGAGTCGTACACCTTGCACTGCATCCTGATGTTGGCCTGTCTGTAGCAATTCATCCACAGGCCTTCCCAGCGCGTCTCCATGGTGATGATGTTCTCCTGGATGAACGCCGTCACCTTCCACATGGGCAGGCCGCAAACGGCGGAGACGCCGATCAGCCCGACAAATCCAAAAACCAGCGCGATGATCTCGCAGCACATGGCCTCCCTGTGGGATCTCCTCTCTAGCCTTTTCTTCTCTTCATAAACCGAGTCCACATACGAGTGGGGGTGTTTCTCATTGTAGACTGTGCCCATGTAGGACTGAGGCGGCTTCCCGTAGACACTGTAAGCTGTGCCCGTTCCCATATAGGATCGCTCCATGTTGGCCAGCTGTCGGTCACAGAACCAACCGAGGACTGGCGTTCGTTAGGGCTCTCCTCTCACGACGGTACTGAGCTAAATGAGAGCAGAGGTGCTGGCTGACAAGGCTATACACCCCGGAAAGTATGCTAACGATGCAATGCAACCCTACTGGTTTATCTGCTTTATGACATCAGATAGATGAAGGACATGAGGATCTCAAAATACTTCATACGATGACACAAACAGGCGTTTTGAAAGCCATTGGGAGCGGATGGGGGAGGGTTACTTGGCGAGATATGATGGAATTCGTTTCATGTATTCAAAATAATCAAACGAACACCCTTAAAACAAGAGAAAACTTAAGAAATCTGGTTATTGTAACTGTCAGATAAACACACCCAAAATGTTATCCACTTGAGTGTTTTGTCCACTTGACATGAGTAAGTGTAAAAGCCCAGGGTTAAGTTACACGGCAGGTGCTTATTATTGCCTTTTATTCTTGACACGTATACTACTGCGCAATGACTGCCAAAGTAACTTTCACCAAAATGTTATATATTATAAAACTCAGAGGTATAAAACCTGCTTAGTGTGTCATATATTATCAGGATATTTACAGACTCTTGAGTAAATGCCACTCCTCTTGTTTGAATGTGACGTTATTCAAGGAAGGGTAATACCTTGTTGTTCTCTGATCTGCAGTAGAGTTAACATCAGTCTGTCACAAATGCCAACCTATGCCCTTTAGAGTGTACTACTTCCTAACCGGCATCCATGAAAAGCAGTGCAATGTAGTGTTTAATTTGTGACTTACATGCTATGGGGAGGATGCAGTGGGATGAGGTAGGCGAGGGGGGAGAACGGCAGGGAGAGGATGTGGGGAGAAACTAGGAACAGAAACTGAAAACCTGTATGACCAGTCTGGTCAGCTTGACGTTAGCCGGCGTTCAGACGTAAACAAGCACAGTGCTTGGCAGTCCGACACAGGCTGACGACTGTAAGCACACCAATCAACTGTGACCGGTGGGGGGGTCAGATATAATTAAAAACAAAACTGATAGGACACAGTTGTAACTTTGAAGCTTTTTGTTGCCTTGTTTTTTTTTCTTTATTTTAATGTTTAAAGTTATATATGCCATTATGTTTTTCTCAAAAAGTTATATGAATAGTGTCGAAAACAGAGACAGAAATGATATGAGTACCTAAGCAAATTTACATCATGGCCCAGTACTGCGTAGGTAAAAGTTACAAGCTAATTAGCAGAACAATAAATTCCACAAGGCTGTACAGTTGCCAGGTCCAGTCAGTCAGTGGATCTAGATATAGCTGGTTAAAACTGTCTAACCAATAAGATGAAACTTAAACTGGTTAACACAGTTCTGTGTGCAGATAGAGTAGGGCACTTTTATACTAGCATTCATTGACGAAAATTGTGTGGTAGCTTAGTGCTGGAGCGCATGTGTTGTATGTTTAAGGTCATACGTCAATCACCAAATTCTTTATGTTGTTTTTTACTTTCACTTTGGCAATGTCTCCAGGTGACCAATGGCTGATCACATCGTCATGCTGTACTCTATATCTTTTTGCACTTCTGGTTGGATGCAAATTGCATTTCGTTGTACTGTTCTTGTACTCTTCAATGGCAATAGTTATTCCTAGCCGCTGTGTAATAAACTTGTTGAAGTGTGCTCTGTCAGGTTTCAAGCGGGGTGTTTGTAAAAGCACTTTGTGACAACTTTGTTGTAATAACAGCATAATAGAATAAATGTGATTCATTGAATGATGCATCACTTTCTATCCTGTGTAGAAGACAGCTTTTTATGGAGAGAGACAGAGTCCAGGCAGTGATCAGACTGATGGCAGACACTGCCCCCTCCTGGATGTGTATTGTACTACATGTTTTAATGGAGCCCAACCTTGCAATTCACAAGGATATCCAGTTCCTGGAAAATGCTGCGCATGTCAGATCAATGTGACGGAAAAAAGCGTATATGTTGCACTGCCTACAACTAGAAAAACACCTACCACATGTTCAATAACAATTGTTCACACTGAGTAAGGACCATTTTCCCCTGCGAGTCTGAATACATGTCTCCCGTCAGTCACAGACAGGATGTTTAATAAGATAAATGTAGATCTCTTTTCCTATGTGTACAATAAATGGCCCGAGAGTCCCCAGTGCAGCTACACCTGGGGAATAAAGCCCCATTTAGACCAGCTCTTAACTTAGCAGGGGAGTGGATGTGCTGGAGGTCTTCAAGTCACCCCCCTGAGCTGTCGACATTAACACCTGTCACTCACGGCTCACGGGTTGTCAACACCTAACACTGCAGATCAGAAACATGGTGGAGTCTGGAGAGGTCTTAGAGGTTGGAGTGCGACAGGGCGTGTGTGTGTGCCAGACAGCGTTACAGAAGAATGCCTAATAAACTAGATAGCAGACATTAGATCGCGTCCGTATCCTTATTTGTACAGACCAGGTGAACTCTATTAAATGCACTAGGCCTTCGTTCATTCCCTCTGGTTCGTGTCCCTGTCCTCCCCTGTTCCAGAGAGCTGACCTGTTCCCGGCTCCGGCTCCCAGACGGATAGTCATGAACTCTCTGTTTGGCAGCTTGTCAACAGGGATGCCTGGTAGTTTTGTACCAGAGCCATGTGGGAGCCGACCCGGTTCTAACCCAAACCTAGGACTCAGATCGACAATACTTATCCACAGCTGCGTCTCAGAGCTCCAATATTATAACATATTTAACATACTGCTCATATACCGGCTTAGTCCTATGTCCAAAGAACTTCCCTTTTAATTGGACATTTTCCCAATCATTCTCAGAAATGTACAGATATCTACATCAGTTTACCCAGAGACCACTGGGGCACCTCAAGAGTCTGAGGTTGCTGTGACAACAGCAGGTGGTGTAAATGATAAGTAGGAAACCAATTTATTTGATATATGAATACATTGTTCTATTTACATAGTCATAAAAATGCAGTCTTAGCACAACAATTAGTTTCACGAGTATTATTATTATTATAGGATTTCTTTAAACATTACTTCCACTAGTCTAGACATCTTCTCCATCTTGATTGCATCCAGCAATTTTGGAATAAAGTTTTTTGGGTGTGTTGTGGTGGTGGCAAAACTCATCATCATCATCAACATCAATTCACTAAAATAAATAAAACATGGCTTTAAAAATGCATTATTGGTGGTAAACAGCAGTGAACAACACATTTCTGAAAAATATTGAATGCATGTGACAAGATTTCCACAACAAAACATTTGAACAAGTAACGTAACATATATATATTTTGAAAACACATGGCTCTGACGTTACCGTGTTGGTTTGTGTGTGTAGTGTGTGTGTGTGTGTGTGTAGTGTGTGTGTGTGTGTGTGTGTGTGTGAGTGGGGTGTGCGTTTAACCATGAGATTGCATGAAATGACGAGCAGTAAATGTTCATTTTTGACAAAATGACAAGAAAGTAAACATGAAGAGCTAAAGGACATTTAAAAAAGAAAGTACAATTCAAGTAAAACAGGATAATGTTAACTTAAAACAAGTTGAAACACCTCATCCACTGTAAATATTGGGGTTTTAAAATATTATCAAACTGGTTTGCTTAAAAGCTAGCGTGGAGGTTTGTACTCAGTAGTCAGGTTTTGTTTTAAAACTTTTGTCCAGTTGGACTGAAAGCTGTTTCTATTGGTCACATTGAGGATGGTTGAGCCATTTTTCCAAAATGTTTTGCAACACATTAAACCTGTGTAATGAAACTATTGAACACATCCCAGTTTTCAATTTGTAACAAAGGTGTTACAAATGACATATAGAACTAAGAAGGCAAACTGCTCCAAATAGTATCTGGGTTGATAGAATATTATTGTAACAACTACAGTAAACTCCTCCAAATAGTATCTGGGTTGATAGAATATTATTGTAACAACTACAGTAAACTCCTCCAAATAGTATCTGGGTTGATAGAATATTATTGTAACAACTACAGTAAACTCCTCCAAATAGTATCTGGGTAGATAGAATATTATTGTAACAACGTACAACTACAGTAAACTTTGCATGACTCAACTAGACTGAATGTCCTCGGCCATTATTTACCATTTTATCTATTAAAGGACATATTAAAATAATATACAGCCCTTCATTATTATACAACCACTCATAGTCTCTCAGACAAGGTTTCATGTCTTGACTTAACAAATATCCAAATTTGGCAAAAATAGGCGGGAACAAGTAGTGTCCCAGGAATTTGGCCAAATGTGCAAACCACAGTATTGATTAGGCTCCATGATTGTAACATTTCTCAGTCAGTCTGTCTGTCTGTATCTCACAGCTTGAACTTGGCTTTTCCACGACTTCAAGAATTTTAAGAGATGATGATTGGCGATGATAGATCACTGACCTCACTCCCAAAGCCCATTGGTCGTGTCCCAAATTGCACCCTATGTTCAGTCATGCCCTACTTTCGACCAAGGCCCAGTAGAGTACTCAGGGAGAAGGGTGCCACTTGGAACGCGGTCCAAGCCCGAGGAACACTCTGTAGCTTTCTGCTGGTCTGGTTCTCTCGTCCCTCCCTCCTCTCCTTAGCTATGTTGCGTCTGAGCGTCTGAGACCACAGGACAGTCCTCCCGGCGTACCCATATGTCCTCCTGCCCCTCCGACGCCCCCTGATTGTCCACGCTTACCCCTGCCAGGGAATATGATTTACCCAGGGCTGAGAGCCTCATCCCTGGGTTGGTGGCCCCTGTGCCCCCACATGTCTGGGGGTGTTCAGGGCACTCCTTATCGCCCTCTTCTCCCAGGGACAGTGCACTTACAGGAGCCTCCAGGTCTGTGGCGGGCTGCGGTTCAGTGGAGGGTCTCCTGATGGATTGGCAGAACTCGTCGTCATCACTTAGGATGTCTGTCTCCTTTACGGCGTCTCCTCGTCCTTCGGCCGGCCGTGCCGCCTGCTCCCCAACGTAGCGCTCCAGGTCAAACTGCTCTTCCACCCAGCGATCCGTGTCTCCCGTCTGAACCTCTGCCTGTGCTCTCCCGTCCCCCGCTCCATGTCCGTCCTCTTGCCCGCCGGGCTCATTGGGCGACAGTGCGGAGAAAGAAGATTCCTGGTCTGGCTCGCTGTCGAAGACAATGTCCGTATCAATGGTGAAACGGTTCCGCACTAGCTTTCTCCGACCCAGGGTTCTCGCCGGGTCTGACACTGCACACAGAGGGAGGGAAAAACAGATGTCACAGTTTTCCCAGGAATGCTCTACTTTACAAAGATTTACTTTCTGAGGCCCTATGTATGTACTTTCTAGTACCCTACGTAGGGTGCAACTTAGCACAGACAGATGACGTCCAGCACCCCAACACGTTCCTCATGCTTTCGCTGGCACTCACCTGCTCTGTTCATGGCTGGCCGAGCTCCCTTTAGAGCGCAGAGGCGTTTGCCTCCAAAGGGAACATACTGCTGGTTGGGTGGAAGAGACTCGGTCTTCATCAGCTGACGACGCTGCTTGTCTCTCAGGATGGAATGGACGCTCTTCAGGAAGTCTTTTTTACTGTCCGCGGAACTGGACGACATATGAAAGGTTGGTTAGATTCAATAACTTTGGATGAATGAAACGCCACCAGAAAACGGGTGAGAAATGTTTCATCAGCAGCAAAAGAATTGAACCAAATGAAAGCTATTGAGGATGACCCAGACATAATGGCAATTCAATTCCATTTAGGCTGAGGCCCAAATCCTACTGTCACGAGGTCCCGGGACTCACCTGCAGCACAGGTGGAATATCCTCTCTGGCCGTCCTTCAGACTCTGACTTCACGTGGATGATCTCACACACTGCAGAACCCTCTCCATCTGCAGGGACCACACACACACGTGTCACGCACTTCATGTTCATACAGAATTTTTTTAACCTGGACCGAGTACAACCCGAGTACAACGATAAAAATGAATACTTAATGAATAAATACCGAAACGGTTTATGGCTTAAAAATGAAAGTGGCTCAAGCGTCTGCCAAACAACTACCATAATGCAAATCAAAAGTGTATTTCCAGACTCTTCTGTACCGCTGAGGAAACCGTACCTTGGTTACTATGGGACCGGACCTGGAGTGTGTCTGTGGAGATCATGTGACGGAAGCGGAATGGGTCCTTGTCTTCGAAAGAACCCGAGGACACTCGATGGGAGCCCACCTGGGAGACAGGCAGTTAGGATACACCCCAGAAAGCATTTGACATACTACATTATGTATCTGTGCAAAACAGACAGACAACCATGCAATGACATATACACATTGCAATAACAGACATGCCAGTGGTGCTTCCATGCCAGTGGTGCAAAAGCCACGACGGAACTGAAACGGACGTAATGGGACGATTAACTCACAATTTTTTTCTTCTGTTTGGAGCCTTCCTTACACACAAACACCACAGCTGTTTTGAAGACTGGAGAAGAAAATGACAAGAGATTAAGGAGAAGGCAGCTCATGGCAACGCCACTAAATGATCTCACTGTGTGCGTAATGCCTTTACAATATACAACGTATTGTTTACATTACGCTACATTGTCCGAGACATACTGAAGAAGACTTGAGCGGCTGGATTATTTAGTTGTGTAAACTTGCAGATATCGGTAGCTTATGTGAAGACAACTGTGTCAGAACTGCATCAGGAGTACATCGCTCACATTTGCCACAATGCTGTTGTTTGTCTCCAAAATGGAATTCATTATGCAAACCAAGACAAGCGTTTTGTAGATGATCGAGTTAATATAGGAATTAGGATGCATTTTGGGCTTCACACTGCGTCTTGCCTCTAACGTACCGAATGCAGCCAGCTGTGGGTCTTTCTTACACTTGCCCAGGGAGGAGGGAGGGTTTATCCAAGCTACGCTTGTGTGAAGCAGCAAGTCACCCATCGACAGATCAGCAACCTGGGGAAAAAAATATAGAAACCAACGTTACACCAACACAACACACCCAATATACCAACGTTCCACCAACAACACAACACACCCAATATACCAACGTTCCACCAACAACACAACACACCCAATATACCAACGTTCCACCAACAACACAACACACCCAATATACCAACGTTCCACCAACAACACAACACACCCAATATACCAACGTTCCACCAACACAACACACCCAATATACCAACGTTCCACCAACACAACACACCC
Source organism: Dallia pectoralis (assembly GCA_029465975.1). NCBI lineage: Eukaryota > Metazoa > Chordata > Actinopteri > Esociformes > Umbridae > Dallia > Dallia pectoralis. The sequence goes on along the minus strand of CM055755.1, from coordinate 1,444,928 downwards.
AATATACCAACGTTCCACCAACAACACAACACACCCAATATACCAACGTTCCACCAACAACACAACACACCCAATATACCAACGTTCCACCAACAACACAACACACCCAATATACCAACGTTCCACCAACAACACAACACACCCAATATACCAACGTTCCACCAACAACACAACACACCCAATATACCAACGTTCCACCAACACAACACACCCAATATACCAACGTTCCACCAACAACACAACACACCCAATATACCAACGTTCCACCAACAACACAACACACCCAATATACCAACGTTCCACCAACAACACAACACACCCAATATACCAACGTTCCACCAACAACACAACACACCCAATATACCAACGTTCCACCAACAACACAACACACCCAATATACCAACGTTCCACCAACAACACAACACACCCAATATACCAACGTTCCACCAACCACACACTGTAAAATATGGCCTATTTATCTTGAAAGGTACTTCACACTATAATGAATATGACTGTATTTAAACATAGCACCTAGTTACTGCCATTCTTTAGTATTACAGACACATTGGAAAGTTCATTCACCATCACATCTACACATGTAAGACTGGATCACGTCAACCAACCTCCTTCTTGTCTCCGCTCTGTTCAGCAATGAGCTGTTCGAACACAGACCCAAACTCCTCATGGATCTTCTGCATCTCGTTGATGTGACTGGCCACCTTGTTCATGGCCTTCATAGCAACTAGACAGGATTGGGAGATGATCACAATCAGTATATATATGAGGCCATAGACAAACCAATTTAGAGGCCTATCAAATATTTCCAACACTGCCCTAAATCCATGTGCTAATTCTCAACAAACAAACTGGAACTTTGGTTGAGACTACCCTGTCTGGTTGACCAATGGAGATGAATCATATTCCCTCTTAACCCCGCCCACACATACTTCACCTCCCCTACTCCTCCCACCTCCACTACTTCACCTCCCACCTCCCTTACCGTCCAGGTGATAGTGTTCTTCACTGTCAGGGTCTGTGAGAGAGTAGAGTTCCCTCAGCAGTAGTGGATACTTCAGGACCCTCTGGATGGGTTTGATCAGGTAGGACTCCAGCGTGGACGAGTGTTGCTGTCTGGGGTTTCTCTCATCCAGAAACGCCTTGAAGTCTGGGTCGGTCTTAGCTAGAAGCAGGAATTATTGTGATTGATCTACGAGGGGAAACTCCTTTCATTCTTTCAAGCAACGAGGAAAGTTTTGGACAAATACTCCCAACAGTTTGACTCACCCTTCACCAGCACCTTGGGCACTTTTGTGTGACTGGCGCAGAACGCACTGTAGATCTTAAAACGGTCCGCGTAGTAGAGGAACGAACCGCCCAGTGAGAAGAGGATTTTCTGAGATGAGAGGAAAGCAGAGGGAGGGGCCCGGTTACGAGATGTGATTGGGAAACGACAGATCCTAAAACTGCCAGATATGGTCCTGTGTCAGCGTGTATGTGTGTATTCATGTGTGTGTGTTAGCGTGTGGTGGTAAATGGGGGACTGTTAAAATGCCAGATATGTGCCCAACATTCAGTTGACAGATTCCCGTCCTCGTTTCAGGCAACCTGTTATTTCGCAGCTTCAGACCGATTGTCATTCAGTTCAGGGCTATTATTTTGTACCTTGAACTGGTCCACCTGCTCCAGCTTCTCCAAGTCTGGAACCAATCTGGTACCGTCTTCTAAGGTCTTGAGGAACTCCACCTGGAACTCCACCATCTCAGGAAGGTTGGCGATCAGTATGTCCAGCTGGAGCCAAACAAAGAGCAGAAATGTAATACTTCACAATCTATCATTACAACTCAAGTGCCCCATTACAGTTCGCCTCCCAAATGGAACACTATCCCCTATGTAAAGCACTGCTTCTCACCAGGGCACATAGGGAGTAGATGGTGGGTTATGTGGGTCCAGTCCAGCGACTGTGCTAAAGGACATTCTATTACAGAAACACGGCACGTCTGTGTTTTATCAACATCGCACTGATCTCAGCCCCATAGCTGTGCTATTCTCTCTCTCCCTGTAATTGAACCTCTCGTCTCTCTCCCTCTCATTGATCCACTCCTTTCCTCTTTCTTGCTTCCTTTTTACTTCGCCTCTCTCTCACCCCTCTCTCTCTTTTCCTCTCTCTCTCACTTCCTCCCACATCACACAATCTGTATAGTTATGCAACAGCCACTCAAAGAAACCTACTAATACCAGCAACATTTAAAGGCTCTACATCACCCCCGCCTTCCCACTGCTATATGAACCCTCCACCCCCCACTGCTACATCAGCCCCCTTCCCACTGCTACATCACCCCTTCCCACTGCTACACCCCTTCCCACTGCTACATCACCCCCTTCCCACTGCTACATCACCCTTCCCACTGCTACACCCCCTTCCCACTGCTATATGACCCCCTTCCCACTGCTATATGAACCCCACCCCCTTCCCACTGCTATATGAACCCTCCCTTGCCCATTGACTCTATCATACCTCATCCTGGGTGAGGCAGGTCTCCTTCTGCAGTGGGGTTAAGTACCTTCCAATGAGACAGTTCAGATCCTACAAAAAAGAGTGAATCAGAATTAGAATGCTGAACATACATCAGTGTTTGGGGTGATGCGAGGTTGAACACACACACACACACACACACACACATCAGTGTTTGGGGTGATGCGAGGTTGAACACACACACACACATCAGTGTTTGGGGTGATGCGAGGTTGAACACACACACACACACACATACATCAGTGTTTGGGGTGATGAGAGGTTGAACACACACACACACATACATCAGTGTTTGGGGTGATGAGAGGTTGAACACACACACACACACACACATACATCAGTGTTTGGGGTGATGAGAGGTTGAACACACAGACACACACACACATACATCAGTGTTTGGGGTGATGAGAGGTTGAACACACAGACACACACACATATAGCAGTGTTTTGGTGTGAATAGAGCTCTGTAAAGTGAGAGGCACATATCACATCGACTTCTATGTCTGGAAATAGTATTTTCACATTGATTTTGCAGGTAAGCTGACTAAGAACACATTCTCCTGTACAGCAACAACTTAAGAGCAGTTAGAGTTGAATGCCTTGGAGAGGATTCGAAAGACCTGAACAGCTGATAGCCATGAATTGAGTCACTTCGTAAATCATTGTGCTCTTTTGCATCAGTACTTATCACAACTCTAAGATCTGTTTGCTATAAGTGTAAACAGTACAGACGTACCTCTAGCATCAGCATGGTTCAGATATAATGCTGCTAATTTGGACTGCCACATTCTATAACCCAATTAAACCTCTGTCAGGTCACATTTGTTCTAAAAAAGGTAAGTACTATTTTATTCTGCGTGCCTCTAGGTCCACTGGTGTGTACACACGGATTGCACTAACCCCCGACCCCAGGGTACATACTTTGACATAGGTGCGTTCTGTCTCCACCAGCTCACAAATGACTTTGCGTAGCTTGTCGGCATCTGAGAGCTGTCTGGTGGTGGCGCCCGGTGGGGGAGGGAAGGGAGAATCCGGACTGGGGGACGAAGACGTCGTGGCACCCTCCAAAGGATTCATGTCATGGAGACGGCGGCAGAATGCGGCGACTTGCTCCGTGCTCTACAGAAAGAAAGTGATGAAGAACGGAGGAGAGAGGAGGGTAGAAGATTAGAGAGAGAGAGATGCGAAACATAGAGAGCAGACAGACGGAGAAGGGATGGAGGGAGAAAAAACGGATAAGACAACTTGTACCTCAGTCAAAGCAGGGACAGATGATGTTGTTCAGAAGAACAGAATAAATACGACTGGAGAGTCTGTTCTCATCGCCAGCCTCCTCCTCTATTTGTTTCTCTCCTAATTCTCTCTCTACCCCTCGCCTCCTCCTCTATTTGTTTCTCTCTCTCCTAATTCTCTCTCTACCCCTCGCCTCCTCCTCTATTTGTTTCTCTCTCTCCTAATTCTCTCTCTACCCCTCACCACCTCCTCTTGCTCTCCATCAGCGACAACTCACTTCGAGGCGAGCGGAAGGAATGAACGTACAGATGGATGTCACTTTCTGTCAGTTCCTTTAACCATGAGCCGTCTGGTAATTAGTGACAACGCAGAGAGAACAGAGAGAACTGTGAGGAGGGAGGACAGGGAGTGTAAAAAAACTAATTTGCACTCATTCTGTCTATTTCCAGCCATAATGGCCGCTCTCATCCAGCCTTTAACTCTCTCTCCTTCCCCTGTTGCTGATGACAAGGTGAGGTAATCTCACCGTTTTCATAGATTCACAATAAAAAATATCAAGTGGTTCTGTCCAAATAAATACTGCATGTTGCCTAGGAAACCAGCCCTGTTGATGTGTGTGGGTTGGGGTGTCTTTTGTTTAGGCAGAACGATACTGACACCAGAGTATTGTGTTCCTGCAGAAAAGGAATATTCACTTAAAGAGGTACGCTAATATGTTGTGATTGATTTGGAATTACACAAATGTCAACTAAACCTGGAAATGAACAGGTCAAACCACACAGCTAATCACATGAATTCACATCCCCTCAGCAAATCCCCTGAACAAAAGTTGGACTCCAAACAGGAAATTGGGGTCCATTTGGGAACCAGTGAAGTGTTGTCCTTCAGTGTTGCCGGAGAGCGCTATGTTACCCTGTTATCACACAGGATGGGTAATCTTCACCTTTGACGGGTCCCCAGGTTCTGGAGAGCGGAGACACCATCTGGAGTGTCCTACAGCCTGCTAGTTACCTGCCCTCACCTGGTGTTTCAGGTCTGAATTTGTCTAACTACACTGACAGAATGATTAACAGGAACTCAGACCAGGAAAAGGTAGTGAACTAAACAGAGAATAAGGGTACTGCCTGGCCCTCAGACACGGGAATAGTGAACTAAACGGAGAATAAGGGTACTGCCTGGCCCTCAGATACGGGAATAGTGAACTAAACAGAATAAGGGTACTGCCTGGCCCTCAGATACGGGAATAGTGAACTAAACAGAGAATAAGGGTACTGCCTGGCCCTCAGACACGGGAATAGTGAACTAAACGGAGAATAAGGGTACTGCCTGGCCCTCAGATACGGGAATAGTGAACTAAACAGAATAAGGGTACTGCCTGGCCCTCAGATACGGGAATAGTGAACTAAACAGAATAAGGGTACTGCCTGGCCCTCAGATACGGGAATAGTGAACTAAACAGAATAAGGGTACTGCCTGGCCCTCAGATACGGGAATAGTGAACTAAACAGAATAAGGGTACTGCCTGGCCCTCAGATACGGGAATAGTGAACTAAACAGAATAAGGGTACTGCCTGGCCCTCAGACACGGGAATAGTGAACTAAACGGAGAATAAGGGTACTGCCTGGCCCTCAGATACGGGAATAGTGAACTAAACAGAATAAGGGTACTGCCTGGCCCTCAGATACGGGAATAGTGAACTAAACAGAATAAGGGTACTGCCTGGCACACAAACGGAGACCAACTCAGAGTGAGACTAACTGGCATCAACTGAATAGCTACTTGAGAGATCACAAAGAGTTCTCCCATCAGCACTTCCCTGCCTCCACCTACTGCCAATATCAGGACCGACGACCTCTGCTCAGATGTGGATGAAATGCCTCATTTGGAGATAAGTGCTGGCTGGCAGCATAGGACAGCCGGCACTTATTAGAAAAGAAAAGGTTCTCACTTCGCGGCTTCAATTGAATTTAATGGATAGCAACGTTTTCACAGCTTTGTTTCTTCCTTCATCACGGATTTATCCATGAAATGCCTAATGTGAAAAAAAGTAAGTCATTACCGTAAGTTATTCTGTATGACAAAAGCTCCTAGATGACTGTAGTGAGTGTAAGAAATAGCTCCTGTTTGGCTATAATAGGGGCGGCTCCTGATTGGCTATAATAAGGACGGCTCCAGACTGGCTATAATAGGGGCGGCTCCTGATTGGCTATAATAGGGGCGGCTCCTGATTGGCTATAATAGGGGCGGCTCCAGACTGGCTATAATAGGGGCGGCTCCTGATTGGCTATAATAGGGGCGGCTCCTGATTGGCTATAATAGGGGCGGCTCCTGATTGGCTATAATAGGGGCGGCTCCTGATTGGCTATTATGCAGCCATGCTTTTGATTTCATTCTCATACAAGTAATTTCTGTGAATATTGCTTCCCTCTGTCGTTTTCTGGTCCAATCTCTCTTTTTCTAGCCACATTGAGTTGCCATGATGACACTTGACTGACTCATTGGCTTCTCTTTGGCGCCATCTAGGCAATCGCTAATACAGAAAACTACCAACCATTCATTACAGTACCCTAAAAATCAGTCCATCAACACTGTGCTGTAAAAGTTCCAGTAGTAGGGAACGGAAAAGTTGGTTTCTAATATATCATGTAAACATATTTACAACACTTGATGTGAAATAACACATGGTATTAGACATATTATTATACGTATATATTATTATTTTATACAAACACAAGTGGTACTCCTGGGTCGGCACGGCTAAAGTCGCTCTAATGTATCCTGGACAGGACTCAAGTCTGTGGGCCAATGAGAGAGAGATTCCTTTCATGGAAATTAACAGGATGATACCCACCTGGTACACTGATCTCATCCACCTGTTCTGGTCCTGCTGCTCAGGACATCGCCAGGACAACCAAATGCATTTTATGATGCATGTTTGAATTCAATACAGTGACTGGTTAGAGACTACAGTTGAGTATCGCATTTATTTTCTACACAAATTATATCAAACAAATTATAAAACAGATTGAGACCGAAATGTATGTAGCATGTGTGAGTTTTTGGACAGGGATAATCCAGATCGTAATCCAGGTTGTATTTTACTGACCGACTCCATTCAGCAGATGCACTTATTTAGAGAGACTTAAATGCGTTGATGAATAAATCCATTTTCGCGGACAGAGAAATATGTACATATTTCTTCAATGAAGAAGCTATCAGCAATGTGTTAATTTTCTTAATTTCTGGAATTTAGCAGGTAAGCCTGGCTTGAGCCATAACACATTATTAAAGAAAAGTCAACTGGACAGGAAACAGAAATATATTAAGAGATTCCCTCACAAGCAAGAAACTGAGCATTACATATTTTTCTAAATGATAAAGAATCTCTCTGAATGTTCTCTGTCACATGTGACAAATGATGTTGTTTAAGGGGTTAAAGAAGGAGTGCAAAGAAAAGGAAGGACAAGATTAGGAGATTGGAAGACGAAAAAATGACAAAGACGTTAAAGAAGATGGGAGAAGGCGTAAGATGGAGGAAAAGTGAGGAAGAGTGTTTCACCTCCATCTGAATCAGAGAGACAGAGGAACTGTTATCTCTGCACCCAGACCTCCAACACTACCAGCTTGTTCCGCGACCTGTTAGTGTTGCCATGCCAACGACTTGGGACAAGGCGTGACAAGGAGTTGGCAGGACGGCACTAACAGATCTGCGATCGGGACACTTCGCCAACAGATGTCAAAGCCAATTGCCAAGTCAAAGTACTCCGCTCAAAAAACACCACCACAGACACATCATGTCAAAAACCATGTGGGAAACTCACATCCTCTCGGGTAACTTCAAACTTCGAGAAGTGACATTCAGCTAGCTCCTCGTCACCAACCGGGGTTCACAGAGCAGTTCACTGAGCCCACGGTCCAGCAATTATCCAGGCGAGAGGCAAGAGGCACATTACAGAGCAGTCAGCAGGAGGACCGTGGTGACGTGCTGGTGACCCGCACTGGCTGGCGGCACAAAGGTGAGTCACAGTCTCCTGTAATGTAGCCTGTCAGCTCAGAGACGGGCAGGCTCAAACTGCACCCTGCACAGGTGCACTACATCTGACCATGCTTCACAGGTCACTGGCCCTGGGTAGGGCACTGTGTAGGGGGCCAGCTGTCTTTTGGGACACCCAGGAGGTGTGAATCACAGCTATACATGATTCAACGCATCGGGGGGAGGACAAATGGCAAACAAAAGCACTAGGCAGTTGTCAATTACTCCAAGTTAGCGGCAACAGTCTCCTGCACACTGCAACTGAGTACGAAGCGCTCCACACGACAACCTAATGACAGTTGATGGTGTGCCGAAACAACAAAGCCACAAGTAGACCAACAAGCAGCGAAGACAGTAGGGGTTTGACTAAGAGCAGCTCACCAGATGCAGCATATCATAGATGGACTCAGAGGAGCGCTTGCTCCTCCTCAGGGCAGACATGGCAGGCAGACGGGCGGAAAGGAGGACGGACAGACGCAGAGACAGAAAAGAGGAGGCAAAACCTCGGACCGTGGAGAGGAAAGGAGTCCAGCCTGGAGCAGTGCAGTATTTTTCTCCTACACAATTCAACGCATTCCCTTACTTTAGTTCCTCGTTAAAAAAGGAGATTCTGAAGGAAGAAGTGGTGGTTGGTGATGATGCGATGAAAGCATTGAAGGCTGGATGCCAAGAGAAGCCGATTCAAAACAATTTCCACCTATCCACTGTTCTCCTCTCTGTTCGCCCACCTTCTCTCTTTCCCCGCCTTTCTCTCCCCCGTCTCTATTTCTCTCTCCCCCGCTCTCTCCCTCTCCGAAGTGTTCAATCTATCTCTTCCTAAAGAGGGAGGGCCTGTCCAGCAACGCCATGGTAATAATATCCTGTCCTCCTCTCCTCTATCTGGGGAGTAAAGGGTGAGGAGAAGGAAAGGTGGGAGGAATGAAAGTCTCCCCCCTCTTCAAGGTTACAGGAGAAGCAGGATTGGCTGTGCGAGACACACTGCTGCACAGTATAGGAATATAAATATCTGATTGGAGGATGGATAGAGGAATGAGGAGCGGAGAGGAATGAGGAGACGAATGAGGAGAGGAGAGGTATGAGGAGAGGAATGAGGAGAGGAATTTAAGTGCACTACAGAAAAAAGGTTCATGAGAATTTGATTCGAAAACCTAAAAGGTTTTTGAATCAGCCCCTAAAACGAATGAAAAGGAATAAAACAAGATCAAAGGAAAGAGGTAACGGAATAGTGGAATTGTGGTATATGATCGTAGGATTGAAATCAAATAAAACGTACACAATCACAAGGTCTGAAGTCGGTCACAATGGCATGATATTCCTATATTCTTTGGGCCAACATTACGCCATGGCTAGTTCTGCAGGCTGCAGGGATAATTATATGTTAATATTTAAAATAGTCTTGGTTCTGGACTGCATCGTTTCCACGTTGATCAATATAAACAAACGGCAAATGCCTTATCATTTCTGCACAGTTCAAACAGAGGCACTAGGTCAAAAGCAGTGCACGATATACTGAGTAGGGTGCTATTAGTGCCGCGTACTAGGTCTTAGCTACTGACATACGCATTGAGCAGAGGGGGACAGGGAGAGACTGCAGAGGGGGACAGGGAGAGACTGCAGAGGGGGACAGGGAGAGACTGCAGAGGGGGACAGGGAGAGACTGCAGAGGGGGACAGGGAGAGACTGCAGAGAGGGACAGGGAGAGACTGCAGAGAGGGACAGGGAGAGACTGCAGAGAGGGACAGGGAGAGACTGCAGAGGGGGACAGGGAGAGACTGCAGAGAGGGACAGGGAGAGACTGCAGAGGGGGACAGGGAGAGACTGCAGAGGGGGACAGGGAGAGACTGCAGAGAGGGACAGGGAGAGACTGCAGCGGGGGACAGGGAGAGACTGCAGAGGGGGACAGGGAGAGACTGCAGCGGGGGACAGGGAGAGACTGCAGAGAGGGACAGGGAGAGAAGTTAAAGAGGAGAGAGAAACAGAAACTACGACAATAGAGACACATAACTGCAGTGAAAATAATGACTAACCGATGCAGAGAAACCAGCAGGTGTAGGCCGAGGACTGTCAGATAGATAATATGAAGCCTAAAGCAGAGACTGAAATCCACACAAACACAGACAGCAACTAGACCTTCAGCTTCACTTCTCATCTGCCGTCTGTTCATCCATGACATAGCAGTCAACTTGTTTAAGCACAACGTTCCTATAGTCTCTGGCAGTGGTTGTTGATGACCTATTTAACTGATGATCAGTTTGACATCGTACTGGTTCTGGGGGGGGGGGGCTGTATCTGTAATTTAATGTGTAGAAGAACAGTACCAAGGACCAGGTCCCAGAACAGAAGCCTGTAATATCAGGGGTTACCAGGGCTACATGTGGAATGGCCCCCCCACCAGTCACCCCCCACCAGTCACCCCCACCCCACCAGTCACCAACCCACCCCCCCACCAGTCACCACCCCCCACCAGTCACCGAAGTCACCACCCCACCAGACATTCTGCCCACCAGTCCCCCCACCAGTCACCCCCCAACCAGACATTCTGCCCAGCAGTCACCCCCCAACCAGACATTCTGCCCACCAGTCCCCCCCACCAGTCACCCCCCAACCAGACATTCTGCCCAGCAGCCACCCCCCAACCAGACATTCTGCCCACCAGTCCCCCACCAGTCACCCCCCACCAGACATTCTGCCCACCAGTCACAACTTTCCCTCCCTACACTCTACCACTCTTTACATCTCCCTCTTTCCCTCACTTCATTCATCTACACATTCCTTTAAATCTGACAATATCCCCCCCCCCAATCTCTCACTCTCTCGCTCTCACCTTTTCTATCTTTTTCACTGTCTCATACCCTTTTCACACTATTCCTCCTGGGTTGTCTTTGTATAGCTCAGCAGAGCTCCATCACCTCGTTAGCTACACTACTGGGTGATTAACTTTACTCCAGGAGTACACCAGCTGTTGCCTGATAATTATCTGGATACTACCACAACTCCATATTTCCACGGGTGCTTTCCTCGTTACAATCTGCAACACAGGGTTAGTTTGGCCACAGTGAGATGATGTGTCTGTCTTGTATGACATGTAGTCAGAGATGTAAGTGCACAAAGTTTTGTACAGATAAAGAAACCAAAGGGGAAATGTGAGGTTGAAGATTCAGTCATTTGAAATTGCGTTGAAATCTGCCCAATTTTTATGGCAACTAAATGGGAAAAAAAGACCGCCAGGGACCCAAATAACGCAGATTTATTTAGGCCCAAAAGTACAAATGAAGAAGGGGGAAATGTAAATTTCGGTATAACTTTGCTCTTCAGCCAAGAGTCAATGAGTTGGTAGCAGATGGTGCCGAACAAAGAAAGCCAAGGGAGCGAGGGACTCGCCTGATTATTCTGTTTTTAATATCAGAAAGCTGGCAAGGACAAAGAGACTGATGCCAATGAAGGAACTACTACAGGCCAGAGCTCTATGGACCCCGGTCAAAAGTAGTTCCCTGTTTTAGAGGACAGGTAGCTGTTTGTCCCAGGTAGTGCAGTCTCAAGAAACCCTTCCTGGATGTCTCCTGGGTTCTCAACGCGTTCCATCAAGGGGAGCTTGACGCAGATGCCGGGACGACTTCCATGTGAAGGCTGACAATCAAACCGTCGAAATACAAACGCTCATCCATAGCATCACCACGGGGGGGTAGCATCACCACGGGGGGGGATGGCCTCACAGAAAAATTTTCAACCACCCTCAGCAATGCTGCATCTCTGTGATGACAGGATCCCTTAGATAAGAGACGTTGGACCTACTTTAGGAGTCCCCAGCTGAAATGAAGACCCTTTAAAAACAGGGGGAGAACTTCACCTTTCTGCATTGGTCCTCCTCGCTGAAGATCTCAGAGTCATCGTCCGGGCTGTCTCCAGAACTCTCCAGGGTCAAGCCGACCCCATCATCCAAAATCTCCTCTGTGACATGAGCAGAAACAGTACACCATTAGAACGGACCAGAAACAGTACACCATTAGAATGGACCAGGACCAGAAACAGTACACCATTAGAACGGACCAGAAACAGTACACCATTAGAATGGACCAGGACCAGAAACAGTACACCATTAGAACGGACCAGAAACAGTACACCATTAGAATGGACCAGGACCAGAAACAGTACACCATTAGAACGGACCAGCAACAGTACACCATTAGAACGGACCAGAAACAGTACACCATTAGAACGGACCAGAAACAGCACACCATTAGAACGGACCAGAAACAGTACACCATTAGAACGGACCAGAAACAGTACACCATTAGAACGGACCAGAAACAGTACACCATTAGAACGGACCAGCAACAGTACACCATTAGAACGGTTGAATATATTCTAACCCTGACCTTAAACCTCATCCTGTCCCTGAAGAGACGATATCTGTGTATTTACTCACCTTGGCTCATAGAGAAGATGTCTGTGTAGAGGTATTCCTGAGTGCCTGAGCGTCGAGGAGGCAGGTAGCAGAGCTGCCGTCGGTCCGTAGGGGGCAGTGTGTTGACCGTTAGAGACAACGAGGCCTGGGAAAAGGCTGTCTTCATGTCTGAGAAGTTCAGACTGCGCGAGTCCTTTCCGTTCAACTGCAAGATCTCATCACCGGCATTCAGACCTGTAGAGACAAGTTCATAATGGAGTGTTTGAGACAAATACTTAGACAGTGTGTTCTTACTTTAGGACTATCTAGACTTCTACATTTAATTGGTTTTAACGCTAAATGTGATTCAGAAGAAGAAGAACAGCACATTCGATTGCCAATGAATATGCTTGAATGGCCAATTAGGAAGCCTGGTCTGCAGCTACTCTGTCTAATGCTACTCTGTCTAGTGCTACTCTGTCTAATGCTAATCTGTCTAATGCTACTCTGTCTAATGCTAATCTGTCTAATGCTACTCTGTCTAATGCTAATCTGTCTAGTGCTACTCTGTCTAATGCTACTCTGTCTAATGCTACTCTGTCTAATGCTAATCTGTCTAATGCTACTCTGTCTAATGCTAATCTGTCTAGTGCTACTCTGTCTAATGCTACTCTGTCTAATGCTACACTGTCTAATGCTAATCTGTCTAATGCTAATCTGTCTAATGCTAATCTGTCTAATGCTACTCTATCTAATGCTAATCTGTCTAATGCTACTCTGTCTAATGCTACTCTGTCTAATGCTAATCTGTCTAATGCTAATCTGTCTAATGCTAATCTGTCTAATGCTAATCTGGCTAATGCTAATCTGTCTAAGTGCTAATCTGTCTAATGCTACTCTGTCTAATGCTAATCTGTCTAATGCTACTCTGTCTAATGCTAATCTGTCTAATGCTACTCTGTCTAATGCTAATCTGTCTAATGCTACTCTGTCTAATGCTACTCTGTCTAATGCTACTCTGTCTAATGCTACTCTATCTAATGCTAATCTGTCTAATGCTACTCTATCTAATGCTACTCTATCTAATGCTAATCTATCTAATGCTACTCTGTCTAATGCTACTCTGTCTAATGCTACTCTGTCTAATGCTACTCTGTCTAATGCTACTCTGTCTAATGCTAATCTGTCTAATGCTACTCTATCTAATGCTACTCTGTCTATCTAATGCTAATCTGTCTAATGCTACTCTGTCTATTGCTACTCTATCTAATGCTACTCTGTCTAATGCTACTCTATCAAATGCTACTCTGTCTAATGCTACTCAATCTAATGCTACTGAGACATCTGTAGTCATATGGAACTTCCTGAACCGTCCATTGTCTCCCAACTGGCGTCCTATTCCCTCGATAGGGCCCTACATTTTATCAGGTCTTAGTGTTATGTAACCTTAATCTGCGGCAAGTAGGATATTAATAGGCATTTGAAAATTCCCCCATAGTGACAGTCTCAACATAGCAGCAAAAGAGCATTATCATAACAGACAGACACACACACAGACACACACACACACAGACACACACAGACACACATATAAGAATTATGTGATTGAACAGTGACCCTCTTTTCAACAGAGATAATATAGAGAAGACAAATCAAATGGCATCTTCCCACTTGTTGCCCTCTTCATCTGTCTGATTCTCCATCACCATCGCTCTCCCTCTTCCTGTACCTCTTTGTGTCAGTCTCTCTCCACCCCTCTCAGTGTGTGTGTGTGTGTGTGTGTGTGTGTGCGTGTGTGTGTGGTACTGAACCTTTAGCAAATGCTAATCCTCCCGCCTTCACATCGGTAATATATAGCTGCTGCACAGCATCTTCCTCAACCACAGAGATCGAGAACCCTGGAGGAGTAGGAGGAGGAAGAAGAAAGGAAGGAGAAGAGTGTCGAGGGGAGGAACATGGGTGAGAAGTGAGAGACAAACTCCATTACTGAGCAGACTACAAATAGCAGACCACAAATAACGTGAGATGTCGTCTCTGCCTTGAGAGAGATCTGCCTGAGAAATGCAGATCAGTCGTGACTAATCCCAACACTCGCTGGTAGAAATATAAACACTGATAATCACAACACAACACGCCAGCAGGAAACAAATACATCCTGATTAAACTGCAACACGCCAGAACCAACAGAATAATTAGGATCCAGACTCATGGCCTTACCGTAGCCAATCATGCAGGACTCGTCACGGTCAAACTGGAGGACTTTGGTTATCTTGGAGCACAGCTCAATTTCTTTATATATCTGTGGAGACAGGTGATAATATAGACACTGGTCCAGGACAGGTGATAATATAGACACTGGTCCAGGACAGGTGATAATATAGATACCAGGACAGGTGATAATATAGACACTGGTCCAGGACAGGTGATAATATAGACACTGGTCCAGGACAGGTGATAATATAGACACCAGGACAGGTGATAATATAGATACCAGGACAGGTGATAATATAGACACTGGTCCAGGACAGGTGATAATATAGATACCAGGACAGGTGATAATATAGACACCAGGACAGGTGATAATATAGACACTGGTCCAGGACAGGTGATAATATAGACACTGGTCCAGGACAGGTGATAATATAGATACCAGGACAGGTGATAATATAGATACCAGGACAGGTGATAATATAGACACTGGTCCAGGACAGGTGATAATATAGATACCAGGACAGGTGATAATATAGATACCAGGACAGGTGATAATATAGACACTGGTCCAGGACAGGTGATAATATAGATACCAGGACAGGTGATAATATAGATACCAGGACAGGTGATAATATAGACACTGGTCCAGGACAGGTGATAATATAGATACCAGGACAGGTGATAATATAGACACCAGGACAGGTGATAATATAGACACTGGTCCAGGACAGGTGATAATATAGATACCAGGACAGGTGATAATATAGATACCAGGACAGGTGATAATATAGACACCAGGACAGGTGATAATATAGACACCAGGACAGGTGATAATATAGACACTGGTCCAGGACAGGTGATAATATAGATACCAGGACAGGTGATAATATAGATACCAGGACAGGTGATAATATAGACACCAGGACAGGTGATAATATAGACACCAGGACAGGTGATAATATAGACACTGGTCCAGGACAGGTGATAATATAGACACCAGGACAGGTGATAATATAGATACCAGGACAGGTGATAATATAGACACCAGGACAGGTGATAATATAGACACCAGGACAGGTGATAATATAGACACTGGTCCAGGACAGGTGATAATATAGATACCAGGACAGGTGATAATATAGACACTGGTCCAGGACAGGTGATAATATAGACACCAGGACAGGTGATAATATAGACACTGGTCCAGGACAGGTGATAATATAGATACCAGGACAGGTGATAATATAGACACTGGTCCAGGACAGGTGATAATATAGACACCAGGACAGGTGATAATATAGACACCAGGACAGGTGATAATATAGATACCAGGACAGGTGATAATATAGATACCAGGACAGGTGATAATATAGACACTGGTCCAGGACAGGTGATAATATAGACACCAGGACAGGTGATAATATAGACACTGGTCCAGGACAGGTGATAATATAGATACCAGGACAGGTGATAATATAGACACTGGTCCAGGACAGGTGATAATATAGACACCAGGACAGGTGATAATATAGACACCAGGACAGGTGATAATATAGATACCAGGACAGGTGATAATATAGATACCAGGACAGGTGATAATATAGACACCAGGACAGGTGATAATATAGATACCAGGACAGGTGATAATATAGACACCAGGACAGGTGATAATATAGACACCAGGACAGGTGATAATATAGACACCAGGACAGGTGATAATATAGACACCAGGACAGGTGATAATATAGATACCAGGACAGGTGATAATATAGACACCAGGACAGGTGATAATATAGACACCAGGACAGGTGATAATGTATCATTAAACCAAATTAGAGGTCTTCATACACTGTAAGGTGGAGATACTACGTCAGGTATTCCAAATGACACCCTATTCCCTATATAGTGCACATCAGATCAAAAGCCTAGTCATAACAGGTAGAGAACTGTCAGTCAAGACAACCTTCAGATGTTGAAGGCAAGTCAAGTAACTACAAGACAACACACCTTCTGCTGGGCAGTCAAACTTATTGGCAACCTTGTTTGTTTGGACCCTTTAGACCAGTTACGCCCTATCGAGTCACTCAGAGGAAATAATCTGGGGTAAACTATTCACCATGTAGGGAAAAATGAGGGATTTGAGGCATGGATTTGTGAAGTATTAAAATGCCATGGGTGTAAGACAACAAAGAGCTGATGATCCCTGGGGAGTCTCTAATCGGCCTGGAGTGAACTGCATGTCAAATAAAAGTAAGGAGAAAGACTTAACTGAACAGATAAGTGTGTCTGTGTGGAATGCTGGGACTGTGACATGAGATAATCACGAGATACGTCACCAGTACCACAGACACGACCACAGACACAGGCACCGACACACACACCAAGTCAAACAAAAACACGTACCAAGTCACACACGTCCTCCTCTGGTTTGGGGATGTAGAACTGGACCTGGTTGTCTATGAGGAACTTGAGGCGGAGGTAATGTTTGGTTGGATCCAGATGATGTGCCTGTGAAGCACAGCACATGTTCAACACACGCAGACAGACACACACACACACACACACATACACAGAGATGTGTAATTTGTTACCTTGCAGATGGTTTCCAGTACATCCAGAGCAGACTCTCCTGGCTGGATGGTGGTAAGAACCGGCTGGTCATTAGGAAGACAAACCCAGGATGGTGACAGGTAGTCAGGCACCCAGATGTCACTGTCAGTCACGGTGGTCTCAGTGTTCATCCGAGGGAGGCTCTTTACTGTTCCTTCATCACTGGGCTGGAGGGAGAAGTACACTGTCAGTACATGCTATAAACATGCTATAAGCACGCTATAAGCACGCTTAAAAAACATATTATGCGCGTGTTTCATTTTTATCCAGGGGTTTTTAAACAGATGATCAAAAATAATCAGGGGAAAATCCCGGCTATTCTCAAACTCTATATCACTAAAGCTTATTTACCACACTATCCTTGGCCGTGTCCACATTAGATCCCTTTGTGAGAGTATAAAGCTTATTTACCACACTATCCTTGGCCGTGTCCACATTAGATCCCTTTGTGAGAGTATAAAGCTTATTTACCACACTATCCTTGGCCGTGTCCACATTAGATCCCTTTGTGAGAGTATAAAGCTTATTTACCACACTATCCTTGGTCGTGTCCACATTAGATCCCTTTGTGAGAGTATAAAGCTTATTTACCACACTATCCTTGGCCGTGTCCACATTAGATCCCTTTGTGAGAGTATAAAGCTTATTTACCACACTATCCTTGGCCGTGTCCACATTATAGATCCCATCCAAAGGCTCCTCACCGTCAGCAAAGACCTTCAGAACAATAAAAGAAAGAATGAACACAGAACCATCCAAAAAATAAATGTACAAACCAAAAGGGATGGTAGAATGACATAAACTCAGGGCTGTTATGGTGAACCACAGAAAAGGTTATGGGTCAAAGGTGACAGGTACCTGATTGATGCTTGGGTGGGCCTTAGTCTTCTTCTTGGAGGTGGTGTCCAGACCCCAGAGGGAGGAGAACCTGCTCTTACGTTTGGATGAGGAGGACCGAGACATGGCGTGGGTACGTCTCCTAACGCTACTCTCTGTCCGTGCCGCCACCTAGAAAAGAGAAGGACACAGAGACAGAAAGAAAAGAGGACACAGAGACAGAAAGAAAAGAGGAGGACAGGGAGACAGAAAGAGGAGAACAAGAGAGAACATGGTTAGGAGAGTGGAATGACACTGGGGACACACCCCTCCCAGCCTGACAGGTTAGTGAGCTAGTCAGCATCTGTATCCCAAATGTCCCTCTGTTCACTACACACTACACACTACTTCTAAACCCTACACCACATAATGAATAGAGAGTCATGTTAGATCCAGCAAATGAAACATGATAGATTGCATAAGCACATTATTCCCAACCTCATGGGGGCAAACATTCCCTTTGGTCCGAAGTGTTCAATTACCAAACTCAATAATCCAATTTCTCAACTGTTGAATTTAGTAGGTTGTTTTTGTGTTAAGTTTATGTGAATAACGCCTGCTGATATGATACCAAGCACCCGGTCTTACTTGGTTTCAATGTCTTTGTCTCCTATCAACAAAAACACGAGTGGTGAGAGTGTGAGGACAAAAACGCTCTAAGTGACATTGTTCTTTTGGTGACAGGAAATGGCGGATCTCAAAGGAAATATCCACAGGGCGTACAGAGGCCCATTATCAGCTAAATGTTGTCCTATGTTCCAACGGCATGCTGTGTTTGTTATGTTTAACATTTTAAAAACACCAACTCATAATTAGAAAACCCTTTTGCAATTATGTTTGCCAAGCTGAAAACTGTTGAGCTCTTTAGACTAGTTCATTATCTGGAGCATCAGCAATTGTGGATTAAAAAACAAAAAATCGAAGTGAAGGCAATGTGATGGTCTGGGGGTGCTTTGGTGTTGCTTATAAGGGGGATTTGAACAGGATAAAAGGATCTTGAAGAAGGAAGACATTCACTCCATTTTGCCATGCCGTATTCTGTGGGTAGTGCCTAATTAGAACCAATCTCCTCCTCCAACAGAACAATGACACACTGCACAACTCCAAGTTAAGGAAGAAGAAGCAAGCTGGGATTCTGACTATAATTGAATAAAAACAAGAGCGTTTCTAAGTGGCCCCATAATATTTTGCCGTATGCATGGGCCATTTCCCTGATTACTGGTGAAGACGACCCCATGGTTATATAGGGCATGACTGAGGACTGAGCGTGAAACAGGACATGACATAACCAAGCTGGGATGTCGATGCTGATCGTAACACAGAAAGGCATTTCTAGGCTATTTGAAGACTGTACAAAAGACCTTGATTCCTGGTCCCATCTTTCAGGTGTAATATATATATATATCTATATGTACTATATTATAACAGAGTATAATATAATTTGGTACATATGATTCATGTGATTCTACAGATTTGGAAATAGGAATAAAAAACGTCAGACTAAGCTTCAGTCAGTGTTGACGAGACGGGTCCACTAATCCACCCTAACACACCCTCCTAACCCTAACCCAGGACACTTTTCACATGTTGATGATAAGTGGATGTGAGAGACCGAGGTACAGGAGGGAATAAAACAGAGATGTAATAAAGAGAGGTAGACAGAGTTAGAGATGGAGAGCGAGGGTGCGTCTCGTGAGAACATGTTATTTAAAACATCTCTGTGTGGCACCCTTCCCATCTGACTGTCTCCTTGGACTCCCACCTGCCGACAGAGAACACGGCCACGTCCTAAACAAAACCCTACTCCCTGCATAGTGCGCTACATTCGCCCGAGTTCTCCATGGACCTCGAGTGTGAAGCAGTGCACCAACAGAAATAGGACGCTGTTTGGAATGCACTCGTGTAGGCGTCTTGCAACAAGAAAGCTATTGATCGACACACGGCTTCACTCTGCCGGTTTGCTGAACCAAATAAATATTATCCTCCGATATCGCCCACACATCCACTGTTCTGCGGCCGGGACCTACACACCTCGTCTGGGGGAAATGAGCCTCCGATAACAGGTGAGGCCAACGCAGAACCCACCAGGTAAGGCCAACACAGAACCCACCAGGTAAGGCCAACGCAGAACCCACCAGGTAAGGCCAACGCAGAACCCACCAGGTACGGCCAATGCAGATCCCACCAGGTAAGGCCAATGCAGAACCCACCAGGTAAGGCCAACACAGAACCCACCAGGTACGGCCAATGCAGAACCCACCAGATCAACAGATCACACAGTAATTCGCATATAGCATGCTAAATCAACCTGGTGCCATTTTGAACACACAGCTGGTGTTAAAACTTTACTAGTCCGTAACACGAATGGACATTGTGTTAGGGCGATATTTGCAGTGTTCAGGCTAACGCTAGCAGGTTATAGGTTAACCCGAGGCGACCTACAGGAAGTGTCTGGTGGTTGACCCAGTGTGTGTGTGTGTTCTACCACTTTGATCTAATGGTGTCTGTTGGTTGACCCAGTGTGTGTGTGTGTGTGTTTCCTACTCACCAGAGCGTGAAACGAGGACACGGAGAAGATCCCAAGGCGTCCCATGGCCAGTTTGGTGGGTCTAGAGGCGAAGGCCAGCAGGCGTTTTGGGTTGGGGAGCTCCCCTCCCTGGAGACTGGCAAGGTAACAGCGAAACCGAAACAGACCCATGTGGAACTGCTCCAGATTCTGCTCCCAGAGGAAGATCTACAATACACAGGCAATACATCAGTGAACAACACTAGAAGGACCTCAGTGTTCTCCTGCGTGCTGACCAAGTCCTACGCCAAATGTCTCTGCCCTGTTCTCTGCTTTCACTCTGATCTTCTGTTGACCTGCCTGTTGCTTTGGTCCTCTGCTTTGTAGCTCTAACGGCGGCTCTAACGGCGGCTCTAATGGCGGCTCTAACGGTGGCTCTAATGGCGGCTCTAACGGCAGCTCTAATGGCGGCTCTAATGGCGGCTCTAATGGAGGCTCTAACGGCAGCTCTAATGGCGGCTCTAATGGTGGCTCTAACGGCAGCTCTAACGGTGGCTCTAACGGTGGCTCTAACGGTGGCTCTAACGGTGGCTCTAACGGCGGCTCTAACGGCGGCTCTAATGGCGGCTCTAACGGTGGCTCTAATGGTGGCTCTAATGGCGGCTCTAACGGCGGCTCTAATGGCGGCTCTAACGGTGGCTCTAATGGTGGCTCTAATGGCGGCTCTAATGGCGGCTCTAATGGCGGCTCTAACGGCAGCTCTAACGGCGGCTCTAACGGCGGCTCTAACGGCGGCTCTAACGGCGGCTCTAATGGCAGCTCTAACGGCAGCTCTAATGGCGGCTCTAATGGTGGCTCTAACGGCAGCTCTAATGGCGGCTTTAATGGTGGCTCTAACGGCAGCTCTAATGGCGGCTCTAATGGCGGCTCTAATGGTGGCTCTAATGGCGGCTCTAATGGTGGCTCTAATGGCGGCTCTAATGGCGGCTCTAACGGCGGCTCTAACGGCGGCTCTAACGGCAGCTCTAATGGCGGCTCTAACGGCGGCTCTAACGGTGGCTCTAACAGCGGCTCTAACGGTGGCTCTAACGGTGGCTCTAACGGCGGCTCTAATGGCGGCTCTAATGGCGGCTCTAACGGCGGCTCTAATGGTGGCTCTAACAGCGGCTCTAACGGTGGCTCTAACGGTGGCTCTAACGGCGGCTCTAATGGCGGCTCTAACGGCGGCTCTAATGGTGGCTCTAACAGCGGCTCTAACGGTGGCTCTAACGGTGGCTCTAATGGCGGCTCTAATGGCGGCTCTAATGGTGGCTCTAATGGCGGCTCTAATGGTGGCTCTAATGGCGGCTCTAATGGCGGCTCTAATGGTGGCTCTAATGGCGGCTCTAACGGCGGCTCTAATGGCGGCTCTAACGGCGGCTCTAATGGCGGTTCTAACGGTGGCTCTAATGGCAGCTGTAATGGCGGCTCTAATGGCGGCTCTATTGGCTGCTCTAATGGCGGCTCTAATGGCGGCTCTAATGGCAGCTCTAACGGTGGCTCTAATGGCGGCTCTAATGGTGGCTCTAATGGCGGCTCTAATGGCGGCTCTAATGGCAGCTCTAACGGTGGCTCTAATGGCGGCTCTAACGGCAGCTCTAATGGTGGCTCTAATGGTGGCTCTAATGGTGGCTCTAATGGCAGCTCTAATGGTGGCTCTAATGGCGGCTCTAATGGCAGCTCTAACGGTGGCTCTAATGGCGGCTCTAACGGCAGCTCTAATGGTGGCTCTAATGGTGGCTCTAATGGTGGCTCTAATGGTGGCTATAATGGCGGCTCTAACGGCAGCTCTAATGGCGGCTCTAACGGTGGCTCTAATGGCGGCTGTAATGGCGGCTCTAATAGCGGTCGGTGTTCCCAGGAGACAGGTCCAACACACTGTGTCCACATTCATGGATTCTGCTTCATTTCCTCCCTCATTCCTTCCCTCCCAGGGTTGTGTACTAGTAGTGAGGTGTAGGCAGGAGCCCGTTTCTCCTTGGAGACAACAGTCTCTTAAAGGCCAAATGGTGCCCCCTGTCCCCTACGTAGTCCAATACTTATGAGCTGTCAAAGGAAGTGGGCCAAATAAGGGATTGGGTGCATTAGGGACACATGATGGGTATTTAAGAGCCTGTTTCCATGGAATGCTGACACCTATTCAGAACAATGTAGAATCAGACACAGTGACAGGCAGGCAGACAAACAGCCAGACAGACAGACAGAAAGACAGCCAACCAGCCACTTGATCTCAGACGCACAAAAGTACAATCAATGTGTGTTTCATAAAAAGTCCCTTTAATTATAATCTGAACTTTGGTATTCATTAGATGAACAATGTGTTTAAATGTAAGAGAGCCAAGTGTGTGTGATTGTGTTCTAACACACAATGACTAACCTGGATCACAGCAAATGGACAATATTAACTGGAACACATAGAAATGGAATGAATAGAAAAGAGCTCATTGACTTGAATGAGGACATCCGTTTGATTTATCCTGACTTCTATGGTCTAACCCTGAGGGACATGAAGGGAGGAACAAGAGATAGAAAGACAGAGAGAGGAAGTGATAGAGAGGAAGAGATAGAGAGACAGAGAGGAAGAGACCGAGAGAGGAAGAGACAGAGAGGAAGAGACAGAGAAAGGAAGAGACCGAGAGAGGAAGAGACAGAGAGGAAGAGACAGAGAGAGGAAGAGACCGAGAGAGGGAGAGAGCGAGAGGGGAATAAACCCCCCCTCTCTCCCCCTCCTCCCACTCTACCCACTACTCCCCACCTCCCACTTCTTCTGCCCATCAGTCAGTCACCTGATCCAGGATGGTCTTCCTCTTCTCCAACTCTCCCCCACTCACACTCTCCCCCACCCCCACACACTCTCCCCCTCCCCCACACACTCTCCCCCACCCCCCCACTCTCCCCCACCCCCACTAACTCTCCCCCACCCCCACTTCTTCTGCCCATCAGTCAGTCACCTGATCCAGGATGGTCTTCCTCTTCTCCAACTCTCCCCACCACACTCTCCCCCACCCCCCACACTCTCCCCCTCCCCCCACACTCTCCCCCACCCCCCACTCTCCCCCACCCCCACTAACTCTCCCCCACCCCCACTTCTTTTGCCCATCAGTCAGTCACCTGATCCAGTATGGTTTTCCTCTTCTCCAACTCTCCCCCACTCACACTCTCCCCACTAACTCTCCCCCTCCCCCACACACTCTCCCCCACCCCCCACTCTCCCCCACCCCCACTAACTCTCCCCCACCCCCACTTCTTTTGCCCATCAGTCAGTCACCTGATCCAGTATGGTTTTCCTCTTCTCCAACTCTCCCCCACTCACACTCTCCCCCTCCCCACACACTCTCCCCCACCCCCCACTCTCCCCCTCCCCCACACACTCTCCCCCACCCCCCACACTCTCCCCCCCCCCCACTCTCCCCCACCCCCACTAACTCTCCCCCACCCCCACTTCTTCTGCCCATCAGTCAGTCACCTGATCCAGGATGGTCTTCCTCTTCTTGTTGTCCGTGACAGCAGACAGCTGCATGTCTCCCATCTTCTTCATCTTCTCGTCCATGTCGATCTTCTGCTCCAGTTTTTTTATCTCAGCCTTGAGCAGACGGACTGTGTCCTCGCGGTGATGTTGCCTAGCGACCGCCGCCGCACACGCAGAGTGGACAGCTGTTATCCAGTTCTCCAGCTCTGTCTGGCTGCTGGTCTGCAGGGTCAAAGGTCAGGATTTAAGGTCAAGGGTTGAAAGACAGCAGATATAGAATGTGTGGCTGAGCCCGTTTCTGTCTGAATGTTCATAGAGAGAAGCTTTAAGCCATTAAGTAATACTTATGGCTCCCTAGTAAAATGTATAAGTACTAGTATTATGTATAAGTACTAGTATTATGTGTATACGTACTAGCATTATGCATAAGTACTAGTATTATGTATAAGTACTAGTATTATGTATAAGTACTAGTATTATGTGTATACGTACTAGCATTATGTATAAGTACTAGTATTATGTATAAGTACTAGTATTATGTATAAGTATTAGTATTATATTATGTGTAAGTACTAGTATTATGTATATGTATTAGTATTATATATTATATTATGTATAAGTACTAGTATTATGTTTATGTATTAGTAGTATATATTATATTATGTATAAGTACTAGTATTATGTATATGTATTAGTATTATATATTATATTATGTATAAGTACTAGTAGTATGTATATGTATTATATATTATATTATGTATAAGTACTAGTATTATGTATACGTATTAGTATTATATATTATATGTACATAGACTCCCAAACAGCTCCACTCACCTGGAATAAGAAGGCATCACCCAGTGAGTTGCTGAGGCAGAAGACAAAGTCCTTCTTGGGGTGTTCAGGCACAGCTTGGACGATACTGTGTTCAGCCCAGACTGCGTGTTTGGGAACACTGTTGTGGTCAATACCTGAACGCCCGTCTGACTCATAGAAAAACAAAGTGCATCCTGGGAGAGGACAACAAGGGAAGTTACTGGCAAACATTAACCAATCAACCTGTCATTTGTTATTAAGGGCAGAATGCAATTACAAATCTAATTATTCAGAATTGCAAATATATATTTAAATGGAGCAACAGCTTTTTCAAATGTCTTTCATGTGAACATTTTCCCTGCATGCAATGGGAAACATGTAATAAATAACAGCTATTGTTTTATTTTATTCTGCTCTCCAGTGGCCAATAGATAGAAGTGCAGGTCTGGATTCTCCAGCTGGGAAGCAACAGCATCAGAAAACTGAAGGGACTCTAGAATAATGTCAATTAGTATTTGAGTGAACTCCTGCAAATATTCAACTCCATTCACCTCTCTGACTCCACCCTCCACCTCTCTGACTCCACCCTTCACCTCTCTGACCCCACCCTTCACCTATCTGACTCCACCCTTCACCTATCTGACTCCAGGTCTAGGGCAGGTCTAGGGCAGGTCTAGGGCAGGTCTAAGGCAGGTCTAGGACAGGTCTAGGGCAGGTCTAAGGCAGGTCTAGGGCAGGTCTAAGGCAGGTCTAGGGCAGGCCTAGGCAGGTCTAAGGCAGGTCTAGGGCAGGTCTAGGGCAGGTCTAGGGGAGGTCTAAGGCAGGTCTAAGGTAGCCTTCTTTACCTTTGAGGCAGACCCAGTAGCTTTTCCACTTCCTTCTGGTGGCTGACTCCACTTTCTTGTTTTTCTTATGAACCAGGAAGTTCTTGACGGCTAGACAACCTGCCTTCCGCACGGTTCCCTGGGCAACACTGAGCAGGGGATCTGATTGGTAGGCTGAGCTCATGGTGCTCTGCTCATCACTAAGTGCAGACCCCGCCTCCTCCAGGCTCTCGGTCTGACACGAGCTCATCTCCAACTCCTGATCAAAGTAGCACAATGACAATCAAATGAATAAAGTTGTACTGTCCTATAACAATATTAATATTAACTTACATAGAAAATGACAAAATATGTAAAACATACACTCTGGTTCTGAAGGGCTATTACACTCTGGTTCTGAAGGGCTATTACACTCTGGTTCTGAAGGCCTATTACACTCTGGTTCTGAAGGGCTATTACACTCTGGTTCTGAAGGCCTATTACACTCTGGTTCTGAAGGCCTATTACACTCTGGTTCTGAAGGACCCCTTCATCACACCTGTCTGAAATTCTCGTAGACCCCCTGGACTCCTTCGCTGGGCGCTCCCCCACTGCTGCTGCCACTGTCACTGCCAGCGAACATGCTTCTGCCAGCCGCCGAGCACACGGAGAAGGACATGGACATGGTCTTGTAACGCCGGGACTGGTGCCCCGCCCGCTCTGCTGTTGCCACGTCGACGCCGCTGTCCTCGTATTCGCTCCCCTCGCCCGCCGTCACATCCTGGGAACACACACACACAGGAAGAGGAGGGGCAGGTTTTACTTTGACACCTCAAATGTTTTTGTGCAAACCAAAATGTGCCACATTTTCAATAGAGCGCCCCCCAGAGGTCTGCAAGTGTGATTACAATTCTGTGCAGTGATCGGCCACAATACTGCGTAGTCCGCCGTCCATCGCTATGGAAATTACAGTCAAAATAAGTCGATCTAGCATTTTACTCTCTGATGTAAACAAGGCCTGTGGTCTCCGTTACCACGGTAACCTAACCCTCTACGATGAGGCAGCCACACACACACACAGCCTGTCAGAGCCCTACAGTGACAGGACCACCACCAGGGTTTTATTGTAACACACATTATCATAACAAAAGACTACACCCACACACACACACACTAATACCACACGCTCACACACACTTATACCACACACACACACACACATACCACATGCTCACACACACTTATACCACACACACACACACACACACACACTCACTAATACCACACACACACACACACACACACATTAATACCACACACACATTAATACCACACACACACAGCAGCCAAGCATTCATTTCTGAAACATATTATCAGCTTTAGGAATAGGAAAGACAGTGGAGTATCAGTACAGAAAGAAAGACAAGTTTGGAGAAATGTGAGTGAGTGAGTGAGTGAGTGTGTGTAGTATTAGTGTGTGTGTAGTATTAGTGTGTGTGTAATATTAGTGTGTGTGTAGTATTAGTGTGTGTGTAGCATTAGTGTGTGTGTGTAGTATTAGTGTGTGTGTAGCATTAGTGTGTGTAGCATTAGTGTGTGTGTGTAGTATTAGTGTGTGTGTAGCATTAGTGTGTGTGTGTAGCATTAGTGTGTGTGTAGTATTAGTGTGTGTGTAGCATTAGTGTGTGTGTAGCATTAGTGTGTGTGTAGTATTAGTGTGTGTGTAGTATTAGTGTGTGTGTAGCATTAGTGTGTGTGTAGCATTAGTGTGTGTGTGTAGCATTAGTGTGTGTGTAGCATTAGTGTGTGTGTAGCATTAGTGTGTGTGTGTAGCATTAGTGTGTGTGTAGTATTAGTGTGTGTGTAGCATTAGTGTGTGTACCTGTATGGTCTGTGCCCATTAGTGTGTGTGTAGCATTAGTGTGTGTGTAGTATTAGTGTGTGTGTAGCATTAGTGTATGTGTAGTATTAGTGTGTGTGTAGTATTAGTGTGTGTGTAGCATTAGTGTGTGTGTAGCATTAGTGTGTGTGTAGCATTAGTGTGTGTGTAGCATTAGTGTGTGTGTGTGTAGCATTAGTGTGTGTGTAGTATTAGTGTGTGTGTAGCATTAGTGTGTGTGTAGCATTAGTGTGTGTGTAGTATTAGTGTGTGTGTAGTATTAGTGTGTGTGTAGTATTAGTGTGTGTGTAGCATTAGTGTGTGTGTAGCATTAGTGTGTGTGTGTAGCATTAGTGTGTGTGTAGCATTAGTGTGTGTACCTGTATGGTCTGTGCCCATTAGTGTTTACCTGTATGGTTTGTGCCCATTAGTGTGTGTACCTGTATGGTCTGTGCCCATTAGTGTGTGTACCTGTATGGTCTGTGCCCATTAGTGTGTGTACCTGTATGGTCTGTGCCCATTAGTGTGTGTACCTGTATGGTCTGTGCCCATTAGTGTGTGTACCTGTATGGTCTTGCCCATTGTGTGTACCTGTATGGTCTGTGCCCATTAGTGTGTGTACCTGTATGGTCTGTGCCCATTAGTGTGTGTACCTGTATGGTCTGTGCCCATTAGTGTGTGTACCTGTATGGTCTGTGCCCATTAGTGTGTGTACCTGTATGGTCTGTGCCCATTAGTGTGTGTACCTGTATGGTCTGTGCCCATTAGTGTGTGTACCTGTATGGTCTGTGCCCATTAGTGTGTGTACCTGTATGGTCTGTGCCCATTAGTGTGTGTACCTGTATGGTCTGTGCCCATTAGTGTGTGTACCTGTATGGTCTGTGCCCATTAGTGTGTGTACCTGTATGGTCTGTGCCCATTAGTGTGTGTACCTGTATGGTCTGTGCCCATTAGTGTGTGTACCTGTATGGTCTGTGCCCATTAGTGTGTGTACCTGTATGGTCTGTGCCCATTAGTGTGTGTACCTGTATGGTCTGTGCCCATTAGTGTGTGTACCTGTATGGTCTGTGCCCATTAGTGTGTGTACCTGTATGGTCTGTGCCCATTAGTGTGTGTACCTGTATGGTCTGTGCCCATTAGTGTGTGTACCTGTATGGTCTGTGCCCATTAGTGTGTGTACCTGTATGGTCTGTGCCCATTAGTGTGTGTACCTGTATGGTCTGTGCCCATTAATGTGTGTACCTGTATGGTCTGTGCCCGGCGTCCCTGCATGGCTGTACGGGTGTCAGTTTGTGGTTTGCTCAGCCCCTCTGACAGGCAGTGTGAGCGTCGGCATGGTAGAGTGTACGCTCCATACGAGTTCCCGTCCTCCTCAGATGGGGACAGCATCTTATCGCCCTCCCGGGTGGTCCGGCCGGCGTCACGGTGCCACTTGGCATAGCGCCCTACCGGCCGTCCAACCAGCTGGTCCAGGGAATTGGTCCGGCCGGCTGGATCCAGGCCTTCTGGGGACGCCAGGCCCAGCAGCCCGTCACAATCTGGGAAGTCCCGGTCATCTACTTCCTCCGGGTCGATCATCTCCTCCGTGCTGGGGGAAAAGGTTTGCTTTATTTATCCATACAGAGGGGGAAAATGTTTGCTTTATTTATCCATACAGAGGGGGAAAACACTTGGGAACGACCACACTCAAACTGCCTACTATTCATTTCAGCCAGTTAGCCTATAGCCTGGGTCTGGTACCAGTCTTTTTGGTAGCCATTAATGTAGGCCGTTTGCATTAGGAAAAGGAGGCAGAGATTATCTGCTGGAAGCGTTGACTGCTGGGTAATATGACGGGTGTGCTTTTGTGTGTCAAAGAAAGAGATAAGCAGAGCTCTGGTAGAAAACGGAGATGACCGCTCACATGGTATTTCACTGCAATCTAGATGACATTCAGCTTTCCATCACCTTCCCCCCTGCCAACACCCAGGTGACAACACGCGTCTCTACGTGCCGGGCCGACATCTCCACTTGTGTCGGTCCACAACCTCAAGCTCAACCTTGAGAGACTGAGCAGCTCTTCTTTTGCGGAAAGGCCTGTTTGCTCCAGGACATTTTCATAATGGTTGACAAATGCACAGAGTCCTTCCTCTCAGAGCACTGAGAACCTTGAAGTGACCCTGTCGTTCTCCGTTAACATCAAGGCGATGACTCGCACCTGCAGGTTTATGCATATTCATAGGTCACGACCTTGACCCTCTGGAAGCAGCACCGGTACCTTTCCAGGCTCGTATCATCTCACGAATGGATTACTGCAACTGCCACCAAACCCCTGGATCGGTGCTGCTCCCAACCAAACCCCCGGATCGGTGCTGCTCCCAACCAAACCCCCGGATCGGTGCTGCTCCCAACCAAACCCCTGGATCGGTGCTGCTCCCAACCAAACCCCCGGATCGGTGCTGCTCCCAACCAAACCCCTGGATCGGTGCTGCTCCCAACCAAACCCCCGGATCGGTGCTGCTCCCAACCAAACCCCCGGATCGGTGCTGCTCCCAACCAAACCCCGGATCGGTGCTGCTCCCAACCAAACCCCCGGATCGGTGCTGCTCCCAACCAAACCCCCGGATCGGTGCTGCTCCCAACCAAACCCCTGAAACGGTGCTGCTCCCAACCAAACCCCCGGATCGGTGCTGCTCCCAACCAAACCCCTGGGTTGGTGCTGCTCCCAGGTTGAGCAACCAAACCCCTGGATCTCATTCAAAATGCAGCAGCGGTCAACATTCGCATGTTGATCCCGATATGATCCCGTTTCATCGCACTTTACACTGGCCTCTAGTTCGTAACCGCTTCTAGGCCATGGTTCCTGACTAACTTTAGGTTTTATTATTTCTCTGGTCTTTAAGCACTGACATTTGCACTACAACGCACTTCTGAAATGCGGGTCTGTTTCACCTAGCTCTGGACAAGAGAGTCTGCTAAATGACTCAAATGTAAATGTTTCATGACCTTCCCTGTGAACATGGAGATTTTCAGCTGAGCTACTGAATGTACTTTCAGTGCCAAGGGGACTATGTACTCTGTTGTGCAGTTTCAGTACGGCTCCCAAGGTTTACATATTCTCCCCCCAAGGCCCATAAATCTCAATTCAGGATGTTTTTAAACAAATTCACTTATTGTTTCATTGTGACCACACAAAATAACCTAATAAACAGCTGATGGGAGGGATACATTTTACATTGGTGTTATAATAATCAATTTCACATCCTATCACCCATAACTACACATATGCTCATGTATTTGGTCTAACCTGGTGAGATGTTCCTGACTTAGGTCTGACAGGCTGAACTCCAGACTGTCTTCCCGCCACATGTCCGCTGATTTGGACCTCTTCTTTTTGAAGCTGACTCCGTCCTTGGGTTCCCTGGGCCCGTCTCTGGTTTTCTGAAGGTAGGTCACCTCTGCTGTGTAATTACAGAGGCCCAGCCCACCATCTTCTGGGGTCTGGAGGCCGTGGTAATCCTGGAGGCTGTGGGGTCCCGTCCCAGGTGACACCGTGTCCGGCCGGAGTCCCACAGACGGATTATCCAGGGGAGTGTGAAAAGAAAGAGGTCGGAGGTTCATGGCCATTCTGTCCACCCAGATTGGAGAGAAGTCAGACAGGACATTGGTCTGGTTGAAGGGCTCCAGGGCGTGGTCCGTCAGAGACTGGGGGATGCTGGGGGTGCTGCTGGAGCGCGTGGACGTCTCTGAGTTGCGATGCTCTACTTTCCCCTGCGAGGCATAACGGTCGCGGGAAAGCCGGTCGGAGCCGGACGTGCGGTGCTTGTTGGAGATGCGCAGGGAGCGAGACGTCTGCTTGCGGTTGAGGTGGCCATGCTGGGTGCCGTAGAAGGCGTGGTCGCCGTTTTGGCTCTCCACGTTGCCCATGGCTCACAGTCTAAAGAAGGGGAGAAGGAAAGTCACGCGGGTTTGAGGGGAACACAACAAATTGGAATGGGGGAACGTCTACGACGAGGCTTCGCTGGTCAACCAACCTGCTCTCCTGGGCTGGCATCACTGGCACGTTGAGATGTCACTCCGACCGTACAATCACACAGGGAAAATGGACCGGATGTTGCTGATACAAGCACCAAAGATCTGGAGAGACCGAGAGAAAGAGAGCGAGAAAGAGAGAGAGAGAGAGAAAGACCCTGGTCAGTCATCACACTAAAACCTGGTTGAACACCACACCGTAAGATAAACCAGACTGCAGGGACTCAGTAGCTGACATTTTGTGGTCACCATTTCCTATATTCCATTTCCCGCTCCATCAGTGTGTCAGTAACCGGGACCACACAGACAGAGGGTGGTCTGCAGCTGGTGTGGTTCAACGGGTAACACCAGAGGTTCTGGCACAAAGCCCAGACCGGCACACAGGCTGTGGGTTTCAGTCAGACACACGCCCTTCTGGCTCACAAAATCTGCCACCATCCCAGGACCCACTTTAGATGTCCCAGGACCCACTTTAGATGTCCCAGGACCCACTTTAGATGTCCCAGGACCCACTTTAGATGTCCCAGGACCCACTTTAGATGTCCCAGGACCCACTTTAGATGTCCCAGGACCCACTTTAGAGATCCCAGGACCCACTTTAGGTGTCCCAGGACCCACTTTAGATGTCCCAGGACCCACTTTAGATGTCCCAGGACCCACTTTAGATGTCCCAGGACCCACTTTAGATGTCCCAGGACCCACTTTAGATATCCCAGGACCCACTTTAGATGTGAGATGGCCCATGTTCGGATGATGCATACATAGGCCTGGTGTGTCTGTGGGCAAACAGACAGACAGCATGTATCACAAACCCCATGTCTGTTGTAATTTAAATATTATAGAGCCATATTCGAGCAAGTAAGGAATGCAGTAAGGAAGGAGGAGAGGGAGGAGGGAGGAGAGGGAGCAGGAGAGGGAGGAGGAGGAGGAGAGGTGTAGGAGAGAGGAGGAGGGAGCATCTCTGTTCCTTTTTTTGGCATCCAGTAACCCACTAGGTGGATGCCTTGAGCGTTAGCAGGCTGTTCCGTTTTGTGGTCTGCCTGCCTGCCTGTCTGCCTGTCTGTCATTCTGTCTGCCTGCCTGTCTGTCATTCTGTCTGCCTGCCTGTCTGTCTGTCTGTCTGTCTGTCTGCCTGTTCCTCCATTAGTTAAGCTGTAAACAACAAACATGCTCATTTGTCACCCTGGTTTATCTTCTGCAGTTTATCTTCTGCTCTGTCTTCCAGGTCCATGCGGTGTGGGTCTCTGAGTGCAGCTAAACCAGGGTCACTTAACTGGGATGGTTACATAAAGGTTGGAGCCATTTCTGCTTCATAGAGTCTTCCTCCACTCTCCCCCTCACTTACTTCCAGGTAACGCTGGACTGCACTAACTGATGTTGACTCGTGTGAGGTTCACGTCAGACTTCAGTGCAGCGTTATGAAACGTATGAAACTCACTGAGGTCTTACAGATGGGGAGAAAGGGAGAGATAAAGGAGAGAGGGAGCTGTGGGAGAAAGGGAGAGATAAAGGAGAGAGGGAGCTGTGGGAGAAAGGGAGAGATAAAGGAGAGAGGGAGCTGTGGGAGAAAGGGAGAGATAAAGGAGAGAGGAAGCTGTAACACAGTAAAACCCAACACAGTAAAACCCAACACAGTAAAACCCAACACAGTAAAACCCAGCACAGTAAAACCCAGCACAGTAAAACCCAACACAGTAAAACCCAACACAGTAAAACCCAACACAGTAAAACCCAACACAGTAAAACCCAACACAGTAAAACCCAACACAGTAAAACCCAACACAGTCAAACCCAACACAGTTAAACCCAACACAGTAAAACCCAACACAGTCAAACCCAACACAGTAAAACACATCCATCCTCTTCTTATCATCAACCCCCCAAAATAAATAACTGAAATGTGTCAGTGGACCGCCCCCCCTCCCCTTGAACCTCCTGCGAGCCAAATGGCCAACTTGGGTAAACAAGAAGTTGGGTGAAACACATTTGGCCATTACTTCACAGGAGTCTGTGACAGACCAGCACACAGAGAAGGCCACCCCCAGCCTGGGACCAGAGGACACTGGCAGGGAGGTACTGATCAGACCAGCACACAGAGAAGGCCACCCCCAGCCTGGGACCAGAGGACACTGGCAGGGTGACGAGGTACTGATCCGGACAAACACTTTTAAACACATCATTAACACACTCAGACACCCAGGCTAAGTAGTCAGCTAACAGGACCAGTGACAAACCTTCCACTGGAAGAACCCTGGTCTTATGGCTTGTGAAGCTCCCTCCCCCTGTACCCTGATCCTGTACCCTCCCCCTGTACCCTGATCCTGTACCCTGACCCTGTACCCTGACCTGTACCCGACCCTGCACCCTAACCCTGACTAGCTAGGAGATAGTGTAATAAGATGTGCTTACTGAGGACACAAGTCTTCATCTCTGACTTTCCGAGCCTATGGGAGAAAAACACAGCAGAACTCTGGAATAGGTTGGAAGAAATGTGGAAGTAACGCCTCCAACCCAATAGACCAAATGGCCAATAGGCTCTCTCTCCCACATCCTGTGTCTGTTCCCCTTCTCTACATCTGTTCTCCTCTGTCTGTAGTCCCCACTGTCTGTACTCCTCACTGTCTGTACTCCTCACTGTCTGTACTCCTCACTGTCTGTAGTCCCCACTGTCTGTACTCCTCACTGTCTGTAGTCCCCACTGTCTGTACTCCTCACTGTCTGTAGTCCCCACTGTCTGTAGTCCCCACTGTCTGTACTCCCCACTGTCTGTACTCCCCACTGTCTGTACTCCCCACTGTCTGTACTCCCCACTGTCTGTACTCCTCACTGTCTGTAGTCCCCACTGTCTGTACTCCTCACTGTCTGTACTCCTCACCCACTGTCTGTACTCCTCACTGTCTGTACTCCTCACCCACTGTCTGTCACCCACTGTCTGTACTCCTCACCCACTGTCTGTACTCCTCACCCACTGTCTGTACTCCTCACCCACTGTCTGTACTCCTCACCCACTGTCTGTACTCCTCACCCACTGTCTGTACTCCTCACTGTCTGTACTCCTCACCCACTGTCTGTACTCCTCACTGTCTGTACTCCTCACCCACTGTCTGTACTCCTCACTGTCTGTACTCCTCACTGTCTGTACTCCTCACTGTCTGTACTCCTCACCCACTGTCTGTCCTCCTCACTGTCTGTACTCCTCACTGTCTGTCCTCCTCACTCACTGTCTGTACTCCTCACCCACTGTCTGTACTCCTCACCCACTGTCTGTCTGTACTCCTCACCCACTGTCTGTACTCCTCACTGTCTGTACTCCTCACCCACTGTCTGTACTCCTCACCCACTGTCTGTACTCCTCACCCACTGTCTGTACTCCTCACCCACTGTCTGTACTCCTCACCCACTGTCTGTACTCCTCACCCACTGTCTGTACTCCTCACTGTCTGTACTCCTCACCCACTGTCTGTACTCCTCACCCACTGTCTGTACTCCTCACCCACTGTCTGTACTCCTCACTGTCTGTACTCCTCACCCACTGTCTGTACTCCTCACCCACTGTCTGTACTCCTCACCCACTGTCTGTACTCCTCACTGTCTGTACTCCTCACTGTCTGTACTCCTCACCCACTGTCTGTACTCCTCACCCACTGTCTGTACTCCTCACCCACTGTCTGTACTCCTCACTGTCTGTACTCCTCACTGTCTGTACTCCTCACTGTCTGTACTCCTCACCCACTGTCTGTACTCCTCACCCACTGTCTGTACTCCTCACTGTCTGTACTCCTCACCCACTGTCTGTACTCCTCACCCACTGTCTGTACTCCTCACCCACTGTCTGTACTCCTCACCCACTGTCTGTACTCCTCACCCACTGTCTGTACTCCTCACCCACTGTCTGTACTCCTCACCCACTGTCACCCACTGTCTGTACTCCTCACCCACTGTCTGTACTCCTCACCCACTGTCTGTACTCCTCACCCACTGTCTGTACTCCTCACTGTCTGTACTCCTCACTGTCTGTACTCCTCACCCACTGTCTGTACTCCTCACCCACTGTCTGTACTCCTCACCCACTGTCTGTACTCCTCACTGTCTGTACTGCTCTGTTTCAAAACTCTGACACACCCAGGTATTTCTCTCCCATCTTGCTCTGATTTAAGGGCACACATTTCTAAGTGAAAACCCATGGGGTGTAACATGTTGTGTTGGCGTGGTTAGAGCGTCTGGGTAATTGGATAATTGGGTCACACCTACAGCAAGCTGTTTCTGCTCCTCCTTCAGGCCCCAGCTAGCATAGCTGCTGGAACAGTGACATGTTCATCCCTACAGCTCCAGACAGTTGGGGCAGCAGCACAAATGGTCATTATGAACATATGGAACAGGCTCTCAGAAAGGACAGAATGAGAGATACAATAGAAAAGAGAGAGACGATATAGTAGATAACAGAGTAGAGTAGCAATATAACCAGAAAACAATAAAAAGACCGACAGGAACAAGAAGAAAAGGGAGAGAGAAAGAGAGAGATGGGTAGGGAGATGAGAGGAGTCAGAAATGGGGAGTATGGGGGAAGGGAAGGTGAGAGGGGGAGAGAGAGAGGGAGGGGGAAGAGAGAGAGAGGGAGGGGGAGAGAGAGGAGTCAGAAATGGGGAGTATGGGGGAAGGGAAAGTGAGAGGGGGAGAGAGAGGGAGGGGGGGGAGAGAGAGGGAGGGGAGAGGGAGGGGGAGAGAGAGAGAGAGGAGTCAGAAATGGGGAGTATGGGGAAGGGAAAGTGAGAGGGGGGAGAGAGAGGGAGGGGGGGAGAGAGGGAGGGGGGAGAGAGGGAGAGGGAGGGGGGAGGCCCTGAACTACATGAATGTAAACATAAATAGAGCTGCTGTCGTGAAGTTCAGCCATGCGTGTCTGGAGGAAGAACAGCTTTTTTGTGGAGCTACATTAGCATCAGTGTGCTACAAGAACAGCACAGACTGTAGTGCTGGATACCATGAGTTCACTTACACAGTGTCCATCCATTACTCTGTCCATACCCGGTAGAACCAGGGGTAGGACCATGGGTAGAACCAGGGGCAGAACCAGGGGCAGAACCATGGGTAGAACCATGGGTAGAACCAGGGGCAGAACCAGGGACAGAACCATGGGTAGAACCATGGGTAGAACCAGGGGCAGAACCAGGGACAGAACCATGGGTAGAACCAGGGGCAGAACCAGGCAGTATTTGTACCTCAACTTTATGTATTAAGGTCTATGAGGATCCAGTCTGAATATTTTTCCCCAGTTGTGTGGTACTGGTTAGACAACATCTTATTAATATTAAATGACCACACTGCTCTAGCCAGAGCCATCTGGTTTATTTAAGCATATATTCCTTTCAGACCAGAGATGGGGAATCATTTTGGCTTGACTTCGACATGGCGATGTAAGAAAATCAGCTGAGCACAACTCTTTTAATTACTCCCGATTCTCCACTAAAATAATCGGAAGATATTAATTTATTCACAAGTTTAAGAGTGTTTCCCAATCTCGTTTATTTATTTATTATTTATATATAATTTTCCCATGCCCGCAATACGTTAACTAATATCTGATATTAGTGCAAATTCTTTTTTTTAGGTATATATAGTTCAGAGTGGATGCTTTTGGTCCATTCCACCGTTCAACCCAAGAGAACCATTCTATGGGGTAAGTTCTCCAGCCTGGGAACAATACCTGGGTAACCTGATACAGACCATAGCCTGCCCTACACAAGGGACCTCAGTCACGTCCCAAATTGCACCTAATTCCTTATAGCAGACTACCTTAGACCAGTGTAGTGTGGGGCAGGGCTTGGATCAACAATGAGCAGTGAGGTAGGTAAGCACCCTTAATTATCAAAGACCACTTAAGCACCGTCATTGATATTTGACAAAAGCTTGTGCCTGTTGGGACACGAGCCGGGACACGAGTTGGGCCACGAGCCGGGACACGAGTTGGGCCAGCATACAACCCCTAGTGGAACACGCAAAATGTCAAACCGCTTATTGAGGACATTTAAACGGGGGAAGGAGAATTCCTGCCCCGAGGCAAAAATATCTGAGCTATGGATTTTCAGTCGTGAGAGACAAGGTGAAATGGAGGAGGGGTGGCAGGGTGGATGAGAACCCCCCAGAAAAACACCTGGGCACACATTCCTCAATTGATGAGCTGCAGGAACAGACACAATGTTGACAGATTATGGGCTGTGTTCACCGAAGTGTTCACCAAAGTGTTCACCAAAGTGTTCACCAAAGTGTTCACCAAAGTGTTCAACATGTAAGATCAGCAGTTAGTGGGTTAAGACCAACAGAGTGTGCAAAACAAAAACTAGGAATCCAAGGATCAACAAATATAAGGGAATTCAATACATCCAGGTGCTAGACTGGACCAGAATGGATCCAAATATAAGGGAATTCAATACATCCAGGTGCTAGACTGGACCAGAATGGATCCAAATATAAGGGAATTCAATACATCCAGGTGCTAGACTGGACCAGAATGGATCCAAATATAAGGGAATTCAATACATCCAGGTCTAGACTGGACCAGAATGGATCCAAATATAAGGGAATTCAATACATCCAGGTGCTAGACTGGACCAGAATGGATCCAAATATAAGGGAATTCAATACATCCAGGTGCTAGACTGGACCAGAATGGATCCAAATATAAGGGAATTCAATACATCCAGGTGCTAGACTGGACCAGAATGGATCCAAATATAAGGGAATTCAATACATCCAGGTGCTAGACTGGACCAGAATGGATCCAAATATAAGGGAATTCAATACATCCAGGTCTAGACTGGACCAGAATGGATCCAAATATAAGGGAATTCAATACATCCAGGTGCTAGACTGGACCAGAATGGATCCAAATATAAGGGAATTCAATACATCCAGGTGCTAGACTGGACCAGAATGGATCCAAATATAAGGGAATTCAATACATCCAGGTGCTAGACTGGACCAGAATGGATCCAAATATAAGGGAATTCAATACATCCAGGTCTAGACTGGACCAGAATGGATCCAAATATAAGGGAATTCAATACATCCAGGTCTAGACTGGACCAGAATGGATCCAAATATAAGGGAATTCAATACATCCAGGTGCTAGACTGGACCAGAATGGATCCAAATATAAGGGAATTCAATACATCCAGGTGCTAGACTGGACCAGAATGGATCCAAATATAAGGGAATTCAATACATCCAGGTGCTAGACTGGACCAGAATGGATCCAAATATAAGGGAATTCAATACATCCAGGTGCTAGACTGGACCAGAATGGATCCAAATATAAGGGAATTCAATACATCCAGGTGCTAGACTGGACCAGAATGGATCCAAATATAAGGGAATTCAATACATCCAGGTGCTAGACTGGACCAGAATGGATCCAAATATAAGGGAATTCAATACATCCAGGTGCTAGACTGGACCAGAATGGATCCAAATATAAGGGAATTCAATACATCCAGGTGCTAGACTGGACCAGAATGGATCCAAATATAAGGGAATTCAATACATCCAGGTGCTAGACTGGACCAGAATGGATCCAAATATAAGGGAATTCAATACATCCAGGTGCTAGACTGGACCAGAATGGATCCAAATATAAGGGAATTCAATACATCCAGGTGCTAGACTGGACCAGAATGGATCCAAATATAAGGGAATTCAATACATCCAGGTGCTAGACTGGACCAGAATGGATCCAAATATAAGGGAATTCAATACATCCAGGTGCTAGACTGGACCAGAATGGATCCAAATATAAGGGAATTCAATACATCCAGGTGCTAGACTGGACCAGAATGGATCCAAATATAAGGGAATTCAATACATCCAGGTGCTAGACTGGACCAGAATGGATCCAAATATAAGGGAATTCAATACATCCAGGTGCTAGACTGGACCAGAATGGATCCAAATATAAGGGAATTCAATACATCCAGGTGCTAGACTGGACCAGAATGGATCCAAATATAAGGGAATTCAATACATCCAGGTGCTAGACTGGACCAGAATGGATCCAAATATAAGGGAATTCAATACATCCAGGTGCTAGACTGGACCAGAATGGATCCAAATATAAGGGAATTCAATACATCCAGGTGCTAGACTGGACCAGAATGGATCCAAATATAAGGGAATTCAATACATCCAGGTGCTAGACTGGACCAGAATGGATCCAAATATAAGGGAATTCAATACATCCAGGTGCTAGACTGGACCAGAATGGATCCAAATATAAGGGAATTCAATACATCCAGGTGCTAGACTGGACCAGAATGGATCCAAATATAAGGGAATTCAATACATCCAGGTGCTAGACTGGACCAGAATGGATCCAAATATAAGGGAATTCAATACATCCAGGTGCTAGACTGGACCAGAATGGATCCAAATATAAGGGAATTCAATACATCCAGGTGCTAGACTGGACCAGAATGGATCCAAATATAAGGGAATTCAATACATCCAGGTGCTAGACTGGACCAGAATGGATCCAAATATAAGGGAATTCAATACATCCAGGTGCTAGACTGGACCAGAATGGATCCAAATATAAGGGAATTCAATACATCCAGGTGCTAGACTGGACCAGAATGGATCCAAATATAAGGGAATTCAATACATCCAGGTGCTAGACTGGACCAGAATGGATCCAAATATAAGGGAATTCAATACATCCAGGTGCTAGACTGGACCAGAATGGATCCAAATATAAGGGAATTCAATACATCCAGGTGCTAGACTGGACCAGAATGGATCCAAATATAAGGGAATTCAATACATCCAGGTGCTAGACTGGACCAGAATGGATCCAAATATAAGGGAATTCAATACATCCAGGTGCTAGACTGGACCAGAATGGATCCAAATATAAGGGAATTCAATACATCCAGGTGCTAGACTGGACCAGAATGGATCCAAATATAAGGGAATTCAATACATCCAGGTGCTAGACTGGACCAGAATGGATCCAAATATAAGGGAATTCAATACATCCAGGTGCTAGACTGGACCAGAATGGATCCAAATATAAGGGAATTCAATACATCCAGGTGCTAGACTGGACCAGAATGGATCCAAATATAAGGGAATTCAATACATCCAGGTGCTAGACTGGACCAGAATGGATCCAAATATAAGGGAATTCAATACATCCAGGTGCTAGACTGGACCAGAATGGATCCAAATATAAGGGAATTCAATACATCCAGGTGCTAGACTGGACCAGAATGGATCCAAATATAAGGGAATTCAATACATCCAGGTGCTAGACTGGACCAGAATGGATCCAAATATAAGGGAATTCAATACATCCATCCAGGTCTAGACTGGACCAGAATGGATCCAAATATAAGGGAATTCAATATATCCGGGTGCTAGACTGGACCAGAATGGATCCA
Organism: Dallia pectoralis; assembly: GCA_029465975.1. Classification (NCBI taxonomy): domain Eukaryota; kingdom Metazoa; phylum Chordata; class Actinopteri; order Esociformes; family Umbridae; genus Dallia; species Dallia pectoralis. The sequence goes on along the minus strand of CM055755.1, from coordinate 1,404,099 downwards.
AATATAAGGGAATTCAATACATCCAGGTGCTAGACTGGACCAGAATGGATCCAAATATAAGGGAATTCAATACATCCAGGTGCTAGACTGGACCAGAATGGATCCAAATATAAGGGAATTCAATACATCCAGGTCTAGACTGGACCAGAATGGATCCAAATATAAGGGAATTCAATACATCCAGGTCTAGACTGGACCAGAATGGATCCAAATATAAGGGAATTCAATACATCCAGGTGCTAGACTGGACCAGAATGGATCCAAATATAAGGGAATTCAATACATCCAGGTGCTAGACTGGACCAGAATGGATCCAAATATAAGGGAATTCAATACATCCAGGTCTAGACTGGACCAGAATGGATCCAAATATAAGGGAATTCAATACATCCAGGTGCTAGACTGGACCAGAATGGATCCAAATATAAGGGAATACAATACATCCAGGACTAGACTGGACCAGAATGGATCCAAATATAAGGGAATTCAATACATCCAGGTGCTAGACTGGACCAGAATGGATCCAAATATAAGGGAATTCAATACATCCAGGTGCTAGACTGGACCAGAATGGATCCAAATATAAGGGAATTCAATACATCCAGGTGCTAGACTGGACCAGAATGGATCCAAATATAAGGGAATTCAATACATCCAGGTGCTAGACTGGACCAGAATGGATCCAAATATAAGGGAATTCAATACATCCAGGTGCTAGACTGGACCAGAATGGATCCAAATATAAGGGAATTCAATACATCCAGGTGCTAGACTGGACCAGAATGGATCCAAATATAAGGGAATTCAATACATCCAGGTGCTAGACTGGACCAGAATGGATCCAAATATAAGGGAATTCAATACATCCAGGTGCTAGACTGGACCAGAATGGATCCAAATATAAGGGAATTCAATACATCCAGGTGCTAGACTGGACCAGAATGGATCCAAATATAAGGGAATTCAATACATCCAGATGCTAGACTGGACCAGAATGGATCCAAATATAAGGGAATTCAATACATCCAGGTGCTAGACTGGACCAGAATGGATCCAAATATAAGGGAATTCAATACATCCAGGTGCTAGACTGGACCAGAATGGATCCAAATATAAGGGAATTCAATACATCCAGGTGCTAGACTGGACCAGAATGGATCCAAATATAAGGGAATTCAATACATCCAGGTGCTAGACTGGACCAGAATGGATCCAAATATAAGGGAATTCAATACATCCAGGTCTAGACTGGACCAGAATGGATCCATATATAAGGGAATTCAATACATCCAGGTGCTAGACTGGACCAGAATGGATCCAAATATAAGGGAATTCAATATATCCAGGTGCTAGACTGGACCAGAATGGATCCAAATATAAGGGAATTCAATACATCCAGGTCTAGACTGGACCAGAATGGATCCAAATATAAGGGAATTCAATACATCCGGGTCTAGACTGGACCAGAATGGATCTAACACATAGTATTGGCCACTCAAGTCTTATCACTGGGATGACAATGGAACTCCCAGCCGACATCAGATTGATCTGTTGGGTCAGCATCCTGTCACCATCGGAAACCAGCCCAGTGAAGATGAGAATGTGTGCCGTCTGACGGACTAGTCCCAACACGGAACCCAGAGCCCTATAATCAACCTGTTTGGAATACCTCCGGTGTCAGAAGACAGTGCTGCAAGGGAACCTGGGTAGGGGGAACCTGGGTAGGGGGAACCGGAGGAGGGGGAACCTGGGGAGGTGGAGCCTGGTATAATGGTGTCCGGTTTGTCTGGGTTTGGTCTGTTCCAGTCTGTTCTAGTCAAGTCTGGTATTTCAACCTTAACCGACACGTAAACATACTGATTGAGAGAGCCTAGCAACTAGGTAATAAAAAGTGCAAAAACTGGCAAAGTTTTTTATGTTGCACACATTCTTCTATACTCCACTACTAGATCCCCTGCATCTAAGCCCTCCCAAGATGTGGCTCAATATAAACCATGTATGCTGTAAACCATGTATGCTGTAAACCATGTATGCTGTAATTCATCTCAAATGTAAACTGTCACCTTTTATTGTATAAGGACATCTGGACATCAGTATAGTGTATAGCTGTCTGTGTACACGCGTGTATAGCTGTCTGTGTACACGCGTGTATAGCTGTCTGTGTAAACTGCGTGTATAGCTGTCTGTGTACACGCGTGTATAGCTGTCTGTGTACACGCGTGTATAGCTGTCTGTGTACACGTGTGTATAGCTGTCTGTGTAAACTGCGTGTATAGCTGTCTGTGTAAACTGCGTGTATAGCTGTCTGTGTAAACTGTGTGTATAGCTGTCTGTGTACACGCGTGTATAGCTGTCTGTGTAAACTGTGTGTATAGCTGTCTGTATACACGTGTGTATAGCTGTCTGTGTACATGCGTGTATAGCTGTCTGTGTACACGCGTGTATAGCTGTCTGTATACACGCGTGTATAGCTGTCTGTGTACACGCGTGTATAGCTGTCTGTGTACACGCGTGTATAGCTGTCTGTGTACACGCGTGTATAGCTGTCTGTGTACACGCGTGTATAGCTGTCTGTGTACACGCGTGTATAGCTGTCTGTGTACACGCGTGTATAGCTGTCTGTGTACACGCGTGTATAGCTGTCTGTGTACACGCGTGTATAGCTGTCTGTGTAAACTGCGTGTATAGCTGTCTGTGTAAACTGTGTGTATAGCTGTCTGTATACACGTGTGTATAGCTGTCTGTGTACATGCGTGTATAGCTGTCTGTGTACACGCGTGTATAGCTGTCTGTGTAAACTGTGTGTATAGCTGTCTGTATACACGCGTGTATAGCTGTCTGTGTACATGCGTGTATAGCTGTCTGTGTACACGCGTGTATAGCTGTCTGTCTACAAGCGTGTATAGCTGTCTGTGTACACGCGTGTATAGCTGTCTGTGTACCCGCGTGTATTGCTGTTTGCGTTTTTCAGGGGCTCTGTTGCCTCCAGCAGAGTGACATGTTGAAAAGAGTTTCGTGTGGAGAGGACTTGTTTTTCTGGACATTCTACCATAAATGAGTAAAACATACAGTACCTAGATCCTCAAGTCACCTGTTTGCTTCTCAAAACACAAAACATACAGGGACCAAATTATAGAGGATAGGGTGGCAATTTGGACCCATTCACAGATCTTAAAACGAACAACTGTCGTCAACAGCGTGTTTGGAGCCAGAGGGAGGACGCTTCCGAGCGGAGGGAGTTTCTGCTTTATTGTGGGTTATGGTGTATAGATTTATTGCAACAAAAAATGGAATCAATTTGAAATGAAGGCTATTACTCTGTAGACACTCTACAGACTGCTGAAGCAGAAACAACACGCCAAACAGTGGTGGAGCATGCCTTACAAAACCAGGAGGCGGGGTTATGACACCAGGAGGCGGGGTAATGACATCAGGAGGCGGGGTTATGAAACCAGGAGGCGGGGACACTTATGTGTTCCAAATGGATCCCTACAAAGTGCACTACTTTAGCCAAAGGTCCTATTCCGTAAGGAGAGATAACGGTGACATTTGGAACGTGGATAACATGGGCCACTGGAGCAGCTAGTCTGATGGAAAAACCCACTCTGTTTAATTCATTTCAGGACTGGATATGTGCCAAGCTGCATTTGAATAAAACCCGACCCTGCCAAGTGGACTCGGTCGACCTGTGGGTTCCGATTTGACTCTGAAATTTTTTAAATTGCCCGCTGTCATATATAGTCTTATGATGGATTTCCTCGTGTGCAGTACCCTGTCATAACACTGTCAAGCTCACGTCGGTTCCTTGTTATGGAGACACTTCGTTCTCACAGAGCCAGGAAGAGCAGAGATTGATGAAGGTTCTGTTAATATTCAATTCAATGCAGAGCAAATAGTTAAAGTTAAATGTGATGAAGTGTCACAGCAGCTCCAGTAGAGTTGTCATTGTGCCACCACGACTGGCCGGACCAATCAAATCACAAAAAAACACAAACACATGACCATCAGCTCATACATGTTTGAATATATCGGCTCATACATGTTTGAATATATCGGCTCATACATGTTTGAATATATCGGCTCATTCATCTTTGAATATATCGGCTCATACATGTTTGAATATATCGGCTCATACATCTTTGAATATATCGGCTCATACATGTTTGAATATATCGGCTCTTACATGTTTGAATATATTGGCTCATACATGTTTGAATATATCGGCTCATACATCTTTGCCATTCATACACGGTAATGTGCACCAAATCGTTTCATTTTTATAATTTGTTAGTAAACTGTTTCTAATGCCAATGAAGCCAATTAATGAGGGAATTCCAAATTAACTGAGAGAGAGCTGTTAAATGCATAGCTTCCCTGCCACTCTTTACACCGATATGCCAAGATGAAATCCTGTCTGACAAACCGGCCAACCAGGAAAGTCACTAACAACAGGATGGACCCATGAGAGCATTCCCCAGTCACACACTAAACACACAGAAAGACACACACTCCTCACAGACACCTTCCTCTGTGCTCTTTGAAGTTCGAATACAACAGCAGACAAGTCCAGGCTCTACCCAGCCACCACCCTGAGACAGCAGGGGGGATGGGTGAGACTGGAGGGCTACCCCAGATTCTCCATAGGAATGGGGGAGGGTAGGGTGAGATAATGTGACACAGGGGGTGGGGGGGGGGGTCTATACCTGGGACAAACACAACTGGTCACCACTTCCTGGGGGCAGCGACCCTGTTGAGGGGAATGCAGAGTCTAGTCAGCACTGGGGCTTGTTCTAGATGAGAAGCTCTTGGAACACACAGACCCCAGTGTAGATGCAGGCGTAGCTTCTGGTGACAGCCTGAACCCTCCATACATGGCTGAGTGTCAGCGACAGCTTACAACGGATACACGGACTCCATTATCCTCCGACTGTGGAGGTTTAACACTCGCTTGAACAAAAGACACTGTGTTTCAGACTTTGCAACGCGTTTTCTTTGATATGTCACTTGGTAAACACATCAGTGACAGAGTGATTAGAAGCTGGGTTTGGGTCTGTTTATGGCAGTACCTCTGGAGAATTTCACTGAAGTAATATTTGTTGGGTCTTTTCATGGAATAAAAAGGTAAATAAAATGCTAGCAAAATACGCATTTACCTGAAACATTGACAATTTCCTACAATAAAGTCTTTGTGTATGTCTGTATCTTTTAACTTGGTGACCCTCAAAAATGCAAACATAGACTTTAATGTTGAAAAACATATGTTTTAAAGTGTCAATGCCAACTGCCATTTGAACCAGATTGGAGCGTCACAGTGGCATTTAAACAACACAACAGCCTGTGTCGTGACATGCGACCGCTGTGGAAACGTGGCCATTCTCACACCACATGATGGCATTTGCAATAGGAAGCTGTGATCCGACGCCAATTGTTACAGGCTGCATCAAAACACAAAGCCTTCCATCACGCTTCACACCTTAAAAGATGTTCATGCAAGTCTTATCTGAAATACTCCACATCACCAAACACAAAATCTCTCTCTCTAACACGCACACACACGCACACACACACACACAAACACACACACACACACGCACACACACACCGTAAGCCTGCTAGCTAAAGGTGCCAATTAGCATTCCCATTGTTGAATTTCCCCCAGTGATCATGACAGAATCTGCATTCAGCTATTAGCATGAGAGTTACACTCACTAAACACCAATTGGGGATAAATACAATACATTGAAATGACGAGACACGAACAGCTCTCATCGATTAGCATTATCTAGTGTAGGACCCATTGTGTCTGGTGGCGTTAGCACATGACATCAGTTAGCACAGGGCATCAGTTAGCAATGGGCATCAGTTAACAACGGGCATCAGTTAACAACGGGCATCAGTTAGCACATGGCATCAGTTAGCACATGGCATCAGTTAGCACATGGCATCAGCTAGCACAGGGCATCAGTTAGCACAGGGCATCAGTTAGCACATGGCATCAGCTAGCACAGGGCATCAGTTAGCACATGGCATCAGTTAGCAACGGGCATCAGTTAGCACATGGCATCAGTTAGCACATGGCATCAGTTAGCACAGGGCATCAGTTAGCACAGGGCATCAGTTAGCACATGGCATCAGTTAGCAACGGGCATCAGTTAGCACAGGGCATCAGTTAGCACATGGCATCAGTTAGCAACGGGCATCAGTTAGCACATGGCATCAGTTAGCACATGGCATCAGTTAGCACAGGGCATCAGTTAGCACAGGGCATCAGTTAGCACATGGCATCAGTTAGCAACGGGCATCAGTTAGCACAGGGCATCAGTATGTTAGTTGCGTTTTTGCAAGTGGCCCGTAAGACACATGCTGACTAAAATTGCGTTCCAAATGCCACCCTACTCCCTCTTTAGCCACTACATTCAACCAGGGACCATAACCAGTCTTGCACGCCCCATTCCCACATGCCCTGGGCCTTTAAGAGGTACCCTAGCGAGGGCATTCATCCACCCTGGTTGGGTCCTGCCTGGACACTCTGACACAACGCCGGCAAACAACAGTGCCGGGAACTGCGGTGATGCGTGGAGAATTTGCCCTGCTGCCAAGCTGGCGCGTTCCGGAAGCCTCCTTCCAGCGAGTAGATTGGCGTTTCTAGGTCGCCGAGCAACAACATCCAGCCAAAGTGCCGCTCAACTGCTTCTTTATGCAGGAGTCTGGAACATGCACTCGCTCTGTTAACTAAGGCTCTACTCTGAGATGCGTAAGGGCGTAGTCCCGAATTAGTGTACTACAACGTGGTGAATAGGATGCAAATTGGAACACGCAGCCTTCATCTAAGCCAGGTCCAAACAGAATGAAGAGGCTGAGAGCATTTCAACAGGGTGACGTAAGCTTCCCTGTGAAGAATCAAAGGCGATATCGTCATGGTAGCCAAGCCCAGGTGGTCCAGCAGATGTCTTTAAAAGGTGACGTGATGACAAATGCAGGGCCGAAGAGGTAACTGATCCGTCAACGACAAACTCTACGGACTTCGCCTGAATCCCAAACGGTGCTCAAAAATCTCACTACACTTGACCAGGGCCTAAATAAGTGCACTTCTATTGATTTGGGCATTTGGAACACATGTGCGATTCAACATTTAAGACGACAAGTCTCAAAGCACACCTCAAAAGTTGCCACAAAGGACATCGCAGAGAGATAGTCAGCGAGGACATGAGGATTTCTTTAACCCTAACTGCTGAACGTCTGGTCAGCTCAGGTCTGCAGGGAGCATGGTGGATCTGCTCTCAGAGCTGTTCATTGGATGCTGTATCTACTGATTCACATATAGTCAACCAGATGTCATCACCAGATCTCAACTAACCCCCAGGATAGCCTGAGGGGGACCCCCTTTATAATCACAGCACCCCAGGAGCTGCCCCCCCTCCCCCCACCTCACGTACAACATTGTGGGAACTAGCTAAACACACAAACAAAACCTTACCAACTGACACAAACCCCACAGACCCAGTCCCCTGGAGCCCAAACCCCACAGACCCAGTCCCCTGGAGCCCAAACCCCACAGACCCAGTCCCCTGGAGCCCAAACCCCACAGACCCAGTCCCCTGGAGCCCAAACCCCACAGACCCAGTCCCCTGGAGCCCAAACCCCACAGACCCAGTCCCCTGGAGCCCAAACCCCACAGACCAAGTCCCCTGGAGCCCAAACCCCACAGACCCAGTCCCCTGGAGCCCAAACCCCACAGACCCAGTCCCCTGGAGCCCAAACCCCACAGACCCAGTCCCCTGGAGCCCAAACCCCACAGACCCAGTCCCCTGGAGCCCAAACCCCACAGACCCAGTCCCCTGGAGCCCAAACCCCACAGACCCATGTCCCCTGGAGCCAAATCTAAACTCCCTATTGTCACGCCAGACCACCCCAGGTGCAAAACCTACATCCTGTTAGTAGTGTTGTGTGTGTGTGTAGTGTTGTGGGGCGTGTGTGTAGTGTCGTAGTCTCAATCTAACACACACACACTATGTCCAGGACAACATGGTCAGAACTAATTCCGTGTGTGTGTGTGTGTGTAAATGGACTGGCAAATAAAACTGATTCTTATAAGGAAAAAAACACACACACTACCAGGCTTTGAAGGCCTCAACTCCATATTGTCATGCTAGTTTCACGCCACATTCTTTAGTATCTAAAGCAAAAGCAAAAAGCCTGAAGTGCAAAACAGACATTGATGTTCCTTGTCCTGTGAAAGCAGCCAAATGTCCCCTTCTGTGTCGTCACGGCCTGAGAGTCAGAATACGAGCTACCCTTTTATCACGCTGGCTTGTTGACATGCTACCATGCCAGGAACGGCCTCCCAGCTTTCGACTTGGTCGTAAAGCACTCGAAGTGATAGGTAAAAGAGTCACATTCTGTTCCAGGAGGGACAAAAAAGGAATGCCACAGAAGAATCTCGGGATGTTGGTCATGACGGGAGATTTGCCTCAGGGTTTCCCGGCAAATAAAAAAGTTCCTTTTAGAACCAAGAAATGTGTCCGCGTAGACGATTGACAGTCTCCAGTCATGATGATTATCAGCTAATTTGCCAATGATGACCAGAGGGGAATTGATATTTTACAGACGGTTGTAAAAACATTTTAGTAAGTTGTTCAGTGTTTTAACAGTGGCGCTTAAGAAAAAGGGAGATTTTGGTAGATCCCAAATTGTACCATATTCCCTATGTACTGCAGTCATTTTGATCACAGAATAAGTTTGCCACTCAAAGCCAATCATCCTATTATAAAAAAACTGCTACCTTCTAAGAGGAATAATTGTGACTGAAGACTATGCATTTACAGGCATTTACAAGCATTTACAGACTCACAGACTCCAACACAAACCCTCTCTCACACAAAAACAGGCACACAGACACTCTCTTTCACACGCGAACACGCTTATACACACAAACCCACTCACACAAACAAACCCGCTCTCACACACAAACACACTAACACACATTAACCTATACAGCAACAGAGCATTTTTTACAGCACACTCCCAGAGGCATTCATTCATGAACTCTTATCATTGAATCTCAGCTGAAACAGCGTGACCACAAATGCCTTCTCTGCTCAGCTGGTCTTTGTGTGGTTCTGAGAGGTGACACCTGACCTCTCCATGGGACACTGACGATCGATAGGCTGAATTTCCATAACTATGACAAGCAGACGACCCTGTATAGCCCGGCAGCTTGTTAGCACAGCTTGTTAGCACAGCCGTCAGGCTACACAACAGCACAGCCGTCAGGCTACACAACAGCACAGCCGTCAGGCTACACAACAGCACAGCCGTCAGGCTACACAACAGCACAGCCGTCAGGCTACACAACAGCACAGCCGTCAGGCTACAGCACAGCCGTCAGGCACAGCACAGCCGTCAGGCTACACAACAGCACAGCCGTCAGGCTACACAACAGCACAGCCGTCAGGCTACACAACAGCACAGCCGTCAGGCTACACAACAGCACAGCCGTCAGGCTACACAACAGCACAGCCGTCAGGCTACACAACAGCACAGCCGTCAGGCTACACAACAGCACAGCCGTCAGGCTACACAACAGCACAGCCGTCAGGCTACACAACAGCACAGCCGTCAGGCTACACAACAGCACAGCCGTCAGGCTACACAACAGCACAGCCGTCAGGCTACACAACAGCACAGCCGTCAGGCTACACAACAGCACAGCCGTCAGGCTACACAACAGCACAGCCGTCAGGCTACACAACAGCACAGCCGTCAGGCTACACAACAGCACAGCCGTCAGGCTACACAACAGCACAGCCGTCAGGCTACACAACAGCACAGCCGTCAGGCTACACAACAGCACAGCCGTCAGGCTACACAACAGCACAGCCGTCAGGCTACACAACAGCACAGCGGTGCTAATAAATACATTCACATTCAGCAAAGTCCTTCAGCAATCCCTTCCCCAGGACACGCACTGAGGCCTCGCCTGCGTTCCAAACTGCTCCCTATCTCCTAGGTAGTGCACTACTATTGCCCAAGGCGACCTCTCATGCCTCCCTGAGTTGTAGGGTGCGTTTGGGACGCCTGACCGTGGCCCGCGTTTGCAATTCATCATCATCTGTTTCTCTGGGCTCCAGAATTGGACCACGGACCCGGGGCTCTGTCAGTCCAGAGAGAGGTGGGATATATTATCACTGTACCAGGACCAGTTAGGTGGGATATATTATCACTGTACCAGGACCAGTTAGGTGGGATGTATTATCACTGTACCAGGACCAGTTAGGTGGGATGTATTATCACTGTACCAGGACCAGTTAGGTGGGATATATTATCACTGTACCAGGGTCAGTTAGGTGGGATGTATTATCACTGTACCAGGGTCAGTTAGGTGGGATGTATTATCACTGTACCAGGACCAGTTAGGTGGGATGTATTATCACTGTACCAGGACCAGTTAGGTGGGATGTATTATCACTGTACCAGGACCAGTTAGGTGGGATGTATTATCACTGTACCAGGGTCAGTTAGGTGGGATGTATTATCACTGTACCAGGGTCAGTTAGGTGGGATATATTATCACTGTACCAGGGTCAGTTAGGTGGGATGTATTATCACTGTACCAGGGTCAGTTAGGTGGGATATATTATCACTGTACCAGGGTCAGTTAGGTGGGATGTATTATCACTGTACCAGGGTCAGTTAGGTGGGATATATTATCACTGTACCAGGGCCAGTTAGGTGGGATGTATTATCACTGTACCAGGGTCAGTTAGGTGGGATGTATTATCACTGTACCAGGGTCAGTTAGGTGGGATGTATTATCACTGTACCAGGACCAGTTAGGTGGGATGTATTATCACTGTACCAGGACCAGTTAGGTGGGATATATTATCACTGTACCAGGACCAGTTAGGTGGGATGTATTATCACTGTACCAGGGTCAGTTAGGTGGGATATATTATCACTGTACCAGGACCAGTTAGGTGGGATGTATTATCACTGTACCAGGACCAGTTAGGTGGGATATATTATCACTGTACCAGGGTCAGTTAGGTGGGATATATTATCACTGTACCAGGACCAGTTAGGTGGGATGTATTATCACTGTACCAGGGTCAGTTAGGTGGGATGTATTATCACTGGATATGGATCAGAAACAACCTCAATAAGAACATTATTACAGGATCTCGTGTAACAACATCCCAGCCCAGCCCCCGGGGCCCCCTTGTAAACGTAGCGTACCCCAGTGACATCACATGATCCTGAGCAGGCAGGTCGGCTTTGGCGCTCGCATGACCAACCGACTGGCTCCAGTCTGAACTTTCAAACCAACAGCAAAATAAAACCAGTTTCACAGTTACGGGATGAAAAATGTTAACTCAACGTAGCAAATGGACACCTTATCTGGAGACCAGTCAGTGGTTAACGCAAAGTATCAACCTCTATTCCCATTTGTGAGGTGAAAAATAAAAATGGACATATCTGCCTGGAAAGAAATCACAAGGTCTTAGGTATAAAATCTCTTTGATGAGGTTTGTTCGCAGCTCCATTCGGAGGGAAATGTCTGTAAAGCCAGGAAGCCTCTGCTATCTCAGACAGCAGACACACAGAAATACCTCGTAGCAAATCACAACGCGTTACCTTACCTTGCTGCTAGTCACTAGCGCTTTCCTCAAC